>JAJEJO010005471.1:142801-170744 GCA_020662805.1 Glaucomys volans | reverse complement strand
CTTTCTTTCTTTCTTTCTTTCTCTTTTTTTTGTTTGTTTTTTTGTTTGTTTGTTTTTGTACTGGGGATTGAACCCAGGGGCACTTAACCACATCCTCAGCCCTTACTGTATTTTATTTAGAGACAGGGACTCACTGAGTTGCTTAGGGCCTTGCTAAGTTGCCGAGGCTGGCTTTGAACTTGCAATCCTCCTACCTCAGCCTCCCAAGTTGCTGGGATTACAGGTGGGCACCACTGTGCCCAGCCATATTTTTCATTTCTAAGAGCTTTTTCTTGTTTTCAGATTTTTTTTGAAGAGTATCTTACTACATTCCCGGGTCTGGTCTTGAACTCCTGGGCTGCATGATCCTCCCACCTCAGCCTGCGTGTGACACTGTGTGTGTCTCAGATATCTTATTAAAAGCTCCCAGATCTTGTTCCTGGATGCACTGACTGGTGTGTTTTGTTATCATAGAACACTGTGATTTCTGACGTTCTCTCTGGACTGGGGACTCTCTCCCTACATGCCTGTTTCTATCTGCAGCAGTGTGTTCTTTCAGGCACGAGTCCCTAATGCTTGTGCAGAGTTTGAGGTCTGAGTGGGCTTCCTCACTGCAAGCTTCACAGGGGAAGTGGGCCAGCTGTTTGGTTAGATGACAACTAGTTGATTTTGTCTCTGTTCTGTCATTTTCTCTCGAAAAGAATCCTTCCAGCTCTTCCTGCTGGGATATAGACTTGTCAGCATCCTGGATGTTGACCCAGAAGGAGGTCCTAGGGACACCCATGCTGTTTTTACAAAGTCCCCTATTTCTGGACAGTATCTTGTCCCTGCTCTCAGCCTGGCATCCCTGAATCAGGAGCCAAGCTGTCAACTCTTCCCAGGAACAAATCTCCCCAGGTTTGTGGAGGGGCATGTGTCTGCTCTGTGACACTTCCCAGCCCACCTGCCCTCGCCACCTGCTCCTTCACTGGTGAGGCTGCAGGAGCTGAGTGGCTTGGGCCCTCACTGAAGTCGGTGGCTCCCTTGGGCACCTGAGATTCTGTTTTCCCTGGGCTTCGCTGGCTACTCTCTGTCCTCTAAACTTAGTCAGCTGTCATTTCCACTTCTCTTTTCTTTTTAATTATTGGCAATATTTGAGTAGGAGTTGAGAGGGAATATCAACTAGCTTGTGTGCTCCATCTGCCATGCTTATTTGGAGTTCCTATTCCTTATATAAATTTTTCTTATTAGAGCTTTATGGTTATACATAGTAGTAGGTTCATCCTGATAAACACGGATGTGCATGGAAATCTGTTTTGGTTCCTGATCCCCCTTTCCCCCTGCATCCTCCCCCTCCTCTCCCCGTCTCCCTTTACTCTACTGGACTTCCTTTTGGTCGTCTATGAATTCGTATTTGATTGGTTCTTTATGTTAATCCTGACCTCCTTCCCCCTCTTCTTTATTTTTCTCTAGCTTCCACGTAAGAGAGAAAACATTCGACCTTTGAGTTTCTGAGTTTGGCTTATTTCATTAGCATGATGTTCTTCATTTCCATTCATTCACTGGCAAATGTCATAATTTCATTCTTCTTATGACTGAGTAGAACTCCATTGTGTGTGCATATATCACAATTTCTAAATCTATTTGTCTATTGATGGGCATCTGGCTGGTTCCATATTTTTGCTAGTGTGAATTGTGCTGCTGTAAACATTGAGGTGGCTGTGTCACTATAGTGTGCTGGTTTTAGATCATTTTGGATTAAAAACCAAGGAGTGGAAAGCTGGGTCATGTGGTGGCTCCACATAAAGCTTCTTGAGGAGCCTCCACACTGCTTTCCAGAGTGGTTGCACTCATCTGCAGCCCCCCAGCAGTACACCCACAGCCTCTCGCACTTACTGTCATTCATGTCTTGATCATTGTACTTCTGACTGGAGCGAGAGGAGATCTTAGTGTGGTGTTGATTTGCATCTCCCCGTTACTAGAGATGTTGGACATTTTTTTCATGTATTTCATGGCCTTTTGTGTTTCTTTTTTAATAGTTTTAGCTATAGATAGGCACAATACCTTTATTTTATTTATTTATTTATTTATTTATTTATTTATTTATTTATATTAATGTGGTGCTGAGGAATGAACCCAATTCCTCACACGTGCGAGGCAAGCACTCTGCCACTGAGCTACAACCCCAGACCTTGTATTTCTTCCGTTGAGAAGTTTCTGTTTAATTCTTTTGTCCATTTATTGATTGGATTGTTTTTTGAGTTCTTTGTATATTCTGGATTTAATCCCCTATCAGAGCAGTACTGGCCAAGATTTTCTCCCACTCTGTAGGCTCTCTTTTCATGCTCTTAATCATTTTATTAGCTGTACAGAAGCTTTTTAATTTAATGGCATCCATTTATTGATTGTTGGTTTTATTTCTTGTGCTTTGGGGGTGTTGTGCCAGCACCTATATGATGGAGTGTTAACACTATGTTTTCTTCTAGCAGTTATAAGGTTTCTGGTCTAATTCCTAAGTCTTTGATCCATTTTAATTTGAGTTTTGTATAGGGTGAAAGATAGGGTCTAATTTCATTTTTCTACATAGAGGTATCCAGTTTTCCCAGCACCTTTTATCAAAAAGACTGTCTTTTTTCTAAGATACATTTTTTTTTTGCACCTTTGTCACATACCAGATGGTGATAGATTGTGTGGGTCTGTCTCTGTGTCTTGAATTCTATTCCATTAGTCTTTATGTCTATTTTGGTGCGGATGCCATACTGTTTTTCCTACTATAGCTCTGTAGTATAATTGGAAATTGGATATTTTGATGCCTCCTGCGTCACTCTTCTTGCTTAGGATTGCTTTGGCTATTCTGGGTCTGTTATTCATCCAAATAAATTTTTAATTCTGTGAAGAATGTCATTGGTATTTTGATGGGGATTGCATTGAATATGTATATTGCTTTCGATAGTATGGCCATTTTGACAGTATTCTGCTTATCCAAGAACATGGATGTCTTTCCATCTTCTAAGGTCTTCAATTTCTTTCTTCAGTATTCTACAATTTTCAATGTAGAGTTCTTTTACCTCCTTGGTTAGATTAATCCCCATGGGGTTCCCCCTCTTTAGGTCATTGTGAATGGGATGGTTTTCCTGATTTCTTCCTTGACTGAATCACTGTTGGATTATAGGAAAGCTATTGATTTATGAGTTTTGGTCTTGTATTCTACTACTTTGCTAAATTCACTTATATGCTCTAGAAGTCTTCTGGTGGAGTTTTTTGGATCTTATGGATAAAGGATCTTATTGTCCACAAAGATAGTTTGACTTCTTCTTTTCCTGTTTGTATCCCTTTGATTTCCTTTTCTTGCCTGATTGCTCTGGCTAATGTTTCAAGGACTATATTGAATAGAAGTGGTGAGAGTGGACAGCCTTATTTCTGAATTTAGTAGAAATGCTTTTAGTTTTTCTCCAGTAGTATGATGTTGGCTTTGGGTTTGTCATAAGTGGCCTTTATGATGTTGAGGTGTGTTTTTTCAATTCCCAGCTTATGCAGTGTTTTTCATTTGAATGGGTGTTGGATTTTATCACAGAGCTTTTCTGTATCTATTGAGATGATCATATGATTTTTGTTCTTAACTCTGTTTAAGTGGTGAATCACATTTATTGATTTGCATGTGTTCAACCAACCTTGCATCCCTGAAATGAAACCTACTTGATCATGGTATATTATTTTCCTGATATGTTTTTGAATGCAGTTTGCTAATATTTTATTTAGGATTTTTACATGTATGTTCATCAGGAATATTGGTCTACGGTTTTCTTTCCTTGATGCATCTTTGTCTGATTTTGGTATCAGGGTTATCCTAGCTTCATAAAAAGTATTTGGGAGTACTCCTTTTCTTTCAGTTTCATGGAACGATGTGAAAAAGACTAGTGTTAATTCTTCTGTAAAAGTCTGTGGAACTCAGCTGAGAATCCATCAGGTCCAGGACTTTTCTTTTATGGAAGGCTTTTGATTGCTGTTTCAGTTTCACTACTTGATATTGGTCTATTTAGAATTTCTATGTCTTCCTGGTTTGATTTGGGCAGGTCACATTTGTCTAGAAATTTGTCTGTGTCTTCAGATTTTCCAGTTTATTGGAGTATAAATTTTCAAAATAGGATCCAATAATCCTTTGGATTTCAGAGCTGTCTGTGGTATTATCTCCTTTTTCATCTCTGATCTTGTTGATTTGCTTCTTTTCACTTTTTCTTTTGGGTAGTGTGGCTAAGGGTTTGTCAATTTTATATCTTCCCAAAGAATCAATTCTTCATTACATTGATACTCTCAATTTGATTGATTTTGACTCTGATCTTAATTATTTCCTGTCTTCTACTGGTTTGGAGGTTAGTTTGTTTTTCTTTTTCTAAGACCTTGAGGTGGAGCATAAGCTTATTTATTTGCATTCCAATTTTTTAATGTAGGCATCCAGTGCTATAAATTTGTCTTAGAACTGCTTTCATATTTTCTCAAAGATTTTGATATGTTGTGATCTTTGTTCTCGTTCATTTTTAAGAATCTCTTGATTTCTGTTCTCATTTCTTCTTTGATCCATTCTTCATTTAAGAGCATTCTTCAATCTCTATGTGTTTATGTGGTTTCTATTATTTTTCTTGCTCTGATAGGATATATGGGATCCTGTCTATTTTTTATATTTGCTAAGATTTGCTTTGTGGCCTAGAATATGATCTGTTTTGGAAAAAATTCCATGAACAGCTGAGAAGAAGGTAAATTCAGCTGTTTTGGGATGGAATATTCTGTAGATGTCTGTTAGGTCCATGATTTATAGTGTTATTAGATTGGCAATATCTTTGTTAATTTTTTGTTTTGATGACCTATTGGTGATAAGAGTGTATTTAAATCCTCCGGTACTGTTGGGTTGGGGTCTGTGTGGAATTTAATGTCATGAGTATTTTTTTCCATTGATTGGATATGAGTGTTTTTTTCCATGTTGATACTTTCTTGTTGGATTGTTCTCTTTACTAGGATATAGTGGCCTTTTTTTGTCTCTTTTGATTAATTTTTGCTTGAAATCTACTTTGTCAGATATGAGAATACCTACTCCTGCTTGTTTTCTTGGACCATGTGCCTAGAATATTCTTTGTCATCCTTTTACGTTCAGCTTGTGGGTGTCTTTGCTTATAAGATGGGTCTCTTGTAAATAGCATATAGTTGGATTTTGTTTTTTTATCCACTCTGCTAATATGTGTCTTTTCATTGGGGAATTGAGACCATTAGCATTTAGTGTTAGTGTGGATATATGTTTGTGGTTTCTTACCATTTTGGTTTTTTGCTATATTTTATCCTGTTTTGAGTCTCATTTAGTGGATTATTCTCCTATTTAATGTCTTCTTGTTATGGACTTTGGAAATTTGTTTTTTAGTTCCTCTGTGTAAAGTTTATCTTTTTTTTTTTTTTTTTTTTTGCGATGCTGGGGATTGAACCCAGGGCCTTGTGCTTGCAAGGCAGGCACTCTACCAACTGAGCTATATCCCCAGCCCTATCTTTTTTTTTTATTTATTCTAATTAGTTATACATTACAGTATAATGCACTTTGAGGTTTATCTTTGAATACTCTTTGTAGTGCTTGTTTTTTTTTTTTTCTCTTTTGGAACCAGGGATTGAACTCAGGGACACTTGGCCACTGAGCCACATCCCCAGCCCTATTTTGTGCTGAGGCTGGCTTTGAACTCACGATCCTCCTGACTCAGCCTCCCAGGTCGCTTGGATTACAGGCGTGCGCCACTGCGCCCGGCTTGTAATGCTTGTTTTGTACTCGTGAATTCTTTTAGTTTATTCTTGCTGTGAAATGTTTTTATTTTCCCCTTGAATTTGAAACTGAGTTTTGTTGGGCATTGTAGTAACCTTGACTGACGGTTTTTTCCTTTTAGGGTTTGGAATATCTCATTCCCTGCCCTCCTTGATTTTAGGGTCTGGGCAGAGAATTCAGAAGTGAGCCTTATTGGTTTGCCTCTAAATGTGATCTGATGTTTCTCCCTTGTGGCTTTTAATATTCCTTCCTCATTTTCTATGTTAGGCATTTTGATTATGATATGTCTTGGTGAGCTTCTCATTTGGCATGGTCTATTTGGGGTCTTGTAAACCTCCTGTATGTGGATGTCTATCACATTTCTGATATGGAGAAGTTTTCTCTATCTCATTGAACATATTCTTTATGCCTTTAGTTTGTATCTCCATGTTCTCTTCTATCCCAGTAACTCTCAGGTCTTTGAGATTCTTTGGTCTTTTAAAGTTGTCCCAGAGCTCTTGTACATTCTGGTCATGTTCTATATTTTTGCCCTCTATTGCCTTCTGTGTACTTAAGATCATGTAGCTTGTCTTCCTTGCCTGAAGTTGTCTTCAAAGGTGAGATTCTATTTTCTACATGATCTGGTCTTTTAGTGATGCTTTAAAGTGAGTTTGTAATTCAATTGATCTTGTCTTTCATTTCTAGAAGTTCCGCTTGGTTTCTTTTCACTATTTCTACTTCTTTATTAAAATGGTCCTTCATAGCCTATAATGGCTGTCTTAATTCCTTCCTTAGATCTTCTTTTAGTTCATAGAACATTTTTTCATTTATAAGTTTTTTATAATCTTTCTTTGGATTTTCATCCACCTCCCTCTCAGTGGGTTCCTCTGTTGGGAGATTATGGGTTTGCCTCTTTTCTCGTGTTTCCAGAGGTCTTGGTCTTGAACATCAGTTGGAATGGATTCCTCTGCCTCTTTTGTGTGTAGCTGTCTCTTGTTCTGGGACTTCTGTCTATTTTAGAGGTGTGAGTAGATGCCAGGGAGTAGGCCTGAGTTCCCTCTCTGGTTATCCCCCGTTGGGTTCTCATTGATGGTTTGGGGCTTTGGTTTCCTCCCTTCTTTGAGTTGGAGTGACATTAAGGAGCGTTTAGTTTTGCAGCCAAACTTTCAGTGCTCCTGTAGCTTCCCAGTACCTCACAGAATGGGGGAAAAACAAACAGTAGTGTCAATTGTCAAAAACAACAGACAGCACACAGTGTTAGGATGTAATACCAGATCCTATGATGCTGTCTTCAACATTAATTGCCACCAGTAAACAAGAATGGTGGGTTTAGCAATTGTCAGCAGTGAAAACAGTAACCATTAATTAGCTTTGCTTTAAATCAAAGAGCAGGTGTTAACCTTATCATCGTCAGTGGTAGGGATTGCATCAGCATTTGTGATGGGACAGGGGTTATTTGTATATCCGCCACCTTGGCCTCACACCATGGAGCTGCCTGGAAAGCAGCCTCCTCTACTCCACCATCTCCCCAGTCCCCTGATCAGTTTCAAAAACTACTAAAGCAGTACCTGTTCACTGGTTATAAAACAAAGATAAAGGGGGAAAGGAGACAATCTTGTCTTTCCTCTCAGATGTAACCTTAGTGGGCAGCTTCTTCTAGCTCCATCTGCTGTGTGTGCAGATAAAATCAGGTCATTCCCTGGGCTCTGAGAACACTTCTGCAGTCTCTGCTTTTTCTGATTCTCATCCCATGGAATCTGATTTCTCCCCACTTCCTGGGGATAAGTCATCATATTTAGTTGTTCAAAGACCTGCAGATCCAGACTTTTCAGTGCTGCTGACCTTGCTCTCTGGTCTCCCTGCCCTCAGTGGCCCTGTGTTGTCCCCTGGCCAGTCTTAACAACAATCCATGAGGTGGGCACTGGCTACTCCAATTCACAGACAAGAACACTGAAGGCAATAGAGGTCAGTCAGTGAGGGAGAAAGCCTCATCCTGACCCAGCCCTCAGGGCCCCTCTCCACCCACCCATCTGTGTGCTTGGAGCACTGATCCCACTTCTCTCTGGTCCCCAGCCTGGCTTGTTGAGCTCCCTGCTGCTGGGCCTCTCTGACTAGCAGGCCCTTCAGAATGCTGAAGGCTGCTCTCTTGTGGGGGCTGAGGAGGAGCACCCACCCCATGGCCAGCCAAGATCCTCATATTCTTCCCCTTCTACATGTGATCAGTACCACACTTAGCCAGCAATTTCCTCTAGATTCTCAAGCCCAGGTCTCCTTCTGCTTGACCTGTGTAAGCACCCCAGCTTAGGCACAGGCCACATTTGACAAGGGAAGGTCATAGCAGCTGACCTCAACCTAGTGCTTCCTGGGCACAGGGTGCAGCTAGCTCTGTTCACTTCAGCCCCTGTCATCCTTGCGGAAACCTTGGGGGACAGGTATCCCTCACCTCCACATGCTGTTGAGAAAACCCAGATAAGAGGGTCAGGTAATGGCTCAGGGTAGGGACAATCCTGTCAGCCCCAAGGGACACTCCCCTGGTCTCTGGCCTGCTGAGCCCTGTTCCCACTCCCCATTGTTCCCAGATGCATCAGATGAGAGGCAGAGCCTCAGGTTTGTTACCAGTGCTGCTTCTGAGGGCACTGTTAGTCAGGTATGTGCATCCTGAGGTGACCCAGTGCTTGCCAGATGCAAACAGAGAGAATAGTGACATCATTATGAGATTACATATAGTGGGCTAAGAATTATTTTATATGTGGTCTTTTTTTTTTTTTTTTTGCACTGGGGATTGAACTCAGAGGCACTGGGCCACTGAACCACATCCCTAGTCCTATTTTTGTATTTTATTTAGAGACAGGGTCTCACTGAGGTGCTTAGGGCCTCGCTAAGTTGCTGAGGCTGGCTTTGAACTCACGATCCTCCTGCCTCAGCCTCCCAAGTGCTGGGATTACAGGCGTGCGCCACCGTGCCCGGCTTATATGTGGTCATTTTTATCAAATGAAAAGTACATTATTGGGGCTGGTGCTGTAGCTCAGTGGTAGAGCGCTTGCCTAGCATGTGAGAGGCACTGGGTTTGATTCTCAGCACCACATGAAAATAAATAAATAAAATAAAGGTATTGTGTCCACCTAGAACTTAAAAAAACAAATTTTTTTAAGTACATTATTTGGACCAAGGATGTAGCTCAGTTGGTAGAGTGCTTGCCTTGCATGCACAAGGCCCTGGGTTCAATCCCCAGCAACACACACACACACACAAAGTATATCATTTGCCAGGCACAGTGGTGCACACCTATAATTTCAGTGACTTGGGAGGCTGAGGCAGGAAGATCACAAATTCAAAGCTGGCCTCAGCAAAAGCAAGGTGCTAAGCAACTCAGTGAGACCCTGTCTTTAAATAAAATACAAAATAAGGCTGGGGATGTGGCTCAGTGGTTGAGTGCCCCTGAGTTCAATCCCAAACACCACCCCCCAAAAAAGTATATTACACCCAGTTATTGGTATTTCTAAATAATAAAGAATTATGTAGTTCTTACAACTTATACTGTGTCATAAGCTACAGATGTGGGATTTCTCCTGTGTGAGACAATTTGGATCTGTGCTTGTGACATGAAGGGACAAGGATACAGGGAGAGGAAAAGTTTCTGGTGGAGAAAGGGTGATGAACATGCTTGGGACTGGGCACACTGATCAGTTGTGTGGACCAAAGGCAGGAGACCTGCGGTGAAAGGAGAAGCCAGGAGAAGAGTCATTGCAAGCATGGAAGTAGAGTCAGAGTGTCGGCTTCCAGAGGGTTGAGCTGAGGAGCCTGCAAAAAGGAGTAAAGACTCTGAGCTCCTGCTAGGTAAAATAGACCAACTGGAGCCAGGTGTGGTGGTGCACACCTGTGATCGCAGCGACACAGGAGGCTGAGGGAGGAGGATTTCAAGTTCAAGCCAGCCTTGGCACCTTAGCAAGAACTTGTCTCAAAATAAAAAATAAAAAGGGCTGGGGATGTGGCTTGAGATAGAGTGTCCCTGGGTTCAATTCCCAGAACTGAAAAAAATATATGTAACCAGTTGGTCACAGAAAAATGTTGTTCTATTCTGTCCTGAGGTCTGTTCAGTGCTTTGTTCTCACCACCTGGGTCTGTTCCCTAAGAAGCAGATTACATAAGGAGCATCTGAGAGTTGGAGAAGTTGCATTTCACCTCCAGTGCTTGCACTATGCCCTTTTAGATACCCAAACACAGCCTGTGAGCTTCTGACTTGTGATGTGCCACAGATCAGCGACAGGCTAGGCGAGGATGAGAGTCTGCTGAGCCTTCTGTACGACTTCCTGGACCGGGAGCCGCCACTCAATCCTCTGCTGGCCAGTTTTTTCAGCAAGACCATTGGCAACCTCATTGCAAGGAAAACTGAACAGGTAATGATGTGTGAAGCACATGTGTTTTGGGCAGTGATAGCCATCACTGTGAACTGTCACAGGCTATGGGGACAGCATTTTGACTGCTTACTGGGACACAGGTGAAACAGTGTGAGTGGCTGGAACACGAGTTGGAGTTTGAGTAAGAAAGTAGCTTCCCAAATATGCTTCTGATGGTCAGCTCTGGAACATGCCCATGCCCTGCCCCCGGGCCAGCTCATCCTGCTGCTGAGAGCATAGGCAGGAGTCCTGGGCAATCCCTTCCTGTGGCAGAACCTTGGTTGGCCCCTCTCAGGTCTGTGCTTTGTGTGGGTGGTAAGTCTGGGTGTCCAGAGTACTTACTGCTTCACAGTAAACAAAATAAAGTCTAGCTGCGGGAGAGGGAGTTCACCTTCCAGCTGCAGCAAGGTCCTTCTCCTGTCGTGCATCTGACCTGACATGGGCCTCAGCCCCTTCACTCTGTGGACTCCTGGAGGGGAGGCCTGATGGTGGACTGTGCCTGATACCCATCCCAGTCTTCTTTTCTGTCATCCCCACTCACCCATCCCTACTGGTTTACCTAAAAGCACATCTCAAACATCAGATCCTTTCTTCTGTAAATATTTCATTATATATCTCTGAGAACTTTTTTTTCTTTTAAGTATTGGTGGATGTCCCCAGCTGGGTGTGGTGGAGCACACCTGTAATCCCAGCTACTTAGGAGGCCAAGGGAGGAGGTTGGCAAGTTCCAGGCCAACCTGGGCAACTTAGAGAGACCTTTCTTCAAAAAATAAAAATAAAAAGGATATCCTTGATTGTAATATCCCCAAAATACCAACCATAATTAACATTATCAAGTGCCATTCAGGGAGTAAAACAATACTTGGTGTCTGTATCTTGAGCCCTGAGAAAGGTTGTTTAGTCAACTTTGACAGTGCTGTAACCAAAAGCACTGGCAAGAACAACCTAGAGGAGGAGAAGCTTATTTGGTGCTCATGGTTTCAGAGGTCTCAGTCTACAGATGGCCGACTCCATTCCTAAGGGCCTAGTGAGGCAGAGCATCATGGCTGAAGAGTGTGGAGGAGGAAAGGTGCTCAGGACGCAGTCACCAAGAAGGAGAGAGGAAGAGAGAGTGAGCAGGAGGAAGCGCTCCCCACTCACCACGGGCAAAACAAACTCCATGGACTCGTCCCCAGGGCTCACCTCTCCAGCCATACCCTACCTCCCCACATCACCCTGTTAATCCCCGTGGGGGATGACGCACTGAGGGGGTCAAGACTCTCATAACCCGTCATTACACCTCTAAACTCTCGTGCACTGCCTCGCACGTGAGCTTTTGGGGATACCTCATATCTAAACTATAACGAAGGTCATTTATTTCCCTTGAGGAAATTCTGCTTGCATGTTTTGGATATTCAGGGAATGTCACCTTTCGTCAGGTCATAAATCCAAGATTTGTGAGAGATCTCAGAGGACTGATTCACCTTACATCTGTTTTTAGAGCAGAGTGGAAATGAAGAGTGGCTCACAGGAGCTGCGTGTGTGCACACTGGTGTGGGGAGAGGGAGGCTGTGGACAGTGGAGCAGCAGTCCCATAGGCCAGGAGCTTGAGTTGCCTTGTGCTCGTGGTGTCAGAGGGTAGTTGTTGGGGGGGCTGTCATGAACCTCGGGATGTACTCGAGCCTGGTCACACTCCTCTGCCACTTTCAGATGTTTCCCTACAGTTTTACTGGTAAACAATGCACTCGGGCCAACGCTGGCCCTGGCTTGTGGGATGAAACGCAGCCACTTACCGTGGTCACACATGGGGCCCCTTTCTGCAGTGGTGGTGGAGCCAAGTAGCCCGGCTTCTGAATGGCCCTGTGGTGTGTTATAGTCCTCTGCTCGTCTTTCATTAGAGTTATTCTTGGGAAGTTGATGATTGTGTTACTGTGTTATTTTTTAATTGGACTTTTATTGAGGAATTGCAGATTCACATGCAGTTGTATGAATGTGAAGAAATTCACATGCAGTTGTATAATGTGAAGAAAACCCTGTGTGCTTTGACCAGCTTTTGTCCAGTGTTGGCATCGGGAGAAACACTAATACAGTATCACCACCATGACTGATGTTGGTGTGACCCCAGCTCACTCCTATTTCTGAAGTTTCATTTGCACTCATTTGTGTTCTGTGCAACTTGTCACCTGTGGGTATTTGTGCAGCCACCATCACAATCAAGACACAGGAAGTTCAGAAACCACAGGTCCTCCATGGTGAACGTTTACAGTGACACCCACTCCCCTGTCCCTTACCTTCTTAAATATTGTCATTTCAAAATGTCATTTAGGGCTGGGGAAATAGCTTAGTCGTCAGAGTGCTTGCCTCACAAGCACAAGGCCCTGGGTTCAATCGCCAGTACCACCACCAAAAAAAAAATGTCATTTAAATTAAGTCATGTAATGTGTACTTTTTGGGTATTCACTTTTTTGCTCAGCATAATTTCCTGTACACTCATCCAAGTTGTTGTGAGTATCAATAATTTGTCTACCCTCTTTTTTGTCTTCTGAGGGTGAGGATCTAATCCATGGCCTTTACATAGTAGGCATGCTGTACCACTGAGCCACACCCCAGCCCAGTCTGTTCCTTTTCCTTGCTATGTAGAGTTCCTGATGTGGCAGTACCAGTTTATTGAACCATTCATATGTTGAAGGATACCTAAGCTAGTTTCAGCTTTTGGTGATTATCAGTAAAACCACTGTTAATTCTGATAATTTACCTCTGTATTCTTTTTTAGTTATATACAAGATCATGTCATTTATAATGATTACTTTATCCTTTATAAATTGTGTATGTTTTTACTTCTTTTTCTTGCCTTATTGCACTGGTTAGAACATTAGTACTGTACTGAGTAGAAATGGGCCTCCTTGCTTTACTCACTACCTAAGAGGACAAGCCTTCAGCATCTGCAGTTCATTGGTGTTTGCATGGAGCTCGTGTGGGCTCTTCTCTTCTGTGTTTCTTTTCTGTAACAGGTTCTTGCTATATGGCCCAAGCTGTCCTCAAGCTCATGATCCTCCTGCCTCAGCTTCCTGAGTGCTGGAATTGTAGGTGTGCACCACCACACCTGGCTCTGTAGTTTTGCTTTGTTTTTTAATTAGACTTAAGGGTCTGCAGGTTCAGCCCAGTAGCAGAGTGTGTACTTAGCATGCACAAGACCCTGGGTTCAGTTCCAAAACTAAAACCAAGCAAAACAAGAACAAAAATCTTAAGGAGATTTTCTTTATTCCTAGCTTTTTGAAAGTTTATAACATGAATCATTGTTAAAATTTATCAAATGTCTTTACTGAGTCATCTTTATCTATTGACTTTATGATTTTCCTACTCTATGAACAGTTGATTATGGTAATTAGTTTCCTACTGTTAAACCAACATTATGTTCCTGGAATACACTCTACTGGATTGTGATGTTTTTCTTTCTTTTGTATTGCTAGATTTTGCACCCGTGGGCATCAGTGAGATTGGCCTGTAACTTCCCTTTCTTGCAGTGCCCTTGTCTCCTTTTAGGATCAAGGTTTTATACCATCATACAATTCTATGGGACAGAGTCCCTCATTGCATGTTCTCTGCAAGTCTGTGTAGCTGTGTAGTAGAATGCTCTGACCAGGCAGTTAGAGCCCAGAAGCTCTGGTGGCTTTAGTCATGAATTCTGTTTCTTCTGGTATTCTGGAGTGACTCAGGTATTCTTCTTGTCAGTTTAGTTAAGTGTTTTTTCTTCATAAAGGAAATTCCTCATTTTTCTTGATCTGTACAAATTGGCATAGAGCTGTTTGTATTAACTCATAAGAGTTTTTATGTTCGTAGGATCTGTAACAGTGTCCCTGTTTCAGTCCTGATATTGTTACTTGAATCTTCTGTTTTGCTCTTAGTCTTTCTCTCTAGCAATTTAATCGTCCTTTTCAGAATGCCTTGTTCCTCTCCGACTTCTCCTTCTACCTTTTCTCCTGCTTCTTCCTCTTCCCCTTTTCTGTTCGTCCCCCTCAGTCTCCTCCCAACTTCTTCCTCTTCTGTCTGAGTCCCTTTTCTGTTACTGTAACAGAATGCTGCAAAGTGGGTACTTTATTTTTAATTTTTTTTAAATTTTATTCTTTTTGATATACATGACAGTAGAGTGTATCATACACACATAGAGTATAACTTATTCTAGTTAGTGTGCCATCCTTGTGGTTGACATGATGTGGAGTTTCACTGGTCATGTATTCATGTATGAACACAGGAAAGTGTTATCCCACTCATTTGACTGACTGTTCTATTGCCATTCCCACCACTTCCCTTCCTTCCCCTTTGTCTAATCCACTGAACTTCTATCCCTGCCCCCATTGTGTGTCAGCATCCACATTTCAGAGAGATCATTCAGTCTTTGGTTTTTTGGGTCTGGCTTATTTCACTTAGCATGATAGTTTCCAATTCCATCCATTTGCCAGCGAATGCCATAATTTCATTCTTTTTTATGGCTAATATTCATGGGTAATTTATAAGGAGACTTATTTCTCCTGGAGACTGGGAAGCCCAAGGTCACGGGGCTGCATCCAAGAAGGGCAGAGTCCAGAGGAGGCCCAGGGCGCACACGGCAAGATGGAGCAGTCTCTTCCTCTCCTTGTGAACGTGCTGGTGGAAGCATGGGCCCCTCATGACCTCATCTCATTCTAGTCACCTCCCAAAGGCCCCACCTCCAAATGATACCAATGATGAGATTCAGGACCCAGTCATTCCTCTCATTGTTGAAGACTGAACACCTCAGAAACTCTGAGGCAAGAGCAAAAACTTAGGATAGAACAGAGAGGGAGAAGGACAGAGGCTCCTCTGCAGAGGAGGGGTCTGAGTTGGTGCCTGAGGGAGTGGGGGTGTCCTGCCCCTTTTATACATTTTAGATTTCTTTTGTTCTCATGCCCCGTCCTCCCATCCTGCTTGTATGACCCAAACGGTGAAGTGATCCAAGGGCAGAGGGAAGTCACCCAGGGGTTCAGGCAGGAGCAGGGAGCAGGTGACCTTGGGAACAGGTTGGAGAAGGGGAGGTGCTCCAGAGGGATTAGCACTTTTTTTTTAATTCACATTTTGTTTGTTAGTTTTTGATGAACCTTTACTGATTTGTTTTATGTGGTGCTGAGGATGGAACCCAGTGCCTCCCACATGCTAAGCAAGCTCCACCACTGAGCCACAGCCCAGCCCTACATGGTTAGCATTTTATTTCCTTTCCTCAGCCCCGTCTTCCCAGTCTAACAGGATCATCACCCGCACTGACTGGCCTTTGGCCCCCAGCCTCACAAATGCCCTAACATACATGATTTGGGGAATCAGGTTCATAGTGTATGACATCCAAACCACAGCATCGTCTAAGCAGAAGTCAGCTGCCTGAGATGCCCTGCATGCCCATTGTTGTGGGCAAGTGCTGGATCTACTGCAGCCTCCAGTCCATGCCCTCATCTGCGGCTGGCTGTGCTGATTGGTGGCAGACGGGCTCAGCTAAGGGGTCACTGTCGCCTTTCCTACCTGACCTGCCTGCGCAGCCTGTCACGTCCATGGTGGGGTGCTGATCCCCTGCCCGGGGCACATGTTGTTGTCCATGTCCTATTGGCTCTGGTCACCAGCCCCCTCTGTTTTCTAAAGCTTCAGCCTTCTCTCCCCTCAGCCACTCCTGAGCTCCTGTCAGCAGCTGTCTGTCCTGTGTGCTCTGCTCCCTGGGGTTTGTGTTCCAGGCCTTCCTCCCCCGCTCAGCTCTCTGCACCAGTGGCCTTCCTCCCCAGTGGCCTTCCTCCCCCGCTCAGCTCCTCTGCACCATTTGTTTCTAGGAAAACTCCAACACGCTGTGCATAGCAGCCCGAGCACAGCTCCTCACCCACACTGTGATTGAAGGTCAGTCTTTCTCACGGAAGTCCTTGGAGGAGTGCCCCTCAAGGCAGGGGCTGGCCCCGCCTGCTCACCAGGTGTGCTTGATTTCAGGTGATTACGTTCTTGAAGAAAAAGGACAAGTTCATAAGCCTGGTGCTGAAGCACATGGGCACCTCGGCCCTCATGGACCTGCTGCTGCGCCTGGTCAGCTGTGTGGAGCCAGCGGGGCTCCGCCAGGAGGTCCTACATGTGAGTGTCCCTCCCATGCCCCGAGTGTCCCGGGCCTGCCCCCCAACTCTCCAGCAGCTCCCAGCACCATCAGGGCTCCTGTCTGAACCTGCGTTTTGCCTCCTGCCATTCAGGAGCAGAGAGGTTCCTTCTCCCCCAGCACTCTCGGGTTCCTGCTACATACAGAAGCCCAGGTGGACTGACTGTCCTTACCTCCGGCCCTGTCCTTACCTCTTGGCCTTTCCTCTGGGACGCCCACCCAGACCTTGGTGCGCAGCAAGGTGTGGGTTCTGAGCCAGGGCAGTCCAACAAGAGAGGCAGGAATGGGTAGTGGTTCCACCAAGGCCCATCTCCTGCTCCAGGGGTGGATGGACAGTGAAAGGGGACAGTCCATGGCCCTGGAAAGAGCAGGCTTACCAGCCCTGAGGGGAACTTGGACTGGGTCTTGTTTGGCATGCTATGTTTATACTGCAATTTGAAGTCAAATAAAGTGAGCTTCTGTGGCTCTGCCCTTTTCTGTCTCGGGGAGTCAGGTGTCCTCAGGGTGGTCTCCTCACTTTTAGGCTGGTAGCTCATTTCTGGGTGAGGCCATGTGCACACAGTGAGCACGGCATGCATATGGGCATCGGTGCCAGCTGCTGGGAGCCCGTGTGGCGCGCCACCATCCACCTGCATCACTCCAGTTTGCAGAGCAGCCCTGAAGGGGCCGTGTCCTGTCTCCAGATAGGGAGTGAGGCACGGTGCCCACATGCACGGGGTGGGGGGACTGGTGTGCCAGTGGCACTGTGCCCACAGCAGCACCTGGGCCCATGACCCTTGACCTTGAAGTGACAGCTCAGTCCTCGCTGTACCCCTACCCCACACCAGGGTCCTCTGCTTGTCCTGATCCCAGGAAGCCCCACTGCTTGTCTGGCTCCATGTCCAGCTGGGCTCCAGGGCCCCAGCTCGTTCTGGCTTATCTACATGTGGGCCTTAAGACAGACAATGGTGGTCCAGCCCTTTAAACTCTGGGCTACTGCCCAAGTTCAGGCATGGTGTTCTTTGGTTCTTTCTGGGTCTGGGGGACAGATAGTCTATCCCAGGTAACCTGGTGTTTGGTTTCTACTGCACCAAAGGACCTTCCTTCCATTGATAGAGATATGAGCAGAGATGTTCTTGGGCCTTTTCCTCTTTCAGTGGCTTAACGAAGAGAAAATCATCCAGAGACTTGTAGAACTGATCCATCCGAATCAGGACGAAGACGTGAGTGATGCTCTGAGAACCCCGCTTGTCTCAGGAGAGCTCCTGTGCCTGGCTGTGGAGCATTCGCTGCCGCTCTCTGGAGCGGGCCAGTCACTCCCTCCCTCTGATGAGGACCAGTTAGATACTTCTCTTCCTTTAGTCAGTGCTACTGTCTAGGCAGTGTTTTGTTTTCTAAAAATCAGCATATAGCAGGGTTAGAAGTGCGATTCAGTGGCAGAGCACCTGCCTTGTATGCATGAGGCCCTGGGTTTGATTACCGGCACTGCAAAACAATAAAATTGATACAATATCAGAGGGGCTAATGAGGTCTAACTGGCCCAGGCCTAAGTTCTCTAAAAGGAAAAAAAAAAAACTATTATATACAAATTATAAAAAAGTTTTCACAGAATTATGTTATCTGTGACTGAATAACAAATATGAAGCCGAATTGTCTGCAGAAGTACTTTTCATCTCTAGCAATATCAGTTTCTACAGCGAGGGATCTGGCCACAGCCTAGTGCCTCCTCTGCTCAGGGTTTCACACAAGAACGCAGTCATCTCAGGGCTGCGTGTGGGGATCCAGGTCTGCAGCCACAACTCAGTTCCTCGCCCTTCCTTCAGCTCTCTGCTGCACGGGGCTCACGCTGAGGGGCTAGCTTCATGGAGTAGCCTGGACATAACTTATCTCAGAAGTGGCAGCCATCATCTGGCAGCATTCTCTTCCTTGGGCTTGAATGACCAGGTCCAGCCCACACTCAAGGAGATGGATTTACAAGGGGATGGTTGGGGGCCCAATAAACTTCAAATATGAAACCATTAACATCATCATATATTCAACAGGTTGTAGAATGTGGATCAAAGGTATAGAGTGACATCTGTGTAGCATATTTGCCCGTTTGGGGTTTGTTCTTAATTCCTGGGGTGGTTCAGCATAGCTAAAAACCTAGTGTAGGACTGGGGTTGTGACTCAATGGTAGAGCACTTGCCTAGCATGCAAGAGGCACTGGGTTCTCTTCTCAACACCACATACAAATAAATGAATAAAGGTCCTTCAACATCTAAAAAAAAGTTTAAAAAAAACAAACCCTAGTCTAACCATATCTATATCTTGACAATGAGCACAGCAGACATAACCTGTGAGTCTTTGCAGAAAACTGGCTCAGACAAAGCCTGCCTCTGTCAGGAGTGAGTGTTGGTGTGCCAGCCGCTGTCCTAGGCTGAGAGCTGTTTCCCTGTCTTTTCAGAGGCAGTCAAATGCTTCCCAGGCACTCTGTGACATTGTCAGGCTGGGCAGAGACCAGGGCAGTCAGCTACCAGAGGCTCTGGAGCCAGACCCGCTCCTCACAACACTGGAATCGTGAGTGCTGGTGGGCCTGGTGTGGGCCTTACTCTGAGCCGTGGGGATGTCTTGGGGCCCGCTCTGAATGCCAGGAGTACTGCCAGCACCTCAGATGCAGTCTGACAGGGAGGAGTCCCCAGGGAGAGCTGAGGCCAGTGGGTGGGAACCCTGCAAGCCCTGGGCCACTGGCCCACGTGGCTTGCTTATGTGTGCCTGCCCATCCAGGACAGGGAGCACACTATTTGTCTTCTCTGAGCAATGCCAGAGTGAGGGCCCTGCTGGCTCAGGGTGTCGGGGGTGCTCTCTGGGGAGGAAGTGTCCTTGCAGAGTGTCTGTGTTCTGCTCTGATAGGCAGTGATCTCTGTGTGTCCAACAGGCAGGACTGTGTGGAGCAGCTTCTGAAGAACATGTTTGATGGAGATCAGACTGAGAGCTGCCTGGTCAGCGGGATGCAGGTGCTGCTCGCCCTGCTGGAGCCCAGGCGGGCAGGGTGAGCCTCTCCCCCAGGGGCGGTGTGCGCTGCTCCCATGCCCCGGCTGTGGCTGTCCAGAGCGACCAGACGGTGCTGTTTGTGTTTCATTAACTCTTGCCTACTCAGATGAAAGTGTCCATAGATGCCCTGGTCAAAAAGGTCCACTTTACATCTGTGGCCTAGTCCTCTTTGACCCCATCAGAGCTGAAGCTGAACGACACCCACTGCCACCAGTGTTCAGTGCATTTGCAGAGGCGCATGGAATACCGTGTGGTTTTCCCCAGACCTGTCCTGGCAAGTCCCTGCAGCTCATGCACACACGTGTGTGTGTCTGTGTGTGTGGTGTGTGTACCTGCTGCAGGGCGCCACTCTGACACGCAGCTGCGTGTTTATATGTCTATCTGCAATGCCAGGGCAGGGAGCCTCTAAACCCTGTGAACACAGTGGCTAATCTGTCTGCCAACTGTTGCACCAGGCCCTTGGTTGCAGTGGCTGTCCTACACCTCTCTCATTTACCAAGTATAGCACCTGCCATGTCACTGGCACAGGGTCCTGGAAGGCATCAGTAACTGAGCATGGCCTCTCCTCCCTCACTGCTCCCAGTTTGGCCCACGAGATCAGCTTGTGTACAGAAGTGATGTCTTATGACAGGTGTAGTAGATGGGCCACCTGTGCCCTGGGGTCCTCCAGGAGCAGTCTGCCTGGGCTAGTGGTGGACCTCACTGGTCAGGAGGCTTTCCCTGAGAGGCCCTTGTGTCAGAGACAATCCCTGACAGAGCGTCCTGGGTGAGTGGGGACGAGGCCCCCACACAGTCCTCAGGCGTGGCTGCTGGAGGCCTGCTGGGGCAGAGGAAGAGGCAGCAGAGCAGGTCTGGGGAAAGGTCGAGTCCCTTTAGGGATTCAGGTGCTCAAGACCTTTCTAGGACCCGGGTGGACCTTTCAGGAGGTGTCTGAAACTCATTTAGAGCACATGGTACCCGCAGACCAGGGGCTGCAGAGCCCCCCAAGCAGATGAGATGATCCGTGGACACCCTGAGAGTCTCAGATGAGAGGGCAGAGCGCAGAGGTCCACAGCAGGCTTGTTAGCCTCGGGCAGCTCATGAGGCACTGGTGTTGCTGGGCATCAGCCCTTTTGGACTTGCCCTGCCCTGGAGCTCCATCTGTGGGATATGGGTCTCAGGATGCCTCTGCCTGCTCTGTTCAGCATGTGCTGGGGTAATGGTCTGGCTCTCCCAAAGAAACTGCTGGGTGTGTGTGTGTGTGTGTGTGTGTGTGTGTGTGTGTGTGTGTTGTGGTGGTGTTTTTAGTAGACGGACATAATACCTTTATTTTGTTTTATTTTTATGTGGTGCTGGGGATTCAACCCAGTCCCTCACACATGCCAGGCAAGTGCTCACCACTGAGCCCCAGTCCCACCCAACTGCTGTTCTCTTATTCCCACATGCTGGGAAGAGCTTCATTATTCCCTGGCACTGACAGCCTATGCTTTTTTAAAAAAGAAAGAAAGAAAAAGCAAAAATAGGAAAATGACAAGAAATTGGCTTAATCTTTGTGGTGAGATTATTTACAATCTCTCCCTCAATGCCTCATAACTATGTGGTTGTTAGTTTATTACCTAAAATCAGAATTATGGTGTTATAAGGGTTTTCTCGACTTAGATAATGGGAATATTGATCTATCTCACAAACCCAGGAACCCTGGGCCTTCTTGGAGGCTGAGCCCTGCCCTGGCGTGACCGGGCGAATGGTGCAGAATCAGTGTAAAGAAGAGGCAGCCACTTCTCTTTGCCTATTTATACTGCAACATACTTAGTTCTTTTTCTATAGTGCTCGAGTATTTCTTTTATTATCAGCAAAGGTGTTTAGATAAATATTAGAGATGTGCTTGAAGGACAGAGGCAGCGTGGCCAGTCGAGGGCAGCAGTGCTGTGGCCCCGTGCCAGCGCCCAGCCCCGCAGCATTTCTGAGCGTCCGTTGCCTTTCTCCTCTCGGTGGACCAGCCACAGGGTCTTGAGTGGAAGCCTTGATGGTGCCACTTGAGATTTCTTTCTGGGAAAAATGAAAGCTCCTTAGGGAAGCAGAGGGTGAGCTGGACGTCACCAGGGTGGGTGGCTGTGCACAGGACATGGGTGTCTGTGAGGCTCCATCTGCTGTCCTCACCCACAGGACAGAGGGCTTGGTGGACTCCTTTTCTCAGGGACTGGAGAGGCCGCACGCCGTCAGCAGTGGAGTCCTGCATGGCATCCAGCCGCGGCTGAAGGACTTCCACCAGCTCCTGCTCCACCCGCCAAAGGTACCCGCTGCACTCAGCCACCAGAGTGATGCTCGATAGCGCCTTCCCGGACCTCTCCATGCAGGTCCGGACGCTGTCTGTGGAGGCCCCCCTGTGGGAGCACTCACAGCCTCCCCGTAGGAGCCTCCAGGCTGGAGACTCTGCAGGGCTAGAGGTCGTGGGGAGCCCTTGCTGGTTCAGACTCCCACAGCGAGTGGCTCCTGCTGAGGAGAGAGGTCCCCACTGCCTCTGCCTCAGCCAGTGCCTCCCTCCCCTCCAGCCCCGCCCTCCCTGGTCTGCCTGCCACTCCTCTTCCTCGCCCACTGGAAATAAGCTTCGCAGAGGTGGGGCTTCCATTTCCTCAGTTTATGAGAAGGTGGGCACCTGAATGCTGAAACCAGCCCGTCTGCCCTGTGAGCTCTGGGAGCGTTCGCAGGCATCTGCTGGCTGAGCGTCCTGAAGCTGTGGTTGTGGGCGTTGGCAGCTGCCACCTCTCTAGAACACCTCTCAGACACTCCCACACACCACTTGCCTGGCAGATGGGAGTCCTGCACCCTTGCTTACTCTTCTGGGCCCAGGGGGACATGGTGGGCTCTTCCTTCTGCAGGCATCCCTGCCTTGCAGAGGTCCTACATACACACCTCACATCCTCCTGGCCTTTGAGTGGTTGACATGTGACCCAAAGGAAGCCAGCAGGAGTCATGCTAGTGGCCAGCCATCACTGGACTAGGCCTGGTGGCATGCACCAGTAATCCCAGCTACTTCAGAGGCTAAGGCAGGAGGATTGCAAGTTGGAGACCAGCCTGAGCAACTTAGATCTGGCCTTAATACTTTAAATTTTTTTTTAATTTTAAAAAAAGGCTGCAGTGTAGCTCAGTGGTAGACTGCTGACATAGTGTGCGCAAGAGGCCCTGGGTTCATCCCCAGCGCAAAAATAGAAACAAGGCTCCATCGGGGTGGTGCCACCTGTGTTTGCAGAAGAAAGCAATCCTGACCACCATCGGCATCCTGGAGGAGCCCCTGGGTAGTGCCCGGCTGCATGGTGCGCGCCTCGTGGCTGCTCTGCTGCACACAGACACGCCCAGCATCAACCAGGAGCTCTGCCGGCTCAGCACCATGGACCTGCTGCTGGTGAGTGGGCGCCACAGCCGGCCTGTCTGGGGCACAGAGCGGGGTCCATCTGAGCAAAGTCCTGCTAAAGAGAGGTGCCAGTTCCCAGTCCCCGGACTTGGCCAGGCCTGGCACAGCACCCTGAGCAAGGAGGGGTGGGCCTGAGGCTCGCAGGAAGCTGCCATCTGCTGTGGACCTGCCCCAACAGCAGAGGGCAGGTGTTCAGGCCCTTCATCTCCCTTCTTACATTCTGACGTGACCAGATGGGACTTATGTTGTAGCTCTTAGAAGATGTCCTAGACAGACGCTCCTCCTCTTGTGAGGAGAAGGTGGCCTGCCAGATGCTGTGGGTGTCTAAGGAGCTGGAGGGACAGGCAGTGGCAGCCAGGAGCTGCTGCAGAGAGCTCCTGGAGGTGCTGGTGGAGAGGACACTGCCCTAAGTGGGTGCCATGGGCCTGCACAGTGCCCTCTCTCCTGCCTGGCCCGCCCAGAGCCCTGGACTCTCAAGAGCTGAGATCTCCCACAGCTCAGTCCCAGGACAAGGACTTCTCCCTGCCCAACTCAGATCTCTGTGGTGACAGAGACCCCATTCAGAGTCAGAGGAGCTTGATTCCAGACCCACTTTCCTTTTCCTTTCTTCAAAATAATTTTCTTTGTCTCTTTATTTTATTTTCACTGTGGTAAAGCACCATGACGTGAAATTGTCCATTTTAACCATTTGTGTGTGTGTGGTACTAGGTTGAATCAGGAGAGTTCTGGCCCTAGCTACATCCCCAGTCCTTTTATTTTATTTTTGAGATGGTCTTGCCGAGTTGCCCAGACTGCCCTTGGACTTGCAATCCTCCTGCCCTAACCTCCTGAGTAGTTGGCTACCACACCTTTCTCCTTCACCCATTTTTTAATTGGGTGGTTTGTTTTTTTTTTTTGTAGTTGAATTGTAGGAGTTCTTTATATATTCTGGATATTAATCCTTTATCAGACATGATTCTCAAATATTTTCTCCCATTTTATTTATTTATTTATTTATTTATTTATTTATTTATTTATTTGGTACTAGGAATTGAACTCAACTCAATCACTGAGCCATATTCCCAGCCCTATTTTGTATTTTATTTAGAGACAGGGTCTCACTGAGTTGCTTTGTGCCTCACTACGTTTCTGAAGCTGGCTTTGAACTCACCATCCTCTTGCCTCAGCCTCCCGAGCTGCTGAGATTAGAGGTGTGTGCTACCATGCCAGCCATTTTCTCCCTTTGAGGCTGGTCTTGATGAGTTGCACAGGTGGCCTGGCTTTGCCATGGTCCTGTCTCGGCCTCCTGAGTGGCTGGGATCACAGTTTTGCACCACCATACCCATCTCCTCTCTCTCTTTTTTTTTCTTTTAAAAATTTTTTTAGTTGTAGATGGTCTTTTATCTTATTTATTTTTATGTGGTGCTGAGGATCAAACCCAGTGCCTCACATATACTAGGCAAGTACTCTACCACTGAGCGCCAGCCCCACCCCTTCTTTACTCTCTTGATCATACCCTTTTAACACACAAAAGTTTTACATTTTGATGAAATCCAGTTTACCTTTTTTTCCCCTATGTTACCTGTGCCTTTAGTGTCATATCCAAAGCCAATGTCGTGGAAATTTTCCTCTATATTTTCTTCGAAGAGTTAGGTCTTTGATCCATTTTGAGTTAATTGTTGTGTATGGTATGAGGTAGTTTCCAACTTCATTTTTTTACCATGTGGACATCCAGTTCTCCCAGTACCATTTGTTGGAAAGAGTGTTCTTGTCCCATTGACTGGCCTTGGAACCCTTGTTGAAAGTGGATTGAGCATACATGGGAGGCTTGTTTCTGGGCTCTGTGTTCTATTAATTGATCTGTGTCTCTGTCCTTGTTCTAGTGCCATACTGTCTTGATGATTGTATCTTTGGAGTAAATTTTGAAATTGGAAAGTGGACATCCTGTGGATTTGTTCTTTTTCCTGATTGTTTTGCCTATTTGTGGGTACCTTGAGTTGTAATATTTTTCTATTTCTGCAGAAAAAATTGCTGTTGGTAGTTTCATAGTGATTGCATTGAATCTATAAATCACTTTCAGTAGTGCCATCTTTTGAAGAGTATTAAGTTGTCCAGTCCATGAACACAGGTGCTCTTTCATTGTTTTGAATAGGTCTTCTTTGGAGCTGGGGGGTGGCTCAGTGGTAGAGTGCTTGCCTGGCATGCACAAGGCACTGAATTCCATCCACAGCATTTCAAGTTAATTTTTTAAAAATATGTTTTAGTTGTGGGTGGACACAGTATCTTTATGTATTTATTTTTATGTGGTGCTGAGGATCCAACCCAGTGCTTCAAACGTGCTAGGCGAGCGCTCTACCACTGAGCCTACTGCCCAGCCCTGCAAGTAAATTTTTAAAATGTAAAAATAATAAATAAATTTAAATTCTTTAAATTCTTCTCACTGTGTTTTGCTGTGTTCAGTGTATGATAGTGCAGTTTTCAGTCTTTCCCTTCCTCAGGTTAATGTGTTCTTAAGGATTTTATCCTTTCCGGTGCTGTTTTACGTGAAGTTATTTTCTTTGTTTTTTGAATTGTTTGTTGCTACTATACAGAAATGCAGCCGGGCGCAGTGACGCACGCCTGTCATCCAAGCGACTTGGGAGGCTGAGTCAGGAGGATCGCGAGTTCAAAGCCAGCCTCAGCAACTTAGCGAGGCCCTAAGCAACTCAGTGAGACCCTGTCTCTAAATAAAATACAAAATAGGGCTGGGGATGTGGCTCAGTGGCCAAGTGTCCCTGAGTTCAATCCCTGGTTCAAAAAAAAAAAGAGAAAGAAATGCAGTGATCTGTGATTCTGTATCCTACAACTTTGCTAAATTTGTTTGTTCTAACAGTTTCTGTGGAATCCTTATGGAGTTTTCTACCTATAAGATCATGTCACTTGAGGGGCTGGGGTTGTCGCTCAGTGGTAGAGCACTCGCCTAGCCTGTGGGGCACCAAGTTCCATCATCAGCACCGCATAAACATACATGCATACATACATACAGGTGTACATGTTTTTTAAGATGATGTCAGTTGGGAGCAGAGGTCATTTTCCTCTTCTTTTCCAATTTGGATGCCTTTGATTTCTTTTTCTTGCCAGATTGCTCTGGCTAGGACTTCAGTGCTGTGTTGGACAGGAGGTGAGAGTGGGCCTCCTGTCTCATTCCTAATCTTGGGGGAGAGCTTTCCATCTTTCAGCACAGGTATGATGTCAGCTGTGCATTTTTGTAGATACCTTTATAATATTAAAGAAGTTTCCTCTATTCCTAGTTTATTGAGTTTTTTAAGTTTAGAGAGTGTTTTGAAATTTTAGCAGAGACTCTTTCTTTTTGCATTGAGATGCTCACTTGGTCTTTGCTCCTCATTCTGTAATACGCTGTATCACACTGATGTCCACGTGTTGGAACATCCTTGCATTCCAGGAATGAGTCCCACTCTGCTGGGTGTCAGATTCTTTTGATGTGATGTGATTCACTTTGCTAGCATTTGCATCAGTATTCATAAGGAATTTTGTCATTTTCTCTTACTGTCCTTGTCTGGCTTTTTTTGTTTGTTTGTTTTTTGGTACTACAGATTAAACCAGGGGCACTCCACCACTGAGCCACATCCCCAGCCCTATTTTGTATTTTATTTAGAGACAGGGTCTCACTGAGTTGCTTAGGGCCTCACTAAGTTGCTGAGGCTGGCTTTGAACTCACGATCCTCCTGCCTCAGCCTCCCGAGTGCTGGGATTATAGACGTGTGCCACTGCGCCTGGCTCCTTGTCTGGTTTTGGTGTCAGGGTACTGCTGACCTCATAGAACAAATTAGGACACATTCCCTCCTCTTCAGTGTTTGGAAGAGTTTGGTGCAAATTCTTAAAAGTGTGGTAGGATTCACCAGTGAAGCCCTCTGCTCCACCTTTCCTTTGGGAGTTGGGTCTGGGTTCATGTCGTAGTTGAGGGGACATGGTCAGGCACCTCTGAGGTGGCTCAAGGTCACCCAGGCAGAGCAGGTGAAGCTGAGGCCTGGGGCTGTGCCTCTGTGAAGTGGAGGGCTGCCTTTCTCCAGCTGCCACGTCTGGTGAAGAAGGGCTGCGCTTAGGCTGGAGCAGAACCTGCACCCATCTGTCCCCCACCTTCCACCTCCTCCTCCGTGTGAGACAAGGCTGCTGGGGCCTGCGCAAGGTGCGTTGTTGGCAGAAGAGAGGCATTTAGGCTTAGTCTCAGCTCTGTGCCTTCCTCCCCTCCCTGTCCTCATCTGGAAGAGGCCGTGTGGGAGATGGGACATGGGATGGCAGCTGCCCTCAGGTGCCTCTGTCCCCCAGGGACACCTCAAGGAAGCCAGAACCTCCCGTGGGCTCCTGCAGTCTTGAGGTGTGCAAACGTGTGATTCAGTCCTGGTCTGGGGGGAGGAGGATGCATGCAGCTCCTCGTGGGAATTCAGCATGCTTCCAAAGGCACAAGGGCCAAGTACAGGATCATAAAGGGAAATCACACATTCTTAGATCTGAGAAATAATAAAAGTAATATGTGTCAAAATATATAGTGTAGTTAAAGTAGGTTTTGCAGGGAAATATATAGCCTTTTAAAAATTCACACTGGGAAAGACCCGAGTTAAGCTTCTAACTAAGCACAAAATAGTAAACTCACAGTGGAAAGAAGACAATTATTTGGATAAGTGAGACACACAAAAGCCACAGGCAGGAGGAGTGAAGGGCAGGGGGCAGCCCCTGGCAGTTACTGAGAGAAGCAGGGATACCTGCAGTCAGGAGCTAAGGTGTGGGAGCGATTTCCCTTTGTTTTCAGCTGTAAAGAGAGGATCCATCTAAGATGTTTCCTCTGTCCTCTGTTTACTTAGGACTTGTTTTTTAAGTACACCTGGAATAACTTTTTGCACTTCCAAGTGGAACTATGCATAGCCGCTATTCTCTCCCACGCTGCCCGGGAAGAGAGGGCAGAAGCCAATGGATCCGAGAACAGGGTGGAGCCGCCACAGGGGAGCGGGAACGGGAACAGGAGCCTGGAGACCCCCCAGCCCATTGCCAAACTCCCTGAGAACACGATGGTGACCCATGTAAGTCCAGGCCAGTGTCCTGCTTGTTATTGTAGGCTGAGCCCTACCCAGATGGTGGGTGCCATCTGCCAGCACTGCCCCAGTCCTTTTGCATTGTCTGCTGACCCTCACATGGGCAGGAGATGCCACCTTCCTTGATCCCCAAGGACACTGATGCGTGAGGACACATCTAAGTTTCCCAGGTCACAGAGCCGGAGATAGAGGAAAGTGAGGGCATGCAGGGGAAGGTCACAGAGCCAGGGACAG
>JAJEJO010005471.1:108717-142791 GCA_020662805.1 Glaucomys volans | reverse complement strand
AGAGGAAAGTGAGGGCATGCAGGGGAAGGTCACAGAGCCAGGGACAGAGGAAAGTGAGGGCATGCAGGGGAGGCAGCATTCGCACCGCTGCCCTTGCTGCCTGGGCTGTGGCCCCAGGGAGGAGGTTCTGGGAACCCCACCATGGCCAAGGGCAGCTGTGCTGCACAGGGCCACCTGTCATACAACCAGAACCCAGAGGGAAGTGCTCCTCCTGGAGGGCCTGCTGTGCTCCTCCCTTTCTTCCTGGGCTCACACACCACTTCCCTGGTGCTCAGGGCCTGGGGCAGAGTCTGTCTTATTCTCTTTCTGTTCTCAGCACCCAGAATCACCCCTGGCAAAGAGCCACGATAGGAAGTGCTTGCCAGGGAGGAGGGAGGAAGCAACTTTTTATTGAGAGCCTAAAGAGGTCCCCACTGAGACCTCCTGCACAGGAGGTCAGGGTGGTGAGGATCACCCCAGCCACACTGCAGCAGCTTGGGAAGGGGCCCTGGGTCTCTTGCCAGGCTTGAGCAGAGCTGGCTGGGGGCCAACCCTGGACCAAAGGGGCCAGTCTGGCCCACAGCTGATGGCCCATTGGATAAACAGCCAGAGGGCAGGCAGTGTCAGTAGAAGAGCCACATGGTGGGGTGGGGCATTCAAAGGCCATGGAGGCCAGCAGAGGAGCCCCAGGTTGTGAAGGTGGGGGCATGTCCTGAAGGTGAGAGGAGGTGCTGAGCGTACCAGGTGTTCTGGATACTGAGAAGCAGGAGGGAGGGTGACCAGAGGCGGAGTGCAGGGACAGGAGTTGCAGGGGAGGCCCGCAGGAGGGTCAGGCAGAGGGCACCAGAGGAGCTTCTGTTTCCCTGGTCTTCTTTCCTGTGGCTGGAAACCCTGGGGCAGCACCTGCCTCTGCTGTTGGGTGGGGACCAAGGAAATGAGAACCCTCAGGTGTCCAGCCACAGGGTCCTTATTGCTGCTGGGCTGGCTTGCTACCCGCAGTGTCTGGGGAGGGGCTGTGTGCAGCCCCACAGGCCCCACTCACTGCCTGCCCCCGCCTCCCCAGCTGTTCCAGAAGTGCTGCCTGGTGCAGAGGATCCTGGAGGCCTGGGAAGCCAACGACCATACACAGTAAGCGTGCTGGGGCTGCCGACCATACTCAGTAAGCGTGCTGGGGACACAGTCACAGCACACATGGGGCTGCTGGCCAGCTGGGGACACAGAGTCACAGCTCACCGGGTGCTGGCAGCACTGCACGTGGAGCCCCAGGGTGTGTGAGATGGCCCTGTGTCCACTGCTGTTCTGACGGGACCTTGCTTCTGGGCAGAGAGTCTTTAGGGCAGCCTGGAAAAGGAGGGTGCAGGGCGGTGACAGGAAGGGGCAGGTGAAGTGGCAGCCAGGGCCCCAGGAGCCTTGCAGCATCTGCCCAGCCTTCCTGCCCGGGCTCCATTGGTGTTGCACCACGTCCACACCTGCGCTGCCCAGGCACCAGGCACGCTTGGCACTCGCACCCCAGCATGCATGTTTAATGGTCTGGGCCTCCGCTTAGCCAGGTCGTCCTTCAGTTCCGGAAGCACAAGCTGCATGCTGTCCAGGGCCCAGGGCTGCCCCATACACTCACTGTCCTGCCGGCACCAGCTGGGCTCTGGGCAGTGTGGGATGGGGATCTTGGGAGCTGGGAGCACCCTGGACCTGCATATGGGGCCCACAGGAGTTGTGTGATCAGCTTGGTGTGGAGGCCTTGCCCAGCCCAGCAGCGGGCATCACCCTCAGAGCCATGTGCCCCAGTGAGCTCTGTAGCCACAGTGTGCTCACCTCCTTACTTGTCATGGCCTCTGGGGGTCCTTGGACCCACACTGGGGCCTTCCATACAGCAGGCAGGGTCTGTCTCGTCAGCTGTTCTTGGTGGGGACGTTGGCTGAGCCTGCTGGGCGTGTCAGGCTCTCTCCATACCAGTGCTCTAGAGGTGAGAATGCAGGCCGGGCACTGGCGGGCCAGACATATGCCCTGGAGGTCCACTTGGGGTGACCCCAGGGGCATGAAGACCTGGATGGAGGTAACACTGATGGTGCGCTCCAGAAGGTCTGTGTCTCTTGACTCCCGATGATGAGTTATGCAAGGCCAGGACTCGGGGGCCACCCTGACTGTCCCTGTCACTTTCAGGGCAGCGGGTGGCATGAGGCGCGGGAACATGGGCCACCTCACTCGCATTGCCAATGCAGTGGTACAGAACCTGGAGCGGGGTCCTGTGCAGACCCACATCGGCGAGGTCATCCGAGGTGAGCCACCACCCACCACCCTCCACCCTCTGTCCCAGCAGGTGGCCCCTGCACTGAGGTGGGATGGATGTGCAGCCCCCTTTGCTGCCTCTGCTTCTCACATTGGTGCCCTTTGAGTGGGCACGGAGTCTGTTCTGCTAGACCCTGTGGAGACCCAGTCGGCACCTGGGCAGGGTCAGGACGCTCAGCTGTCGGTGCTGTGCTCAGACCTCAGAGCTCATGTGCCATCAGAGCCTAGCCCACATTCCAGTTTTGCTCAGAGCTCAGACAGGTTTGGAGGCCTTCCTAGCAGGAGTCTCGGGGAACTAGAGGATCGGGTGGCATCCTGTCCTCTGGTTCCCCCGAGTGGGAACCAAGCCCTCTGGATCCTCAGCCTGTCAGGGTGGTAGGTCAGCAGAGCCCTGCTGCAGCTGTGGTTTGTCCCCAGGCCCTTGGGAACAGCCTCCAGGGTCCTCCTTCCTGCCTTTGCTGAGCACAGGGTCACACTCAGTGACCATGTCCACATCTTCCCACCATGGGGTGTTGTTGTCAGCCTGAGTGCACAGCTGGGTGGAGGAGAACCTGGGCGCAGGGTGGAGAGGGGGATGCCCAGCACGTCTGATGGGCTGTGCCCAGTTTCCTGTAGGCATGCTCGGAGTGGATGGGCAGGTGGCTCTGGAGATCCCAGGGAGTGGCAAGTGCATGGAGACCTGTCCACCCAGTCAGCACCCTGAATTGCTGGCAGGAGTCTGGGAGGCCTGCTCTCCTGAGGAGACATGGGCCAATGGGATCCCGTCTTCCCAGGGCTGTGCATGGGCAGAACAGGGGGATGAGTCGGTGCCCAGCACATGTGGCCAAGGAGGTGTTGCCCATGACCTGCCCACCTGATGGGCTTCTCTGGGAAGGTGTGAGGCGAGCAAGCTCAGGTGACCCTCCCTGATCCCCAGGTACAGTCACGCTGTAGTGACCTCTGGTGAGGCTGAGCCTGCTGCCCCCTGAGCATGGGATGAGTACATGTGATCCTAGGCCGGGGCCAGCACGCTTGGGGAGGGTCCCTGAAACTGGAGGGCAGAGCAAATGGAGTGAGGCTTGGTGTCAACGGGCGCTCCAGGGTGGGCCGTGTAGGGAGGTGGGAGCAACAGGAAGCCCTGCCTGGTCGTCCCTCACTGTTTTCAGATCATGAATCCCTGGGCTTCAACCTCTCAAGAAAAACCAGCACTGACACGCAGGCCTGGGGTGCCGCTGAGCCCAGCCAAGAGGGCCGCCCTAGACGGCGTGGGCGTGCTCTGAACGGGGTGCCCACCGAGGCCTCCACAGGGACGGGAGCGTGCACACTGCCTGCTGAGGGTGCTGCAACCGCCTTGGCTGTGCCCGTGCCCTGCAGGGCCCAGGGCCCTGCTGAGCCCTGAGGGCCGACGAGGAGCATGGCCTGGTGACCTGCCAGTGCTTCTGGTGCTGGCACTGTCCGCCCGGTTCCAGGGGCTCAGCAGGAGGCACTTTCCTTGCAGGGCTCCCCGCAGATTGCCGTGGACGCTGGGAGAGCTTTGTGGAGGAGACGCTGACAGAGACGAACCGCAGGAACACCGTGGACCTGGTGAGGATGCGCAGGCCCCTGTGCCACAGCCACAGCTCCGAGACGGGCCAGCACTCGCGGCTGCTTGTCGCACATGCGTGTGCCCGTGTGGCCGTGTCTGGCCTACTGTCCGCGACACAGGCCTCTCCCCTGCCACACCAGGCTGGCTTCCCCAGGGCCACTGGACAGAATCCATGTGAACCCTGAGGCTCCCTCCTGCATCAGGCTCTGCGTGCTCAGACCCGCCACACACAGGAAGCGGGGCAGCCCTGGGCCTCAGCCCCTTCTGGCCTCTTCTGGCCTCCCCTTACAGCACAGCCTCCTAGGCTCAGAGAGCGGACAAGTGCCAGGCTGGGCTCCGGCTGGGCTGGGCGGGGTCTGGGGCGCCGGCGGCTCACATGCCCACCCCATCTGGCCTGTGTTTTAGGTGAGCGCTCACCACCTTCACTCCTCGAGTGAGGACGAGGACATTGAGGGTGCTTTTCCTAACGAGCTGTCCCTTCAGCAGGTGAGGGCATGGCCGGCACTCTGCACCCTGCCGGGCCCTTCCCGGAGCCCGTGCCCGTGGTAGCGCTTAGTCCCCGATGGCACCTCATAGCGAAGGGTAGTGGCGGCTCATCCCCAAGCACGTGTGGGGGAGAGGTGGGTCTGGGGCACCCCAAAGGCCCTGCAGTTTGGCGAGACCTCTGGGGGCGCTGAAGCTGAGTGAAGGGTGAGGCCACAAGGACTCTGGCACCTGAGGGTGACGGACTCCAGGCAGCCAGAGGCTCCTGCGCTCCAGGAGCAGCCTCCAGGGCCGGGCCTGCTCCTCAGGGGCCGCTCCTCCCCAGGCCTTCTCCGAGTACCAGATCCAGCAGATGACGGCCAACTTCGTGGATCAGTTTGGCTTCAACGATGAGGAGTTTGCAGACCAGGATGACAACATCAAGTGAGTGTGGCCTGGTGTCCCTGAGGGGACAGCTAATGTCCCCTCACCCTCAGGGCGCCCAGGCCCCTGGACCAGTGCCAGTGGCAGAGGTGTGAGCACGCCCTGTCTTGCAGCGCCCCGTTTGACAGGATCGCAGAGATCAACTTCCACATCGATGCTGAGGAGGACAGCGTGAGTGGCCAGGGGCTGCTGGGCTTGGTGGGTAGCCTGTCGTCACTTCATGCCACCTGCCCGATGGCTCCAGGGAAGTGGGGCTGTGGGTGACTTTGTGTGGGGTGAGGAGGGGCCTCAGTGGAGCCCAGGACAGAGCTGGCGTCCTTTGAGGCTCCACAGAGCGTGGTCTCCACGTCTGTCCTGCAGCCCAGCGCAGCTCTGTTTGAAGCCTGCTGCAGTGACCGCATCCAGCCCTTTGACGATGACGAGGAGGAGGACATCTGGGAGGACGAGGAGACTCGCTGCACTGCCCGGGTGGTGGCCAGAGCCAGGTGCGGGGCCTGCCCCATCTCCCAGGTCCCTCACAGGAGGGGCAGGTGGTGAGCAGGTGCTGAACGCTGTCCACTCATGGAGCTTGGCGTCGGGGGTGGGCAGGGGAGCACTGAGTTGGAGCCACGCAAGCCTCATGCTGGGCACCCTGAGCTCACTGTCCTGGGCTGCCAGGTCTGACTGTGCCGTGTCGCCCCACCAGGTTTGGTGCCCCCCACACCGCAGAACCCTGCTCAGACAGTGACCTGGAGCGTGGAGGCCAGGACAGAAAGGCGGGCTCCCAGGTGGACAGGAACGCACCCCGGGCAGGCATTGTGGCCACTGCGCAGCATGAAGGCCCCCCCGCAGAGAGCATCTCAGAAGGTAGTGCAGGCCCACCAGGGACAGGCGTCGGCAAGGGAGGTGGCTCATGGCTTCCTGTGGAGCCTGTGTCTCCCGCTGCCTGTGGCCTTCGCGTCCCCATCTGCACAGGCTGTTCTCCCGCGTCCTCAGTAAGGGGTGTGCTTATACTGTGCCCAGCACAGGTGGTCTCCCAGCTGGCCCCTCTGTGTGGTCACATAGCGCATCTGCAGGGCTGGTGTCCACCCCGTCTGTTGGAAAGGCCCTCCCAAGCATAGTCCGGACAGTGTCTGGATACAGTCTGGTCACCCCCTCAGACGTGTTTAGTGGCCCAACCCACACGCCTCTCTGGTCCTCTTCTCACCTCTGCCCTGGGGACAGGGTCAAGGTGCTCAGAACACTGGGGAGACCAGGGCCTCTCTCAGGTGGTACTGGCACCTTAGCTAAGGCCAGGGATGGGGCAGAGCTGCCCTGCCCCTGTCCTGCCTTGCTCAGAGTCTGTCCTGGGTTGGGACAGGTGACTGGATCATGGGGGTAGTGACATCACCTCCATGTACACTATCTGGTCCCCCTGGAGGGTCCCCCAGGTCCCCTTGCACAGTGACCTGATGTGCACACAAGGATGTCCTGGGGCCTAAGGCCAGCTGCCCACTGGTGGGGAGTCCCTCCCAGGGCCCTGGGTCTGCTGGAAGTCCCGTTTGCTCATGTGCCTCAGGCAGGGAGGGCTCAGCTGAGGCCCTTTGGAGGCCCTGGGTGCAGGCATTGCCGGCCTTGGCCCCCAGCACACCAGGCCTGCCTGCGCCTGACCAGTGGGTCTCTTCCCCAGCAGGTGCTGCGTGGACGGCAGTGTTTGATGAGCCAGGGAACCCGGCAAACCCAGCCCCCGGAGCTGTGAAGGATGTGGGCTCCAGTGTGTGGGCGGCCAGCGCCTCCACTGCAGAGGAGAAGGGCTGGGCCACGTTCACTGACTTCCAGCCTTTCTGCTGGTAAGGAACACGCCTCAGTGCAGGGCCACGCCAGGAACCGCCCTGGAGGTCAGGGTGTGGCTGACCCCAAGGGCTCAGCATATCCTCGTCCTCATTTGCAGCTCCGAGTCAGGGCCCCGGTGCAGCAGTCCTGTGGACGTGGACCACAGCCATGTGGAAGGCAGCCAGGGCCCAGGCCCGGGGACAGCCTGTGAGTAGGAGCAGCTGCACCCCAGCTCCTGTGGGGACCTGGCCTCCTGCAGCTCCAGGCCTGGGGCAGGGGAGACAGTGGCCAAGGCCCTGTCTCGGTGGTGACAGAGCTGCCATGTGCAGATGGAGGTGCCCCAGGGAAGAGCAGTGCGGCCACTGGGCGGCCCCCAGAGCCAGACCTGACCAGGCTGCGTAGCCTAGATGTGCACCTTGGGCAGCAGCTTTGGGCTCTTGGCCTGAGAAGCACTGGGTGGGCCAGGGCAGAAAGCCAGCCTGGGGCCTGATCGGGGGCCTTGGCCCCCAGCCCTGCTTCCCCCTGGTCAGATGGGCTCAAAAGCTCCCCGAGCAGAGGCCCAAGAACTGCAGGCACAGTGCCAGTCACTGCCTGGCACTTCTGTCCTGGGTACCAGGCTTGAAGGAGATGGTGGCAGGACCACCCAGGGCTGAGTGGGACCCCTCCCTGAGCCTCTGTTTTTCTTCAGCTGGGAACACACATCCACCCTGACTTACGGGTGGGGGACAGTCCGTGTGGAGGGTGGTCCTTGTGTGCACACCAACACTTGCAGGACACCGTGTGTGGGCAGAGCACCAGGGGCTACACGGCCCCTCCTGCGCTGCCCCTGTGGCCCCACCCTCACGTCCACAGCAGCCTCCTTGCTTTGCAGCTGGTCCCACCTCCCCTTGTGCCTGGAACATGTGTGTCACCAGGAAGGACCCCCTGGTGACCCCTGATGGTGAAGACAACGAGCAGAAGGCAGCTGGCACCGTGGGAGCGGAGAGTACAGGCCCAGGCCAGCAGGGACCCCTGCCACCCAGAACAGCAGCAGCTGGTGTTGGCAGGTGTGCAGGGGTGGCTCCCAGGATAGTCTCGAAGGTCCAGGCTTCTTGGTTACCAGCTCTCAGCTCCCGTGGGAGCGGGCAGGGGGCAGGCTGAGGTCCCCCAGTGCTGCCCCAATGGCTTTGCAGCCTGCGGGGCCGCCTCTAGGGGAGAATCGCACCCAGCCTTAATGTGGAGGCCGGACAGAAGGTGTGGGACATCCCTCCCTTTTGCACAGAGCCCGCTGGCTGTGTTGTGGGTGGTTGAGGCAAGGCCAGGCCTGGGTGTCCCAGCAGCCCCCCAGGGACTTGTCAGAGAGCTCCTGCTACAGGGACCACAGTTGCAGAGAATGCTCGGGTTCTTGGGGTCTGGGTTGGGCTGGGCCACCTGGCATGCAGCGGGGAGGTGTGATTTTTAACTTGCTGCTGGCAGGTGTGTCTGCAGGGCTCGCCAGACCCCACCTGCTGCCCCCTCCTGGGCAGTCCTGTGCCAGCTCCCAGACACATGCCCACCTCACTCGGGCAGGGGGCAAGCTCAGTAGCATGGGCCGTCTCAGGGCTGCACTTGGGGTGGTAGAGGCCTGATTGGGAGGTAGACAGTCTGAGGCTCCCTCAGGGTGCCCCAGAGCCTTCCCTGGAGGAGAGGGACGAGGACATCCTCTTTGCTAGGGGGCCAGTGGGCTCCAGCAAGGCCAGCCGTATGCATCTGCCCTCACAAGGTCCTTGAACAGCCCCTCCTGGCCTTCGGTGCAGAGGGTCAGGGATGCATGAGTGGAAGGAGCTGTGTGGGAAGCTGGAACCCTAACCCTAACCCTAACCCTCTGTGCAAAGGTCAAGGAACTCCTAGTAGGTTCAGGGTATAGTGGGGGGTGCCCCTGGCATTGGATCCCACCAGGAGGGATAAGATGCCAGATACCTGGATGGAAAGCTTTGCATTGGTGGCAGTGGCACCTGTGGGCTCCTCAGTCTTGCTTGTCCAGGCCTGACTGCCCAGCACCTCACCAATGTACCTGGGAATTAGGCCCTGGGTCCCAGCCCGCCCTCCCCTTCCCCCTTCCAGGTGGCTGGGACCCCCGTGGTGGTGGGCTTCAGACATCTCCCTGGCACTGTGGGTCCAGCTTGGCCTTGTAGCCTCACTTTCTTGCTCTATGCTCACAGCTCACTCCCTAGTTCACGGAACCCCTGGACCCTCTTCCAGGGACCCTAGACAGGGCACCACCTGCCTCGCCCACACCCTGCCCTCTGGGGACTTGCAGCGAGCCTGGCCTGAATTCCTGCTTAAAAGTTGAGGATCGCTGAAATTCTTAAAACTTTTACTCTTTTCCTAAATGCTTCTAAAAAAGCAAGTCACTCTGCTTCAGAACTCACTTCCCCCACGCCATCAGTGTCCCTGCTGGGTCAGATGCCCCCTGCCCTCACCCTGCAGGAGGCCAGAGGGCCTGTCTGCTGCTGGGCCAGACCTTGTGGTGGGCTCGACCTCTCCTAGACGCCCCGTGGGGCCCCTTCCCCTCCCGCCCTGGGTTAAATCATGTAGCAGAGGCATCCAGGGCTCTGCGAAATGAGGCACCGATCAGCAGGCCTGAGGGCTGTGTGAAGGAGGGTGGAGGTCACCATGGACAGGCAGCTCATCCCCACTATTTGGAAACTGCATCAAAGCCAACGGCTGGGCCACCCTACTGAGGACGGGAGTAGGGGGGGGCTGAGTGCCGTGACCCCAGGCCACTTTCTAGAGATCCACCCTGCTGGTCCTTGGGTCCATAAAGCTGGGCAGCCTTGAGGTGGGGGCACCCATAACTGGAGCCCATGTCTGCCACAGAGCCAAGTGCGCCGACAGCATGCCACCAGGGTCTGCCTGCCTCGCACCCTCAGAAGTGACCACCCCAGCTGTGGCTACGCCTCCCAAGGCCACTGTGGCTGCCACAGTACTGGATGAGGCAGGTCCTCCCTCAGCTGCTGTCTCTCCCACAGTGGCTGTGGCGGTCCACACAGCAGCCCCAGCCACAGTGGCCACCCTGGGGACAGCAACAAATGACAGGTGAGCAGACTGGGCAGGTGACAGGGTGGGGCTGGACTGGCTCTACAGACCCAAGTGCCTCAACCCTGCCCCGGTCTCTACAGGAAGACCGACGCCCCACCAGAAGGAGCTGCCTTAAATGGTCCCGTGTAACGCTGCTGCTGCTGCTGGCCGTGGCTCGCCCTGGTCAGGCTGCATCCTTAATCAAGAAAACTACCTGGTGATGCAATTTGTTTTCCTTTTTTTTTTTTAATTTAATTTAATTTAATTTTAAAATAAATGCTGCACTGGTAAAGCTGGCAGTTGGAACCAGTCGGATGACCCAGCTGGTGTCTCTCCTGCCTGACTCAGTCTCTCGGGCCCCGCTGGAGGAGAGGATGCACTGGCTGTCCCCAGACCCTGGCCCCAGCACAGCAATAAGGTCTCAGATGTGATCACTGCCTGCAGGAGCTGGGGTTGGGGGCAAGACCCTGAGGTGCCATAAGGACCTGATGGACAGGAGGGCGTGGCCTCCAAGGCTCTTTTCACCGATTCTTTTTAACGCATGCAGAAGAGTGGAGTTTTGTGTTTTTTTGCACTTTGTATCCAGCTCCAATTCAGGGTCTCCTCTGGCTCAGGGCAGTGAGGGCCTGGGCTGGGGAGACGTGACCTCCACAAACGTGGGTCAGACTCCAGGACTGCTGCGGCCTGGTGACCCTGGGAACTGGCATCAGGCATTGAATCAGGCTGCAACTTTTGACTGCCTTAAAAAAAAAAAAAAAAAAAAAAAAAGACTCTCTGGGCCTGGCGGGGGTGTTCCCTGGGGCCAGCAGGGCAGGCCAGCACCCTGAGGTGGGTGTGTGGGGCACCTGGCAAGAACTGACCTCAGGCATGCAGGTTGGGCACAGCAGGGTGCTGAGGGCCTGGAGACTGGGCTGCACTGTTGTCCTGGAAGGGTCTGAAAGGTTATTTTACACTGAATTCTTTTTTAATGTTCTGATCATCTGACAGGGCACCCCAAGCCCCTGACCCCAATAAAAGTCACGTCATTCTTACTGACGCGCCCTTGTGTGGTTAAGCTGCAAGCCTGGGGGTGGGGGTGGGGTCTCCTCCAGCACCTTTGCTGTCCCTGGCCCATCCCTGTGTGACAGGGTGGGGGACAGGCCACGCCCAGCTGTGGAGTGCTGCCCCAGAGGCTGCTGAGGCCTGTGCCTGAGAAATTAAGCCTCACACTTCAACCCCCAGTAGGCTCCCCAGCCTGCCCTCCTAAGGGAGCCCCAGGCCCGCCGCCACTCAGCCAGAGGGACCCGCCAGCTCCAGGCACCAGCTCCCTCCCAGCAGGGCCTCAGCCCCACATCCTCTCAGGGTCCTGAGGTGCCGCCTAGCCATGGTCACCTGCACTGGCACTCCAGGGCCTTCAACCAGTGCCCTGCTCTGACTCAGCTCCCCACAAGGCATGAGCTCCAGGAGTTCTGCAGCCACAGGCTGGCCTCCCACCACTAGCCCCTGGGGCCAGGCCACCAGTGGCCACTCAGATGTTGCCTCAGCCTTTGCAAAGTCCACCCCCTCTGCCCACCTTGGGGGCCCCGCCCATCCTGTGGTAGTAAACCTGGTCCTGGTGGGACCTGGTCACCAGGAGAGTAACAGGCGCAGCAGCAGGGATCCCCACGCCCGAGAATGGACCTCAGGGAGGAATAGGCTGGATGTTGGCAGGAGCCCCAAGAACTGAGACCCACAGGTCTCCATGGGCATCAGCCCTAACTCTGCCTGAGGAACCCCCCACCCCCTGGGCGCCCACTCTCCTCTGCCCCTCTGCACAGGACCCAGCCTCCCTCCCTGGAGCCTCCCGGTTGCTGGCCTCTGCCCCAGGGCTGCTAAGATAGGGACAGGGGCCTTTCCTCTTTGGCATGCCAGCCCCAAGACCACCCCTGAGGCCTGGGGATCCGACCACACACGAAGCAAGGTCCTGAGTAAGCCACCCTCCCAGAGCAAAGCTGCTCCCAGGGACATGGACGCTGGTGAGTGGGCCCAGCACCAAGAAAGGATCACAAGAAGGCTGCCATCTGCCCACCACGTGGTGGACCCGGGGATGGGGCAGGCTGAGGGCACTCGGGGCGCAGGACAGCTGGCCAGGGGGTGTGGGTGAGCAGGGACACAGCAGGCGTTAGTTCTCTCTTTATATAGACTCTGGTTCTAGAAACAGTTCACCTGCAGCTGGCCGGCCGGGGCCAGCGCACCAACAGGGTGGGCAGGGGTGGGCTATTTACAGGCCCATTGCAGGGCTGTACCATGGCCGCGTCCCGGCACGGCGCTCAGCCATGACACGACAATAAGTTAGAGCCGGCCGGGCAGGCGGGGGGCGGGGGCTGTACACACGGGTGCGGGGGCTCAGGGCTCAATACTGTCGAGGGCCGGGCTGTAAACATGGCCGGGGCGGCCCTGCCCACCCCTAGTGGTCTGTAACGACTGGAAGCAGAGCAGCCCAGGCAGGGCCAGGAAGTTCAGGCGTCCGACAGGCAGCTCTGGATCCGGTCCACCCACTGCTGGGCCGAGGGGACATCCTGGGCACAGAAGTTGTAAACGCGACGCGTGGTCTTCACCTGGGAACAACAGTGGCTGACCATGGCTGCTACAGCCGTGGACCCTGCCCCCCACCTCCTGGGCCTGGGCAGAGGCTCACGTCAAAGAAGGCCTTCTCGTCCACAGTCTTAGGGGCGCCCATGGTGGGCGTGCCAGGGGCTACAGCCTCCACCTCCGCCAAGTCGATGACACCCTTACACTCAGTGTCCACTCGGTGGTCGTAGTAACGCAGCTGTGGGGGGACACAGAGTCAGCGCAGCCGTCCCTGCCAGTCTCCGCCCACCACTCCTCACTCACCTGGTGCTTGGTCTTGTCGAGCACGAACCAGCGGGCCTTCCAGGGCTTCATGAAGGCCCCCTTCTTGTACAGGGTGCCCTCGTAGGACCTGCATTGGCAGCAGAACCAGGGCCAGGCTGGTCGTCAGGGCCCAGCTAAGCCTAGACCCCAGCAGCTGTCCCCACCTGGGCAAGACGAGGGCCCCATCCCACAGAACTGGCCCAGAAGGGGGCCTATCTTCAGGAAAGAGATGGAGAGTCTCCAGGACAGACAGTCCTACAGCACCAGTCATGGGGTTCAGGAAGCAGGCCCGTACACAGGGCAACAGCAAAGGGCACCCAGGCCCAGGGGGTGGGATAAATCCTGCAGAGCCGCAGACTCCTCTGGTCCCTGCCCTAACTTCATGGGTAGCTCCTGGCTCTGGCCCCCAAATCTGCAAGTTTACATCTCAAGTCCCTTAGCCTTGGGCCACCACCATAGTTTCCCCACCAGTCCTTCCACCCAAAGGCAGTTGCACCCCTGCTGAGGCGTCAGTGGACCTGGGCCCCCAGCTCCAATGGCCTCTCAGACCTGTTCTCGCTCTCGGCCGTCTGGAACTGGCTGTACAGGGTGCTGGTGCTGCGGCGAGCAGCTTGGCGGGAGCTGGATGTGGTTGAGCCACTGCTCTGGTCACTGTCCAGGCTGAGGCTCAGGGTGGAGCCCACGGGCCCCTCCTGTAGGTACACGCCCAGGGAGCGGCGGTGGTGGGGCACGCTGGACACGAGTAAAGAGCTGGGGGTGCCCTGGAGGCAGGAGGGGTGCTGCATCAGGACTGGGCAGCCTCCAGCGCCGCCCCGCACATGCCCACCCTGGCCCCCCACGCCCACTTCTGCTCACACGTCCATCTGGCCTGCCTTCCAGGCGCTGCACAGCTTTCACCCGGTCCCAGGTGTCCTTCCAGCGCTCCGGGGGTCGACCCAATTCTGTCTCCAGTCGCTGCAGCTCCTGGACAGAATCAGTAAACAAACTGTTACTCAGAAGGAAAAGTCCAGACTGACAGCACAAGAAGACAAAGGAAAGGAAAACACAGCAAGAAATACAGTAAGAGGTCCAAGGTGCAAGAGTCAGGCAAGGAGGGCGGGAGAGAAGAGGCAAAAATCAGTATTTGGAGATAATAGTTGAAAGAATTCTCAGAGTCAGGCATGGTGGTGCATACCTATAACCCCAGCAACTTAGGAAGCTGGGGATCACCACTTCCAGGCCAGCCTCACCAATTTGTTGAAGCCCTAAACAACTTAGTAAGATCCTCTTTCAAAATTTAAAAGTAAAAAGGGCTGAGGATGTAGCTCAGTGGTACATTGCCCCGAGGTTCAATCCCCGGTACAAAAAAAAAAGAGAAATTTTCAAACCAGATATATCAAACAATATACTCCAGAAGCACTACAGGGCTGGGGCTGTGGTTCCGTGGTGGAAGACTTGCCTAGCATGTGTGAGGCACCACACTGTGTGTGTGTGTGTAAAATAAACAAATAAATGGTAAAACAAAAAATGTTTAAAAAAAAAAAAAAAGAAGCACTACAGACCCCAAACAAGACAGGCTGAACACACACCAACACCAACAGGGAGCTACAACTTCTAGGGCTGGGGATGTAACTCAGCAGTAAGGTGATAGTCTAGCATGACTGAGACCCTAGATTGCAAAAAAAATTAATTTTTTTTAAATGGAAATTTTAGAACTTAAAAGTATAGTATTTGAGATGAAAATTTCTTTAGATGGACTTGAGTATACTAAATACAAGAGTAGTGAACTTGAAGATAGGGTAAGAGAAATCACCCAAAATGAACTGCAGAGAGAGAAAAAGATGAAGGTAAAAAAGAAACAACAAGAAAACGACCATCTCACAGATCAGAGAAGCTTAAGAAACCCCAAAAAAGGTAAATACAAAGAAAAGCCAGAACAGCCAAACTGCTGACACCAAGTATGAAAAGAAAACCTCGCGAGGGGCGACAGCACCACTTCTGAAGAGGGCTCTCAACCCCTGGATGAGGAGCATCAGGCACAGAGGCCACACCTGTCGAGTCTGAGACAGGAGAATCGCAAGTTCAAGGCCGGCCTCAGAAACTTACAGAGGCCCTGTCTCACACTGGAAATAAAAGGGTTTGACCAGTGGTCAAGCGCCCTGGGTTCCATCCCAGTACCACACACACACAAGAACAGGGAGAAAGGCACCATGAGGACATTTCAGATAAACAGAAGCTGAGGGAACTTAATGACCTGCAGACCTTCAGTCAAGAAACAAAACCCTTCAGATTGAAAGGAAATAACCAGGATAAGACCTACACACAAAAGAAGAGTGAAGCCGGGTGCGGTGGCGCACGCCTATAATCCCAGCACTCGGGAGGCTGAGTCAGGAGGATCACGAGTTCAAAGCCAGCCTCAGCAACTTAGCCAGGCCCTAAGCAACTCAGTGAGACCCTGTCTCTAAATAAATACAAAATAGGGCTGGGGATGTGGCTCAGTGGCCAAGTGCCCCTGAGTTCAATCCCCAGTACCAAAAAAATAATAATAAAGTTGATTAAAACAAAAAAAAACAATCATGCCATAAACTAACCCAGTGGCTCTAACAACATCTAAGACACCCGGGACCGCCCTCGATAGGCTGACGCGTCACACCCACTCCGAAGGACTCCATGTGCCCTGAGTAGAGGGCCTGGGGACCAAGCTCGCACGGGGTCCACAGAGCACATTGTGCACCCCCCACCTGAGGAACGAGCTCTAAGATGCTCCATCTCCAAGGCCACACAGCCACCCTGGGGACATGGGTACTTGCCCCCATGGTCAGGATCGGAGGCCACCCCTCTGACTGCTCAGCCCCGTGAGGAGCCACCCAGGGAGGGAGTGCCACACACGGGACCTGACACTGCTGCACTGCCCCGGCCAGCACCTGCCCTACAGCTCCCTGGGTGGTTCCCGGCCAGGGCTCTGCTGGACTCTGGGTCTGGTGGCTTGGCAGACACACCCACCAAAGACCTAAATGCCAACCCTGAGCTTCCAGGGCAGGAACCCAGAGGGCTGCTGCTCGCTGTCGGGTGGCCCAGGCAGAGTCTGGCAGAGGGAGGAGCAGACCCTGGGAACAGATGCCACTCCAAGCCGGTGCCATACTGTGGATGTGGTTTGTTCCTCAAAGGTCCACACATAGAAGCTCTGGAGGTGGTGGCATCTCAGAGGCAGGCCTCAGGGACATCTTAGGTCCCGGGAGGCTGAGTTTATCTGGAGAGGGTTGTTACTGGAGCATCAAGCCCACCCAGCCCCCCGTGAGCCATCGCCTTCTGCCATGGTGTGACGAGGCTGAAGGACCCTTCCAGAACTGGGCTGACTCAGCAATCACACCCTGGAACTGCCCAAACTCAGCTAATAAGTCCCTCTACTTCACAAGTGAGCCCATCTCTGATATTTTGTTAAAGTGACAAAATGCTAACACACCAGGTCAGGGGAAGCACACAAGCCTGAGCAGAGGTCCTGAGATCTGGGGTCTGTGACAAGGACCCACCTTCCTTTTACTGCCGTGCAAACACCCAGGAGGCACAGGGCAGAGACAGGGAAGCCACGGTCCCCCCAGCCCCGGGGCGCACACAGGCGCTGCTCTGGGAGACATGCACCTCCAGCAGGCGAGAGATGGCGTCGGGCTGGACGCGAGGGCAGCTGTCGTAGCACGGCCACACCACGCGGCGCCTGCTCTGAGGAGCACCTCCATCTGGCCGTTCCTCCTCCGGGGGCTCGGGGGGTCCCTGGGCCAGCTCCCAGTCGTAGGGGGGCCCCTCAGACAGCGTCTCCTCAGTGTAGAAGTCCCACACCTTCAGGTTGGACACGTTGCTGTAGGGCCGGAGGACCTGGGGGCGGGCCTCCCGTCAGACGCTGGCCAGTGCCGCTGCCTGCCCTGCGGGCCCGACTCACCCCTGCGTCCTCGGGGGCCCGACTCACCTCTGAGTCCTCGGGGGCATACATGTAGTTGTAGAACACGGGCGTCCTCTTGCTCAGTCGCTCCACGTACTCCCACACGGACCTGCAGGCTAGCTGGCCCCTGCGCTCGCCCTTCTCCTCGTACAGCAGCCCTGCACAGGGGGGGGGCGCTGAGTCTGGGCCCCACCCTGCAGCTGCCCCAGGCCCCACCCGACATACCCAGCTCGATGCGCTCGTAGTCAGAGTCAAGCAGGAAGGTCCGAAAACGGCGAGACGCATGGTGATAACCGAGGAACTTGAGGTAGAACTGACTGAACTCAAACTCCATGGGGAACTGCAGGTGGACCTGGGTGTGGCAGGGCCAGAGGTCAGAGTTCAGGGTGCACAGCCATGCCCACCCACAAGACCACTACCCACCTGGTACACACAGTCGAGGAACTGCAGGAAGACAGGAGTGAGGCCACTGCTCTGCCCTGCTAGGGTGTGAGCCCCGCGGTGGCTGAAGCGATGACCAAAAGACAGCCACTCCTTCTCCACCAGCAGGCGGAAGCCCTCCAGCGTCCGGTAGAAGGGGTCTGAGAGCAGCTGCACCAAGGACACCACCTGCCAGGACCACCAGCTGGTTAGGGAGGGGCCTTAGGGACCACAGCCAGCCCCCATCACGGTACCTGCTGCACACCTGGGTGGTGATGTCCCAGCCGTCCTCCAGGCTCACCAGGACAGAGGAGCCCGAGTCCAGGAGCTCCACCACCAGCACCGATATCTGCAGCAGCTTGTGGATCTGCAGGGAGGGCAGCCCTCAAACCCCATCCTGACCGGGCCCAGAGACCATGCCCAGGACACCCACAAGAGGCTGGGCAAGACCCCTGCTCTGGTCATTCTGACCACAGCATCCTCCTCCCAGGAACTCTAGGGCCAAGGAGGCAGATTCAGCAAAGTCCCTGTCCTCGAGGTAGCTGAAGGACCCATCCCAAGTCCTCTAGCACCCACAGGACACCAGTGAAACAGTGCCCCGCCCAACTCCAAAAGACAATAGAGAGGCAGAATGTCCAGCAGGCTGCCCTGGACACTCTGATCTCACTGTAGGCCTGCCCCAGTCTCCCACCAGCCCAGATCCCAGAGATTTCCCAGGCACCATGTGGGAAGTGGCCACTTCCACTTCTGGGGCCCAAAACTGTCGGAGAAGCAAACTTAGATCCCTGTCCACTTAGCTCAAGTGGAGTGGCAGGCCTAGAACCTAGGGCAGGAGCAGTGCAGAGACCTGGATCAGCCACTCCGAGTCCTCCAGCGAGCGCAGGAAGGAAGCTGGGCCAGGTTCGGTGGCAGGACAGCCCGGGACGCAGGCCTTCAGCAGCTTCTTGAAGCTGGCCTTCACCTGCCTTGCTTCGAACACCTCGATGGGCACCAGCTCCCACTGCTGGAGGGGGTCTGGCCGCACACCCTAGGAGGAGCCCAACACTGAGACACGCCCAGTCCTGAGCCCCACCTGGCCCCATGTTCCCACCTCAGGTACCTTGAGCTGAGCTTTGTCCCCAATGATATAAAGAGCTGCACGCTGGGGCCGCAGGAAGCCCGGGTCAGGCGGGGCCCCATTGGCCTGCGGGGGGCTCAGGACATCTCTGCCAGCTAGCCGGGAGCCCACGTCGGCACTGAGCCCACCACTGCACCCGCTAGCCCGGACGCTGCCCCGCTTACCTGTGGGAGAGAGGAAAGGTGAGTGCCAGAGTGGGACCAGGACACCACTTACCTGGGCTGCCAGGCCCCCAGGGTGGGGTGGATGGCCAACAGGCCCCCAGGAGGGCAGTGAGGGAAGAGGGCTGGAACACACGGATGCTGAGACACGTGGGGTGACCTGTGTTAGTGTCTGGGGCAGGACTTGGGCGTCAGGCAGGTAAGTACTGGAGGGAGGGCCGTTAGTGTCGGGCGTGGAAGGGACATTAGTGCCCGATACAGCTCGGTTCACGCTGGGGGCCATCAGCGCCAGGTAAGGGAGAAGCCCCGGTACAGTACCTCGGGGCGCAGTCCATCTGGAGGCCGAGGCCGCCATGGGGTTGGACAGCGTGGTGACCCTGGCTCTGGGGCTGGGCACTGGGGGCACAGCAGAGAGAAGGCTCAGGTCTGGCCCCCAGCCTGGGGTGTGCAGCTTCAAGGAGTCTACAGGTCAGAGGTTCCCACCAAGCCCTCCTCCGGGGAGCCCTGGAGCCAGCAGAGGTCAGCAGCGCCAAGTCCCTGGTCTCAGGAGAGCAAAGAGCCTTTGTCTGGTCCAGGCAAGGGGCCTCCCCCAGGAAGCAGAGGACCCACGGCAATGGCATCAGAGGATGGAGTCTCCTAAGAAGGACATCCCTTCTCCTCCCTTCCAGACAACTCATAGAAATCTCGCCCTCAGGTCCGTCCTCCAGGGCTGTGTCCCAGAGCCTCCTCTCAAGGTGGGGGGGACCTGACAGACACTGCCCCGAAGTGCTCTCTACACAATGGCCTCCCTCAAAACACAGCAACAGGAGGGGTCTGAGGGGCACAGCCTGGAGGAAGCCTGGAACCTTCCAGAAGAGGAAGAGAGAATGAGCCCAAAGGGACACAGGGCAGTTCAGTCTAGGACACAGGCAGATCTGAGCCTCAGGGCAGTGCTAGGCAGACACAGAAGGGACGATGTGGCCAGAAGTCTAGCAGGGACTGGGAGGTGCTGAGGACAGGGTGGGCCTCGGGCTTGCCTGCCTCCACCAAGGCCTCACACAGACAGAAAGGGTGGAGGGCAATATCCCAGTAGTCACCATGGCCAAGACAAGTCGGCCCACCATGCCCGACATGCCAACACTCCCACACGGTGGGCGGGCAGCGAGAGCATCAGCCTGCTTAGGATGCTGGCTCTCCCTATAGCTGTCCCTGTTCAGTGCTGGACAATGAGGCAGACGGTCTACTCCCTGAACTCACGATACTGAGAGGCAGCACCAGTGGGCCTGGAGATAGCCAAGGATGCCCAAGGGACACCAGGGAGGTGCAGGCCCTGTGTAAGCTGGTGCGTCCTGAAGCAAGGATGCTACCTGCAGGTGACCTCGGGGTCTCTGCCAGGTATGGGAGGCAGGAAGACACAGTGACTGTGAGACACATGCCATCAGAGAGAGGCACTTCTGATGGAGGAGTGAGTGTGGGTCCATCTGGCCTGTCCCTGGGGTGCTGCCTCCTGTGACCATGAGGGCACTCACTGCCCATCCTTGGCCCCAGTGCCCAGCAAATGGTATTGAGGCACAGATGGCTGGAAGAGCACTGCTTGAGCTTGGGTGGGACCTGCAGGTGTAAGAGTGAGAAAGCCCAGGGCAGAGGGGCAAATGGCCGCAGGACAGCCCGGAAAACCACCAGCGCACTGCACGAGGCTCCCAAGAGCTGAGGCCCAGCAGAGGAAAACCCCCCGTGAACTCCAGGGCAGGGACTGAGGGCATGGGGCAGACACCTGTGGTGGCATCTACCATCTGAGTACACAGGACAGGACGGGCCACCCCAGGTGTGGCTCACACCCCAGTCTCCGCATCCGCAGAGGGGACAGGCTGCGTGATGAGGGTGAGCTCTGCAGGTGCCAGGGCAGGAGCCTCCCGAATCTCACGCCCCGGGTTCTGAGACTAAGACATCAAGCACCGAGAACCCTGTGGGCAGGTGACGCACACGGCCTGGCGCCCAGACAGTGGCTGGAGTCACACGCCTGAGAAGCAAACCTCCGGGAGCCCAGCCTCTCTCACCAGTCGGGGTGAGAGCACCCAGAACACGCTGTGGAGAGATGGGGCCAGGCTGGGTGGGAGAGTAGAAACGGGGTCAGTGCTGGGAGGGGTCAGCTGTGTGTGCAGAGGAAGGACAGGGGAAGCAGCTGCCGTGAGCGAGTTCTGAAGAGAGCCACCTTCTGCTCCACTGAAAGCCTCGTGTCCCCAGAACTGCCCCGATGCCCTTCGTGTCCCTCCAGGAGACGAGTTTCATCTTCTGCCTGAAAGCTTCTCCTGGCACTTGGCACCCACAAGTTACCTCCCAGCCACCACTGGACATGGACTGCCCAACCCACGTGGACAGTGGTGTTGAGAGCAGAATACACAGTACCACACATTCTCAGCACTGCTGAGCCTGGGTCAGCCATAAGGACAGCCCAGCCCACAACCAGTGCCCAAAGCAGCAAGGGCTCCAGGGATGGCCCCAGGCACCCACCTGACCTCCTGCCTGCTGACACCTCACAGGGACAGATGGCATCTCACACAGTTATGACAATGGCTGCTCCCAGGCAGGGAGAACCACGGGCATCTCACAAGCAGGGCTCAGTGTGGGACACAGGCTGACTCAGGTCTGGCTCAGTGTGTGCAGGGAGGGGATAACAGGGACAGAGAGACCCATGCAGACAAGACACCACCAGGACAGAGGAGGGCAAAGGCCCAGCAGTGGGCAGAGTGGCCCTGGGAAGGGGCCAGGTAGGCGGGGGATGGGAGGACGCAGCTCACTGCAGGCTGTGGGCTCTATCGGACATGGCTGTGACTGGGCAGCCACTGTCCAGGAGGCTCTGGCAAAATCTGTGGTTTGGGGAAGGCAGGACGGTAGACAGACTGTGGCCAAGGCAGGCAGGGCCTCAGGACTCACCCGGTGCAGGGGGCTTCCCTCCTTGCCCCCAGTGCCTAGAAGAGGCCCCTCCTCATTCAATACCCAAACATCCCTGACCAAGGCCACTTCTGCCCCTCGATGGCCTGCTCACTGAAAGTGCTGCCACAGCCCTTACTCATCCTCTCACCCCAGGCCCACTGCCCACCTTCTAGCACCCTCACCGTGACTGCCCATATGGGCTGAGGAGAAGCCACTAAGTGTGTTTCGTCCTGATGCGTCGGCGTAGCGGGGCATGGAGCTGACCACGGCCTGCAGGTACTTCTCCTGCTCCAGGCTGCTGGAGTCTGCCTGGGACTGGCCTGGGAGAGGAGCAGGAGTTGGAGGAGGCAGGGTGGGAAGGGGGGCAGACATGAGGTGGGGCCCAGGGAGGTACCTGGAGAAGGTGCGTTCTGGGCCTTGAAAAGGCCGACGACCCCTTTGCCATGCAGGCCCCCGGAACGCAGGAGCACCGCCTTGGAGCGCCCGCTGCGCCAGCAGACCACAGGGAAGCGGTTCTGGCGGTAGCAGCGGGACACGCGCTGCAGGGCGTTGTCCTGGATGCTCTGGGGCACGATCAGCAGTCCTGGATAGCTGCAGGAGGTGGGGGCCGGGTGAGGGCAGTGCTCCCCAGAGAGGCCCATCAAACCACCAAGGAGCAACGTCCCAGCTCCCAGCACGGAAGGGCCACAGATGCTTCCCGGACCCTGTGCCCAGCCAGGTGCCCCCACCAAGCCTGGCAGCCCTACCTTCTACCCTCCCCTCCCCCTTCCTCATGGGGCCAGGAACCATGGCGGGGCCCACAACCTGCAGGGAAGGTAGCCAATTGCTGCCCAACACCCCAGTCAGCCCTGACCGCATCCTACTGGACCGTCCTTATCACCCTCACCTGCGGCAGATGGCGTACATGCGGTTGACTGGGGAGATGCGGAAGGGCTCAGACTTGGCTCGGCTCAGACTGCTGCTCAGGGTGCCGAGGCCAAGGCGCTGGTAGTCACGGCAACATGCTCTCTCCACCAGGCTGCTCATGGTCATGCGGTCCGAGGGCTTTAGGGCTGAAGATGGGGTCAGCGTGCTGGGTTCCAGCTCCTCTGACACTGCACAGGCCGGCACACAGGGGTCACAACCCAGAGACCACCCACCTCGCCTTGTGCCCTCCACAGGGGTCAGGGCCAACAGAGACCACCTAGAACAGCCCTATTCCGCTCCCACCTGAGATCTCATCCTCCTGGTCCTCAGGGGGTGGCTGGCCCCGGTGCTCCCAGCCTGGGGGGTTATACTTCTTCCGAGTGACATACTGCCGCCCAATGGTCTTCTTGGCGTTCTTAACCAGGTTCCGGGACAAGGTTCTGGGGTAGATGCAGCCAGCAGAGGTGAGAGGAAGAGGCACAGAGTTCATTCACAGCTGGAAGACCGGCAAGCACACAGCTGGTGCCCCGCCCCCCTGGCCCTGGGACCTGAATCCATACCTGAGAGAAGGACCCTTGTCCTTGGCAACCCTGGATGGCCGGCCAGATGTATGGGAGGAGCCCAGGCTGAAGGCAAAGGTGTCCCTTATGTCAGGTGGGTACCGCTGCTTATGCAGCTGCTTGCGGAAGACCTCAGCGCTGTCAGAGCCCACCTCCTCATCAAAGGCCATTTTCAGCAGCTGTGTCAGACAAAGAAGCCGTCAGGGGTCTGAGGGCCACCAGGACCCTCCCTAAGTCTGATGCTGCTGGGACTGGGGCTCCCTTCTTAGAGCAGTCACGTCACAGCAGGGGGTTCTCCTAAGGGAGGCCTCACGCCCGCATACTCAGAGTCCAGCGCACGTGTAAACCGTCAAGTGCAGGCTGCTGGGCAAGGTCTCAGCTTGCCCAGCACACCCAACACAGAGACCCAAGGGAACGGGCGAGGATCCAAAGACCAGCACGACGTGACACTGACAGCCAAGGTGAGGGACCCACACTGACCACGCACTTGCCAGGCCACAGGTGGAACCTGGCTGAGAGGCCTGGCTGGGAGGGGAGACCACCCACCTGGAATGTGCAGGAGCGAAGCTGCAGGCCGTCCTGAAGGAGCTGGTCCACCGGGGTTTGGACACTAATGCGCTTCTCCTTGGTCAGTGCAGCCACCGGGAAGGAGCGGACCACCACCTGTTCCCCGACTAAAACAAGCCAAGCAGAGTCAAGAGGAGAAGAGGGGAGAGAAGCAGGGTCTTGGGTCTCAGGGTGCTGCAGCTATGGGGGTTGTGGTGGATGGGAGGTGGGTGGGTGCCTACAGGCACCTCGTAGTATTCCTGCGAAGGGGGAAGGGGAGGAAGGGAAAGTGCTATTCACCCTACAGACCTCGCAGGGAGGAGAGGGCGCAGCCAGAAAAAGGCTCTGAAAGCTCACCCAGGGGGTCAGTGGGCATCCCCGTGAAGATGACCCGGTATGTGGTGAGGAAGACGGCACCCTCGGCCGGGAGCAGCGCAGGGCCGCCCGCACCACCACCTGCTCCCTCCTCACGCCCGTCGGGCAGCAGGTACACACGCAGACCATCCAGGACACACTCCTCACCAGGCAGCAGGCGTGGCCGGAGCAGCTTAGGCTACTCAGAAACAGGAGCAGCACCTCAGGACACAGTCCAGGGCCTGGTGCCCACAGCCCGGCTGGCCCCCGCTCACCTTCTGGATGGGGGGCAGCCTCTTGCTCTCACGGTGCACGGCCTCCAGGGTCTCGATGTGCATCTGGACGATGTCTGGGAGAGGAGAGTGCTCACGCCTGGGCCCTGGCACCCCCCTCTGAGGAAGTGCTCCTGTGCCAAACCCCCATACCTGGCACCATGACATGCAGCCCTTTGAGATGGTCACTGGTGACACCACTCTCTGTGCAGACCTTGTCCACAAAGCGGTTGATAAAGCGGACCACGGCCCCCGCCACATCACAGGTCTCTGCGTCCTCAAAGCCACTCTCCGTGTCATAGCTCTCAGCCACACTGCCGGCCATGCTGGGCAGGGAGGAGTGTGTGGGCACCAGCCGGCCCCACCACTCTGCCCCACCCACTCTTCCCTGCCCCGCCCCCACCTGTTGGTGACCAGGCTGTTGCTGGCACTCTCCAGGTCACCCAGCCCTGCCCGCTCCCTCAGAAGGCGGCTCTTGCTGCTGTCCAGAGGCAACAAGAGGTAGCTCATGCGGTTGGCATAGTGGATGGCCTGGCTGAACACCGTGCTCTCCTCCTTCTGCACCAGCTCCTGCTGCTTCTCGCGGCTCAAGGTTGGCCACAAGCGCCGCTGTTCTGAAGCCACGTCCAGGGCAGAGCGCTCGTCCTCCTGGGATGGCGCCTCCCCCACCTCCTGCCATGGCACCACAATGAATGAGCCAGGGCTGAGCTGCCCTCCTCCCACCCAGGAAGCCCTACACACCTGGGAGGGAGCCTGGTCCTCAGAGGGCTCCAGGTAGAGGGCGCGGATGTGGGTCTGCACGTCCCCATAGAACATGGCCTCCCAGAACTGCGGGGTGCTCCACACCACGTGCTCCTGCACGCAGCTGTAGGCAAACTGCGTCACGCCTGGGCTCAGCTTCTGCAGGGGCAGGCCGGGAGGTCACCAGGCATGGTCCTGAAGGAGCCAGGGAAGAAACCCAGCACTCCTCCAGCACTCACCCGGCAGAAGGCTGTGACAAGGGGCAGCAGAGCAGCTGCAATGCCATGCTCGTCCAGGGAGGTACAGTCCTGGGGGCAAAGCAGTGGGCCCATAGGGATCCGCCCCAACCAGACAGCACCCATCTCCTAGCACATCTCGGTGCCCCACAGCAGCACCTTCCAGCCCTGCCACCTAGAACAGGCTCTGGCTCCCCAGGGTGGCCTCAGAGGTTCCAAAGTCAGCCCCACACCTCCTCCAACAAGGACCCTCCCTGTTCCTGTCATCCCTACAGACCAAGGATCCCATCCCACACTCCCTCTTCATCCTCGCCTGAAGGTAACAGTTTCCCCCCAGCTGCACGAGTCACAAGGAGACCAGGAACCCCTGCTCACCCCACTCACATGCCACATCACGGGCAGGACAGGGGCCTGGCCTCACCTGCAGGCAGCAATTCATCATCCGGACGACAAAATCGAACTGCTGGTGGTCCAGGACTGCCCGGTTCTGCTGCACATGCAGGTGCAGCTCCTGGGCCAGGCAGCGGCGGGCAGCTCGCCCCTTTAGGGCCCTGAGCACGGCCGGAAGCAGCTGGGAGCGGGGGCAAGGGGAACATGGGGCTGAGGGCAAAGAGGGAGGCATGGGGGAAGTCCCACGGGGGAGGAAGCAGCAGGCCTGCAAGAGGCCAGAACCTCCATCATGCACAGGAGACCCAAGAGCCACAGACCAAGAGAGATGAGAGCCTCCAGCAGACCCAGCAAGTCCACAGTGGGGGTCCAGGAAGACAGGGACACAGCTGAGCACACATGTGCTCTGGCGGAGGCCTGAGACCCAGAGCTGCTCAGTCTGCTGGGTTTCAGTGTCTGACACAGGGGCCTGAGCAGCTCAGCCATCAGAGCACAGGCCAAGCCACAAGAGGGCTCAAGCGAGATCTGTTGTTACAGTTACTCCTCATAAAACCACGGGAGACACCACACAACTGTGAAAAAAACAAGACTTAAACTGGCTGTCAAAAAGGATCCGAGAGGCTGGGGTTGTGGCACAGTAGAAGAGTGCTTGCCTAGCATGTGTGAGGCACTGGGTTCGATTCTCGGTACCACAAATAAATAAAGATATATGGACATTAAAAAATTTTAAAAATTAAAAAAAAAAAAAAAAAAGGACCCCAGCCAAGCACAGTGACACACACCTGTAATCCCAGAGGCTGGGGAGGCTGAGGCAGGAGGACTGAGTTCAAAGCCAGCCTCAGCAACTTAGCACTAAGCAACTCAGTGAGACCCTGTCTCTAAATAAAATACAAATAGAGCTAGGGATGTGGCTTAGTGGTTAAGTGCCCCTGAGTTCAATCCCTGGTACCAAGGGAAAAAAAGAAGAAAGGATCAGGATCCCAAAAGTGGTAAGTGAACACCACACAGGGCCAAACAGCGTGCACGTGGATTGCTTTCTATCAGTTAAATGCAGTACACATGGTCTACAGTGTTTCACAAGGATGCAGAAGAAAATTAAATTACCTTTAAGATCTTCTAACTTTAAAAATGTATACAACCGGGCTGAGTTGGTAGAGTGCTTGCCTTGCAAGCACAAGGCCCTGGGTTTGATCCCCAGCACCGCAAAAAACAAAACAAAACAAAAATGTATATAACCCGCATGCTGAGCCTTCATGGAAGGCCTGTCCCACTGCCCACTGAGATCAAGGAGAGGAGACCAGGCGCCCACCTACCCTCCTGCCAATCTATCCAGACATCTTGCACGTGAGCAGAGCCCCCAGAGCAGGCCCAGCATCCCAGTGCTAGAAGGCCAGGCCTGCGCCTCCTGAGGCTGCTGTCCTGAACCCAGGGTGGGGCCCCTCACTGCACACCTCACCTTCTTGGCCTCAAGCATCTTCCCCTCAAACACATAGGAGATACAGTTCCGCACCACTTCCAGCCGGCGGGCACTGTTGACGTGTGGCCCACTACACCGCTCTAGTATAGCAGCTATGGAGACAGGACACACTCACCTCACGAGAGCCCACTCCCAGTCCCTTCCTTTGGGGAATGCCCTCCCCTCTCCTCCCCATTACGCACTCATGGGGGGCCCTGAGGGCACAGTGGTCCTCCTCTCGGCCTTCACGGCTGGGGGTGCACCCTGCATCTTGGCTGCAGCCTGGTCCACAATCCACTGCACAGTGCCTTCATCCAGCCGGGGGAAGGGTCGGGGTGCCCGCCGCAGGTGACTGGCCTCACCTGGCCTCTGCACCTTGTGCATGGCCACGGCTGGATATGGGTTCTCCTGGGTAGACAGGCAGACATGGCCAGTGGGCAGGGGCCAGGGTGGCGCCAACCCTCCCATCAGGCCGCTCACATACATTCTTATAGAGCTGCTCCGCCAGTTCCTGAACGTGACGCAGAACCCGCTGGGGGTTGTTTTCATCTGCACGCATCCGTGCCACCTCATGAGCCACCAGCTGGGCAGGACAGGAGGCAAGGTGAGGCTAGGGCTGGTGGGCCGGTGGGGGAGGGCAGGTGAGCGGGTGGGGGTGGGATGCACCTCATCAAATAGGTCCGTGGGGCGGTAGGGAACCCCACGCTCCGACACAAAGCCTGCAAAGGCCATGCCCTCCAGCACCTTCATCAGGAAATCATCCTCCACCAGCCCACGCTGGCCCAAGAAGGCTGCCTGGGGAATAGCAGGAAGGCAACCACTCAGGGCAATGCCAGGCATTTACCTACCGCCCCACTCCCCCATCCCCACACCACCTGCTAGCCCACCTTATGGAAGCGGATGACAGGCTCTGGGTGGATGCGCACAATGTGCAGGCACCATCGATAGCCCTGCAGGAGCTGAGCAAAAAGCCGAAGAAAGACGGCTCGAAGCTCCTTGTCCTGGGAGCACAGGTGAATGCAGGTGAGTACCAGGCCCCCTGGATGCTTCTCCCCACTCCCACCCAAAGCCAGGAGTGGGGTTTCCCAGTCACCTCTATGGTCCCCTTCTGCCCCTCCCACAGTATGCCACACAGCCAAGCAGTTCCTCCACACTTGCTGAACAAGTCCCTCCTGCTAGGGACCCTCATAGGCACTCATGGCAGGGTGCCAAGTCCTGACCCCTCCACCAACTTCCTGTAGCCGTGCCCATACCTGCTGCATGACCAGCTGCCTGCACTACAGGAGCCCGAGCTGGCCTGGAGGCAGGGTTGCAGTGTGCCTGCACCACCAGTCCTGACATCAACCGCAGCAGATCTGAGTGTGTATGTGTGTGTGTAATTCACATTAAAGCAGCAATGACCCCTACCTGCATCTTCAGGGAGGAAGAGGACGTTGTGGGTGGGGGAAAGGCAAGGTCAGCCAGTTCCAGCTCTGGATCCAAGACCTATGGTAGAAGCAGAGGGCAAGGGCTTCTGGAAACACAGTGAGCCTTAGGCTCTGGGCTCCCCATGCTGCCACACGATGGTTCCCCACAGGCCCCAGGCTTCAGCTTCAACCTGGCCCTTGCCCTCACCATGCTCAGAACATTGTGGGTTTGGCTCTGCAATGGCTCCGGGAGGGGTGGAATGTGCACACACTCAGGGACAGTCACTGTCCCTCCATCAAGATCAGCAACAATCACATCCAGCTGTGGACCAAAGGAAGCAAGTGGTCAGGGGCCTGCAAGCCTGAGCAGAAAGGCAGACGCAAACCACAGCCCTTACCAGCTCCTGGGTCTCCGCCTGGAAGGCTGCGTTGACCCCAATGATGAAGGGCGTGGGTGTGCTGAGGACTTCCAGCAGCTGTGCCGGCAGGATGGGCACATAGGTGAAGCTGCAACAGGCCCCAGAGCATACAGTGACTTCCAGAGGACAGGCTGGGTGCAGGGGCCAGGAGGGACTGGGTGGAGGGACTGAGTAGAAGGGCACCTGTATCTGAGAGGGAACAGCAGTGCCAGGAGGCCCCTGCAGGCGTCTGCCAGCCGCTGGTAGCTCCGAGATAGGAAGAGGACCTTGTGCTCCGTGAGGGCAGCACAGAACAAGGACAGCACATTGGTGATGCCTGAAGGAAAAGGCCAGGCTAGGGGAGGGCCCTGAAACCCACAGGTGAGAACCCATACCTCTGGCCACCCGTCCCAAGGACAGGAAGTTGCAGCAGGGAAGATGGTAGACAGGCTCACCCAGTTGGCGGAAGAGCAGGGCCACACTGCAACGGCTGACAGGTAGTGAGTCAGCCAGCGGGGTCTGGATGACCTGCCGGTCACCAGCCCCCAAAGAGATGGTTCTCTGTGGAAAGAAAAGGAGCAGAGCTCAGCAGTTTGACCAGACCCAAGTCAACCCAGAGCTCTGTGGTGCCAGGTGACTCGGAGATGGGACTGGCTGGAATGGCTGGAGGGAAAGGTCACCCCTGACTGCCAGCTGAGCAGTGCTGTAGAGAAAACTCAAGGCAGGGGTGCTGCCTCTGACCTGGGGTGGGGGCAGGGCCTGGGTGGGCAGAAGAAACAAAGTATCCATACCGCTCCTTCCTCAACAGAGTCCAGCTGCACAGGACAGACAGGCAGAGAGACACAGTTAGACACCCCTGGCATACAGGGCACAGAGCAGGGAGCAGACAGATAAACTGACACTGACATCCAGAGACAGGCACACACCCAAGAAATGACAGAAAGACATCAGGCCCAAAGGGGCAGGTATTTGAGCCAGGTGAGCAGGCAGGGGACAAGGGCAGATGATGAGTGCTGGCACAAAGAGCAGAAAGAAGTGCCCAAAGCTTTGGGCCATGCTCAGCCACTGGACTCCGAATGCCCACCAGGCCCCCACACCCCTGACTGCACCAGGAAGGCCTGTGCCATGGGAACACCAATTGTTCTCAATCCCCACCTGTGATCCTCCAGCCAGAGGGACGGTGCACGTCAGCAGGTTCCCAATCACCTTCTCCAGGCACACGTTCAGGCCCTCCACGTGGATGGCATAGATGAGACCAAGGCTATTCTGCAATGGACCAGACACAGAATGGTAGCACTGCTGATGGGGACGTCCAGCGTCCCGCCTCGCTGCCCTGGTGGCCCGCCTCACCCTGAACACCTCCGCATGGTCCAGTCGTGATACCAGCACCAGGGTCTTTGGAGCAAAGAGCTGGCCAGCCTGGGCTGGTGCTGCAGTCAACAGCCGCACCCGGCCTCCCTCATCTGCCTCCTCCTCCCTCTCCATGGCATCCTCCGTGACGCACACCGCTTCCTGTAGACAGAAGCCCGTTCTCCCCGCTCTTGTCAGGTTTGTCCCACAAGCCCAGATGGAGGACACAGGTGACTCAGAGAGACCCAGCCCACTGGGAACTTTGGTCTCCCCAGGGTCTCCCAAGACACCCCCAGAGGCAGACGGAGCTGGCCATGGCCTGAGGACTCATCCTCACACATGCTGTACCCCAGGGCCCCTAGCTGACCTGTGTGGGTTCCACTGGCTCCCAGAAGGTCAAGCAAGCGCAATAGTGCCTCTCAGAGTTGATGTCAGTGAGGACGGCAACAAAGAAGGTTGGTGGGTTCCTCTCGGGGCACAACTGCCACCCACTGGGCTGACAAAACTGCAGGGAGGGCTCAGCAGTCAGCTGCCTGCACCACACCTGCAGCAGGAAACAGTCCACCTGCCCCCCACCTACTCCCAAGCGGTTGTACCACCAGGACCTGGAAGTCTCTGGGGACACCTCACCCCCTGGGCCTCAGTCCCTCCTGGTGAAAGGAGTAACAGCCTCTGGCCTTACCACCTAGGGTGAAGCCGAGGAAGGGCACAGTGCCCACCACTGGGAGCACCTGACAACACACACAGTGATGGGAGCACCAAACACCCTGACAGTCAAGCCAGCCACCCCCACACTCTGCAGCAGGCGCAGCAGGCCTGAATCTCCTCATACCAGCTCAGCAGGGAGGCCCCGGACTTACCAGCTCAATGCCCTGGGGGAAGGGGTTGTCCTCCCAGTCCTTCTCTGGGAAGCGCTGCAGGATCTGGCCCTGGCCTTCCCCACTCCCTGAGGATAGAAACAGGTGGTCAGAGAACACTCCCCCCTTCCCTCCCCCACCTCCTGCCAGAACTGGCCCAGGTCTCAAGGCCCAGTATAGAAAAGTCCCCTCCTCATCTGGCACCAGATCAGCCTCAGCTCTCAGACATACTGTTTCCCTATAAATAGTTCTGGGTAGGGAAGCCAAGGCAACCACAAGCCCCAGGGCCACCAGAGGGCAGAGAGAAGTCCCCAGATCCCTCTAAGTCCCCACTGCCCCCACCCCTATACCAGGTCCCGCCCACCCTCTCAGCACCATGTGCCAGAGCTTTCCTCCCCACTGCCACAGACCAGCCAGGCCTCTCACAGCACAGGCCTCCATGGGGGCCACAGTTACAGCTGTCCCACAGCCCACTCAGCATCTGCCGCTATGGCAACCCTGACTTGGGCATCAGCCCCAAAAACTCTTGAAGCTGGACAACGAACACCATGCAGACAGTGGTATGTCTGGTATACCAGACATATTTGGGCACCCCCAGAACTCTACGTCACCCACCGGCCCTGGGCCCACGCTGGGAGTGCACAGGATTCACACCTGTTTCCTATGTGGGGTTCAATAAGAAGCCTCATGCCCCTTGTGCTAGGGGGGAGAGGACTATCCAAGCCCACAGCCCAACTGCTAACTATCCCAGCACCCCAGAGACAGACCCCAGCACGGATTTCAGGAGACAATTCAGCAAGCTCCTGTTCCTTGGAACCCTAAGTCTTCTGGCCTGCACCCTCTCACTACCATGCCTAGGGCACTGCTTCCTGGTCCAATAAATGCCACTGAGGTGGAAGCCTGGCCTGGGGATAACCCCTACAAAGCTGAACCAGAAGGCATGCCAAGGCCACAACAGGGAGGCACTCAGAGCCCAGCTCTTGCCAGATGAGTGCTCCACTTGCCTCACGGGACTCAGAAGATGGAGCAGGATAAGACAGGAGAGACAAATGCCTCTTCATTTCCAACTCCCACACTCACAACTTGAAGGCCCCCACAGCACAAAGCCCCCTACCCTCTGTGTGGTCCAGTCTCAACACCGCTGCCCCTACCAGCCAAAGCAGCAGAAGCAGACAGCAAGGGAAGGGTGCTCAATATAAAGCCTCTCCCGGAACCCCACCTTCACCTTCATTCCCAGTAAAACACAGTGCACAGCAGCACATCCATCCAGCCTGATTCACCTGCATGCAGGCAAGCTGACCCCCAGTAGCTAACTATACACATTCCTCAGATCCTCCAAAGGCAGAAGAATGGGTCTGAAACTTTGGGCCCTCCAGGATCATGGAGGCAACACCAAGAACATGAGCATCAGGCACGGTACTACTGAGCTAAGGATGGTGGGGTGATGAAGGGCTGAATTCTGACTCACAAAACCTCAGCTTCCTGCTCCCCTCCCCCTCAATACCGACACCCTGCAGGAAACAAGAAAGGAGGGGACAGGTGTCTGCTGGAGCCGTGCCTACCTACATACATCCACAGACCTGCCGCACCAAGATGAATCCCCATGAGGGTCCCACCCCCAAGGGCCACCCTCAACAGGCCCCAGCCAGCATACTCGCACATGCATTTCCCTCCCCCACCCCAGACATGGCTCCTCCTCCCACCCACTCCGCCAAGGGCCTCCTTGTGCTCGGCCTCAAACCACCATCTGGGCCCAGCTCTGGCTAGCACCCAGGGCTCACCCAGTTCTTGCCACGAGGCAGCAGGCGGAAGAAGGAAGAGGGGGTATAAGACAGGGACAGGAGCCTCTGCTCTACAGTCTCCCTCCCAGGTCAGGCAGGCTGAGCAGATTCCAGAGGGCTGCTCGCTGTCTTCTCCCCCAGCAAAGGAGTGGGCAAAAAGGGGATTATCATCATCCACCACCACCTTCTCCTATCTCATTCATTGTGTGAAATGCTAACTTCCTCTTACAACTCAGCCTTAAAGTCCTCTCAGGGGCCCACACTCTGAAGAGAGAACTCTGAGCTCCACTCTCATGAGTGTCCCCACTGCCTCATGAGGGAAGACGGGGGAACCTGCCAAGTAGACCTCTCTCCTGAGCTCCAGGCTTGCCCTTAGGGACTCAAGTCACAGTGTTCCTTCTCCGTGAAGATCTGTGCCTGAGCCTGGAGCCTGCAGAGGAACCCCTAAGACCTTCCTTCCTCCACAACCCCACCACCACCACCTCTTGACAACTGGTGCACCTGTCAGTAGGCTGGGCTTGATGGCAGGCTCCAAATCTGGCACAGACCACAGCCTAATTAGGGCTTATTGTGTGCACACCATGCTACATGACTATCCTCCACACACCCAGTCCTACTCACACCCCACAAGCAAACAGGTTTCTCAGTCAGAAGTACAGAGCAGCTTCCGGAGGCCCAGGGAGCACCAGGACACAGCAGGCCCTCCCAACAAGAACACACCGTGAAGAAGTCTGCAGTTTCACCTGTGGGCAACACTCCCTGGCCCCTTCTCTGAGACCTCAGCCTGTACCTCAGCTCCGTACTTTCAGGAGCTTGTCTGCTGGCCTGCATAGGAGGAAGAGGTTCTGTCAAGTTTACCCAGTGTCCCCCAATCACTCAAACACTGTGACCTCAAGGGTGACCTGAAATGGCTGAGTGCCTTACTCCAACAGAGCACTGACCCACTTTGGGGTAGTCAGGAGGGAGAGTGTCTTCCCTTTCCCACCCTACTAATTCCAACAGTACAGCCATGCACCACTGGGCAGTACTCCTTGGGGGGCCTGAGGAGGAGGGGCACCAAGGTCTTCTGAGGCACACATGGGAAATCCCCTGTCCCTTCTATTCCTGAACCATAGGCGAGAGGATATCAACCTAAGGGTGACACTGGAGCTCCTACGCTCAATGCTTCTCAGCAAAAGCTGCTCTGGCAGCCAGTCCTGTGAAGGCTGCAGGGCTGAATGGCAGGCTGGCCAGCAGAAGAACACAGACCATGCGTTCTGTCATCTGCTGGCAGCACCCCATCACCAGTGCCAGGCTCCGATGCCTGGAGGGCCATCCTAGGCCAGAGTACACCATGGGGAGACAAAGAGAGCAGCAGCCTCCTCTGCTCAGCCCACAACACACCCTGTCATACACACTGGACAGCACTCTCCTGCTGCTCCACCATCGGGACCTCAACACACAGGCATGCTGCCCCCAGTCAACCACTGTAGAGGACACGGGCAGGGGGACCTACAGCTTCTCCAGTCATCCTTCCTGACCTGCCCTCACCCATGAACCACAGCCTTGGACCCCTTTAAGTATCCAGGGTGGAGGCTGGGAGACAAGTGAAGCCATCCCAAACAGCCCCAACCTGCTCCAGAGGAAGGGCAGAAACATGGGTGTGGATAGTAGATGGGGCCCAAGAATGTGGCCAGCTCATTATCATCAGAACTGAAACAGGCCAGGTCACAGGACGGAAGGTCTTTTTCTCAGACACTTGGGAGTCCAGACCCTCCTTCCCAGTGGCAGCAAGAAGGCTGCCAGCCAGGTCTAGGCCAGGTTAAGTGTCTCTCCTGCTCTCCAAGACACTTTAACACTGGCCAATCTGCATTAAACCAGCTACCCACTGCTGGGCGCTGGG
>JAJEJO010005471.1:86111-108317 GCA_020662805.1 Glaucomys volans | reverse complement strand
AGGGGCCACCCATCTAGTCCTCACACTGACCCCAGAGCCAGGCCTAGGACACAGAAGATGCTCCCTGATTCACCAGGTAAGGGGTCAGTTGGCACCCTCTGAGAGTGAAAGGGACACACACAGCCCAGGCATTACCTTCGTCAGCCCCCTTCTGAGAGGTTACCAGCTGAAAACCACTAGCAACCACGATGCTACCTTAGGCAGGACTCTAGACCCAACCTAGGCAACCAAGACACCTAGGCCCTACACTCAGCAGTTTCAGACAAGATGACCAAAGACAAGAAATCTTCCCACTCACACCTCTCAACCTAAAAGACCCTGCATCCCTGCCTTGATGTCCTAACCCTGCCAGTACACAGGGGGTCCTTCACCTCCTTTGGAGGTGCCTTGGTCTCTCTGTGCCTATCTTCATACACCTGCTGGTCCATCACTAATAAGACACCCATCATTTCCTAGGGCCTCACATCTATGTTCATCACATCCTCACAACCTAGGAGATGAGTATGACTCATACCAGCTCCAAATGAGGAAACTGAGGCACACAGAATCAAATGACTGGCCTGAGGTCACAAAGCTACAGTTGTAAAGCATGGACAACTGACCCCCACATCAGGTGCCTCTGGCTTCCCTTACTCCCACCCCCACCTTATCACTTTTCCCAGTCTGTGGGTTCGTTCCTCACAGGGATAGTTAAGTTCTTCCAAGGAACATCCTGAGGCTGGTGGCCAGCCAGTTCCAACCTCAGAAGGCTGTGTCCAGTGGACAACTTGAGAATCGCTCCTTCCCACTATTCAGGGTGAGTGAATGAGCCCCACACTTTTCATCTGTCCTGTTCAGAGGTCATACCATCAGAGGTGCCTGTGCAGGCCCAGCAGCGAGTACACACATCACAGCCAGCTTCTCATGGAGCCCACACATGCCTCCTCATGCCTCCCTCACATTCACCCTCAACTCTCACAACACTCTACCTCTATCTGGCCTCTACCTGCAGTATCTGCCTACCAGGCCTCTCCTCACACCATCCTCAACATCATCACCTTCAAGCCTACTGTTCCTGCAGCCCCTGCACACAGCCTAAGGCCCCTCACAGAGCGATCATCACCCAGCCTTGTTTCCCAGAATTCCCCATGCAACCCTCTGTCCAGGTGGTATGGCTTTCTCACTGCCCTCTACATATGCCTTGGGACAGGTGACTCTCCTTCAAAAGAGACAGAGACAAGGACAATGTGGTCTTTGCCTTTAAGAACTCCCTCTCTGGAGGGAAAGTCAGATGTACATGACTGATGGTAGCAGAAGACATATACTTGGACAGATGAGAGAAGAGCAAGTGCTGAGTAAGAGGACTGTTTACAATGAGTAGGGTCTGGAAATGAGGAAGATGTTGAAGAGGCTTCATAGAGCGTGCAAGCTCCAGCAGGTGGACCCTAGGCAAAGAGGGAGTCCAAGTGGAGGCTCAGCTAAAAAAATGCAAAGAAGAAAGTTCAGGTCCTGGATGGTGACAGTGGCAAAGAATGATAAAAACCCGGAGAGGGTTGCAGATGTGGCTCAGTGGTATAGCACTTGCTTAGCATGTGAAAGGCCCTAGGTTTGATCCCTACCACCATGAAAAAAGGACGGAGATAAAGATGACTACAAAGAAGCAGCGGCAGCAACACAGATTTGACAGACTAAGCGCAAGTCTGAGCTCGCTTAGACTGGGCACTCATCCTCGCTGCACCTGATTCTGCTCTGCAAATGGGGGCCACAGCAGGGCAACCTTGGTGAGCTGGTGAGAGAAAGAATGAGTTCATGCACACAAAGGGCTGTGCAGGGCCTGGCACACTCAGCACGCCTGCCAATACCCCAACACCACTGTCTCCATGGCTGATGCTGATGTCATTGTCAGGCTCTGTTTCTCCTACCCCCCAGACTGAAAGGGTGCTCAGACACAGGTACTGACCCCAGACTTGGGCCTCCTACACACTGGCACCAGTAACCACAATGATCTCCCACCCAGGGCTTGGCTTTCAGGGCCTGTACTAACAGGCCCACTGCCAAGAATGCTTTTCTGTTCAGATGTTTCATCTTGAAATTGTCCAAGTTCCAGCTCAAATACGACCTCTCTATGAAGTAGCTCTTGAACCTCCATCCTCTCCTCTGCACCCCACCAAGCCTATTTGAGGCTTCAGACCTAGTCAGTACCAGAGGAGAGGTTAGCCTCTGGGCATGGCCACCCAGCAGTCTGTGGAGGCCAGGAGTGTCCATCCAACTAACTGGAGAGGAGGCAGCCCAGAGCCCTCCCATCTCCAGCCACATGCCCTGCCCACCACCAAAGCAGAAGGTAGGTGCCCAGGGGTGGCCCCGCTTCTCCTCAGCTATCCCAGCACCTGCCTCCACTACAGTCACTGGGACACTTCCTGGGCCCTCACCGAGGCCCAGAACCGAACCCTCGGCACCAGCCCCGTCTTTCTACCCCCCTAACTCCTGGGACATTTGGCCAGTTCCTGCTCCAGGTCCCTCGGTCCCTCAGCCCATTTCTCAGGCCTGGGCTAGTTCCCAGCCCCGACCCCTCAGCCCCCGGCCCCACCCTCCACCCCCAACCTGTCCCTCAATGCCCAGCCCAGTCCCACAGTCCCGATCCTCAGCCACGTCCCTCAGGCCGGTCCCGCAGACCCCATACTCAGACCCGGCCCTCCGTCGCCAGACTTGCCCGCTACCCAGACACTCAACCAGGCCCGCAGCCCCCAGCCCCCGCCCGCGGCCGGATACTCAGCCCCGGCCCCCGCCCAGTCCCTCAGCGCTCTGCCGCGGCACTCACCGCGCGGGTGCGGCCCGAACGCCACCAGCACGAAGTAGTCCGCGAGCCGCGCCATGGCGAGAGGCGCGGGGCGGCCCGAGGGGCGCGGGCGGGCTCCGCGGCTCGGGGACACGAGGGAGGCGCGCTCATGGCCCGGCGCCGGCCCTGGGCCGCGCACCCGGGACACCCGGGGCCCGCTCCGCCGCGGCCCTGGCCCGGGCTTCCGCCGCCATCTTCCCAGCCAGCCGGCCCGCCCGGGCGCGCGGTGCGCCTGCGCGCCCTCGCCCCGCCCACACGGGCGGAGCCTGAAGCTGCGAACCCCATTGGTCCACCGGCGTGGGCGGGCCTCGAGCGCGCAGTGTCGCCCCCTCCCGAGCCCCGAGCACCGCCCCTGGGGTCGGTGACGCGGACGGCGGCTCGGGTGGGTCACTCAGCCCGGCCCAGGAGGCGGTGAGCTAGTGGTCAGGAGCCGGCCAGCGTAAGGACCGACCTCGCGGTCCGGACCTTCGCACGTGGGCAGAGGCCGGGTCCTCTCCTGGGAGCTTCCAGTCGGGAGGTCGGGGTGAGGTCCCAGGCTCCGCGCTGTCAGGCGGAGGCGAACTGGAGGAGCCGGGCCCGCCCACCGGGCCTGCGGGACGGAGGCGTTGCAGCCGGCCAGGCTGACCGGTGTGGGAAGGGGAGTACGGCAGGTTCCGCTGTGAAGACGGATGTTCTGATGCGTGGGACTCTTTTCCGAGAGACCTCACCGCCCCCCAGGGAGAGGGGCTGGCCGGGCCTCCCCGCCGAGCCACAGGGTTTGGCAATGAGGACACACGAGGCAGAGGCGGGACGCTCTGGGAGACCGAGGGACAGGGCCAGACTTTTTTTGGATGAGTTGGTTGTTGCAGGACCTGATGGAGGAGCAAACTACTGGCAACGCGGTCTCCTCCACCTGCTGGAGCCAGCCCAGGAGGCTGGAAGAAACCGAACGCACCCGCTAGAGCTGAGGGAGTGGCGCCAGCGTCCCGCCCTGGCCCTTCGGAATAGCCCTAGTCCCAGCCCTCCTCTGCTTCTGTCCCAAAAGCTGTCAGTGAAATCGTTTCTGCCTGAGCTGTTTTGAGCTGTTTTCAATCACTTAAGGTCCCCTCCACACCGTGGACTGTGTAGAAGAGCAGAGTCCTTGGGCCCAGAGTTAGTTCTCCTGGGGACCGAAGCCCTACTCCCCACTCTCCCAGGGCCGTTCCACTAGACCTAGTGGCCTTGGTCCAAGGAACCCCCATCCCTAGTAAGAGTTCCTTGTATTCCCCCCTCCCTCTCCAAGTTCCTGCACTGGTCCAGCCTTCTCCCCTTCCCAAGGGTCTTGGCCCCCAGAGCCTCCTCTCCTTCCAGCAGGTTCAGGCCTCCTCCAGAAAGCCACTCTCCTCAACCCATAGCCCATTGGCTTCCTCCATCTGACCTTTTTCCCCCACGCAGCATACCTTCCATGGCCTGTCATCTTGCCAACATCTGAAGCCCCCTGCCTGTTTTCTCATTATCCCCATCTCACAAAATCCAACCTTGTGCAGGGAGTGGTGGTGCACGCCTGTAATCCAAGCGATTTGGGAGGCTGAGTCAGGAGGATGGCGAGTTCAAAGCCAGCCTCAGCAACTTAGCGAGGCCCTAAGGAACTCAGTAAGACCCTGTCTCTAAATAAAATACAAAATAGGGCTGGGGATGTGACTCAGTGGCCCAGTGTCCCTGAGTTCAATCCCTGGTTCCAAAAAAAAAAGAAAAAGAAAATCCAACCTTGTGCTGACTGTGATGGCACATGCCTGTCATCCCACAACTCAGGAAGCTGAGACAGGAGGATTGGAAGTTCAAGGCCAGCTTCAGCAACTTATTGAGACCCTGTCTCAAAATAAAAAATAAAAAGGGTTGGGAGATGTAATTCAGTGGTAAAGTTCCCCTGGGTTAAATCCCCAGGACCCATCCCCCCAAAAATAAAACATGCACAGTCCTGACCATCTATACACTGAAGGGCTACACCCACTATCCAGGACAGAGTGACCCACAGATGACACATGGTCCCTACATACTGCCCAGCCTGCTGCTGTCTGGTCAGCACTCACCTCAGTCCTCTGACTCCACCTCCCATGTCTCAGATACAATCAGCCTGCTCTTCCTTCCCAGAGAAAAGAGACCAACCGAGGGAGGAGTACTCCATCCTTGAGCCCAAGCACACTGGCTCCACTCTCCACCCATAGTTACCACATGCCCATCCAGTACTGCCCACTCCTGCAGCTCATTTCCAGTGCTCCACCATACTCAATCCCATCTTTCTGTGGAATCCTTGCTGTCAGGATCAAACTCCTCTCCTACCCTAAAACACCAAACAAGCCCCCCATGGAGCTGCACCTTTGTGCCCCTGAACAGACTTCCCAGTGTCACCATCACCCCGTGGCCTTCCTAAGTCCAGGCCTGACTTCCCCACTAAACTCTTACCTGCTTTTCACCTGTTTTCATGGTCAGTAGTGCTGCAGTGGAAAGCCCCTCACTCCCAAAAGTAGCTCCCCCAACTAAGAGTAATTCAAAGAGACACTTGGGTCTGACCTTGAAGGGCACGGTTATATATAGTACAGGCATACAAATTCTGTTCTCAGCCACCCAGCCTGCCTCCACATTCTCTCTGGACAGTGCTTACTATAGTTCCCAGGACCTTACCATCTCTGAACTCCAAAACTGTATTCCAGTCTGTCTTCTTTGCAGCCCCAGGCCCACAAGGCTGGAGGCTGATAGGACAGACACCTCTGCTGGCTGGCCCACGGGCAGCTCAGCCTCTACATAGCCAAAGTACGACCCCTTCCCACTCTCCAGCAGCATGCGACACCAGCAAACCAAAGGGCCTCTGCATCCACTCCTAGCCCTGCCCATTCTCCCTCTGACCTGTCCATTCTCTTGCCACAGCATCCCTCCTGCCAGCCTCCCAGCATCTGTTTCTCAGACCCACATTCACCTGCCTTTTGGCCACCACTCCACTTTTCTAACATAAATAAGACCACTCCCAACCCCAGCTGGTAAAAATACACTGGTGAATATGGGCCAAGACTTGCCTGTGTTCCCCGGGAGGTAAGCCCAGATCTCCTGCGTGGCCTGCATTCAGCACTCCTGGACTATTCATCCAGCAAATGCTTGTTGAGCAGCCAGGGTGTGCTCAGCAGGAGGGGCACAGTGGTCCACCAGGTTTTGAATAAGCCCTACAGAGTGGGAGAGAGTTGGGGCAGGATGAGGCAGAAGAGATGGAGATGCTTAGGCTGAGAAACGCGCATGGGGGCCATGAGGTAATGGTCTCCTCTCAGCCTAGAAAAGTGGAGGACTGAGACAGCAAGTGATGAAGGATCACAGCAGACTGAGTAGACTAGGTGGAGAACAACACACTTGGCACAAGTGACTTTGAGATGGCAGGGTTCTTGCTTGTGGAAGCATTGGAAATCACCTAATTTCACATTAATAAGGACTAAGTAAATCACAGAATTCCTACGTATTGGAGTAGAACCAACTGTAGGAAAGAATGGGTGTCTTCGCATTTACATGTCTCACATCATATTGCATATGGAGGGTACAAGGAGGGTCAGGAATAGGCCCTGCCTAGAGCAGCAGGAGGGACCCTGGGTGGGTGGGTGGATGGTGCCTGGCTCTTAATTTAAATTTCTTACAAAAACCATTCAATACTTTGGTGAAGAGTGCGGTAGGAATAGGATTCAAGGGGGTCTCCAAGAGGGTAGGAATGGCCTCCCCCGTAGACCTTGGCCTGCCTCGCTTTCCTGCTGCCACATGGAGAGAGGGAGGTGGCTGGCGGGTGGACGCCCTCGCAGGCTGACTGTACACCTCCGCCCCCCAGCACCCACCCTCCAGCCTGGAGGTCTGGCCCCACCAGGCTCTGGGGCTGCACGCCACACCAGGTGTCAGGAGTGAGGTTGGTAGCCTCCGGGTTCCTGGTCAGTCGCCGAGCACTTCCCAGCAGGGACGGGCCCATGACTGACCCTTCTCACGGTGCCACTTCCTGCGCCCGTTCACTGCCCACTGGGCCCGGCAGGCAAAGTGAGCAGGTGGGCTCCACTATGTAGTTCACCCTGCCCTGGAAGAGGTCGGGGAGGGAGCAGGGGAGGGCGCCCCGCCCCGTCGGCGCGTCGGGCTCCGCCTCCTGCTGGAAATCCTGTTTAGCGCTAGGGGTGCAGCGGATCCCCGAGGCTCGGTCCCAGGCATTTCTTCGGACCGGGAACTGACCGAGGAGACCCCAGTGCAGCCCAGCCCAGTTCGCTCCACGCTCTCCGAGATCGGGCAACAAACCCCAGATCCGCCTGCCGGCTGGACGCCCAGGCCGACGCAAGTACCCAACAGGCGCACGCGTACGTCAAGCTTTCGAGGGATCCCCACTGTGCGCGGACGCGGGTGTTTGGAGGCCTAGACTGCCCCCAGTTACTGGGCTCGCCATCCCCTCCCTCCGCAGCTCGCCCGCCATGGCCCGGCTCCTGACGGTCACGGTCGCCCTCGGTTGCATCAGCCTTCTCTACCTGCAGCTCCCGGGAGCGCTGTCTGGCGGTCTGGGCGGGGGCTCGCGGCCCTCCAGACCCAGGTGAGTGCTGGGCTCCAGCCAGCCCCTACCGGAGGCCCTGAAAACGTATGCGCCCCCCGACATCTTCTGGTTGGGAACCCCCTCACTAGGGCTTACCTCCCAAATCAGGAGCCCACCCCCCACACCTTCAGCATTTCCTGAGCAGGGCAAGAGTCCTCTCCTCCTTTGCCTATCCCTTCCTGGGGCAGTTGCCCCATTCCCAATCCACATTAGCAGAGCAGCCCCTCATTCAGAGGGGTCTGCTGGGAGAGGCGAGGCTGGAGGCATCCCCAGGCCGGCTGGCCCCTGACCACCCTAAAGGGAAGGCTGAGATGGGTCAACAGGGTACCTGGGTGCCCTTTGCCCAGGGAGGTGCTGTTAGTGGGTCATGTGACCTGGGCTCCTGAGATGGTCAACCTAGCAGGACTGAGTCCCAAGGGATGGTGGGCTTCCCCTGGCTGTGCCCCAGGCAGTGTACAGGGGAGGGGGCAGGGGCCTTGGGCTTCCCCTGGTTCTATGCCAGGCTGTTGGAGAAGCTGTGGGCTTCCCCTGCCAGTGACTCTAAGCCTGCATGGAGAAGAAAGTGGTTGGGTTTGGGGGTTTCTGAGAGGCTGAGCCTTAGGTTTACATGTTCCCTTCCCCTCTGCAGGGAGCCCTCAGCTCAGACTCTTTCCAGTGGCCAGCAGCCCCAGCACCCTGTACCCCTGCCTGTGGTCTGGAAGCCTCAGCAGGCCCCCCAGCCACAAGGGAGGGCCAGTCTGGCTCCCACTATGGTCTGGCCTCTCCAGGATGGTGGTCGACGACACTCAGGCCCCCGGCGACACTTGGGCCTCCGAAGGTCCCGAGCCCAGCTCCTGCGGGTTGGCTGTATGCTGGGCACCTGCCAGGTGCAGAACCTCAGCCACCGCCTGTGGCAGCTTGTAGGGCCAGCTGGCCGGCGAGACTTAGCACCTGTCGACCCCAGCAGCCCCCACAGCTATGGTTGAAGTGGATCCTGGCCACACCCCTGCCCATCCCACCCAGCTGGTGTGCCATACTGACCCCAGAGCTGCGGCTGAGTCCCTGCCCTGGTCCAACCCTTGGAGCCCTTTCAGGCAGCTGGTCCTGCAGCAACTGAACCTGCAGGCTTTGGACACAGGAACCCATGTGGATGTGTCGTCCATCTGCAGGCAGCATCTGCATGCCCCAGGCTTGTGCATCTCTGAACTGTACACACTCAGGGGACCAGTGCTGGGCAGCGGCGGCTGGAGCATCAGTTGCCAAACGGGGCTTCAGAGAGAAGGGGTCTGCTCAGGCACGGGGAGCCTCAGCCAGAGTCCTGAATGCACAGGGCCAGCCCCCTCTGAGGAAATGGAAGAGAGGGGCTGGCGTGGGGCCATAGGCTCCTTCCTTACGGCCCCACTGGTGCCTGGGCTGTTGCTGCTCTGCTGCCTTCTGTGCTCTTTGTGCCTCCCTGAAGGAGGTCCTCACCCTTTCAGCTGCTCTCTGAGGACAGTAGGGCAGACTGTGACGCCCAGTCCCCAAAGTGAAAGTGACGGAAGAGGTCACAAAGGGACTTCCAGGGTTCCAGTTACCAGCTGTGGAGCCAGAACTGAGGTGATGAGGCCCCAGTGGACCCCCTGTGGGCAGCTGGGGGAAAGGGGCCCGGGGACTCAGGAACACTCCTGTATCATTCTGGGGAGGAGCAGAGACACCCCTTCCCACCCCCCAGGGCAATGTCCCCACCCCAATTAAGTCAACTAAGACCCACTCCAGGGGCTGGGGCTGTAGCTCAGTGGTGGAGCACTTGCCTCACATGCATGAGGCACTGGCATTTAAAAAAAAAAAATCATTACAAAACAAATCCACCCCAGCCCAGTGGTGCTCACTTATAATCCCAGCGACTCTGGAGGCTGAGCAGAGGGATCACAAATTCAAGTCCAGACTGCCTAGCTCAGGGGAGACTCTGTCTCAAAACAAACATTAAAAAGGGCTGGAGATTTAGCTCAGTGGTATAGTGCCCATGGGTTCAATCCCTGGTACCAACCCCCCCAAAAAAATTCAACCCTAAAGTTTATAAAAAGGAACAAAAAGAGAAAGACCCAACCCTGCTTCAAGGATGGGGCAGCCAAACCAGGCTGAACCTTGACAGGCAATTCTAGCCCCCCACAACCCACCCGATGGAGTCACACCCAGGGCAGGAGTGGGACAGTAGGGACTGGACAGGCCAAGTACTCCTCCACACCAGCCTGAGCCTGGGGAGGGAGGAGCAGCCTCAGTGACAGAGGAGAACCATAGCCAAGGAGCAGAGCTCTGCAGGCGCGTCCTCCGCACACAGGGCCTTGGCATGTGTCAGCCAAGCCCCATGGTCCTCCTGCGGACAGCCTGCAGGACTGGGTCTATCACTTAGCAGGCACTCACACAGCATTGACATGCACATGCTCACCAGCATGGCCTCAGCTCACAGCCACATGGCAGGGGCACTTCCTGACCCTAACTCTAGAGGTAGCCACACTGAGGTCAGGCACGTGCCTCTGGGCACTGCAGTGCCCACCACAGAGCTGGCTCTCAGGGTCACCGACAGACCTGCCCCTTGGGCTCTCTGTGCCTGCAAGGCAGGTGCTCTTCCAGCTTGAGGGTCACTTAGAGCATGTGACTCGCCTGTCTTCACTGGGCTGCATGGGATCAGCATTGCTGGTTCCTGCCCTGCCAGAGCAGAGCCAGACTAAGGAACTGTGGTAGGTGGCTGGTGTACAGGGTCACCAGAGTCAGATGGGCAGGCTGCCTGGAGGAATCATGGTCTCAGCTTCCTCTGAAGCTCCCCAGTGAAAGGAGCAGCAGGTGTAAAGCCCCAGACCCATGGAAGGTGTGGCTGCAGTAGTCACCCCACAAGAGGCCAGCAGCCTGGGCCCTGGGGTCATGTGCCTGTGACCACAGAATGGTGTTGACAGAGGTAGATGAACAGTGAAGACATAGTGTAGAGTCCTAGAGTGAAGGCAAGGGGTCCAGGGCAGGCTAGGAAGAGACAGGCACTCCCTCCTCCAAGACCCTCCTCCCAGACTCCCTGGGCACTGTACAGAGTCCAGCCTCACACCTCCTGGCCTGCAGGAGGTCTGTTCTTCAGTGCAAGATGTCCGCTCTTCATGAACCCCTTCGACCTCCCCCAGTCCCTCTTCTGGGTGGCATCCTGCATCCTCCATGCCTGGACTTCTGAATGGGCTACAGGTCACCTGGGGCTTTTCCCTGAAGTGGAATGACTTGCCCTTCTGGCATGCCTGCAGTGTCAGAAGGTGGCCTATTGTAACCCACAGCCTTGCATCTGGTGTGACACTCAGCAGCACTGTCCCCTGCCGTCTCCCTGGAATTTCAGTAGCAGTGCTGCTTGCCCCACCTCCCACCCCCGGGGGCTTTCCCAGCACCTTTCCAGTTGCCTGAAGCATCCTAACCCTGTAGGCACGCCCTCCTCAGAATCCTATCCAGATGCTGCTCCTTCCCATTTTGGGGCACCCTGCTTTGGGGGAGATGACTCTAGCCTCCTGAAGACTGTCACCCCAATCCTGGCCAGTGTGAGCTGAGCTTGTAGCATGCAGAATGTCCAAGAGTCCAGGCAGCCCTTCTGGGCTGACGCTCCAGTGGGAGGAGACAGAGGGAAACACACACCAAAGGCAAACCCTTAAAGGATGAGCCAAACAGTTGGCCACGTTAGGTGGTGAGGGTCTCTCCCACACCTCTTAGCACAGCTGCAGAGGAGCTGATGGAGACAACCTGACAGACTTCTTGCCTAGACCTCTGGCTTTCAAGGTCCCTTCTGTGCTCTCCCCTCTCTTATGGCTCCAGGAACGTTGCTTCCCAGGTGGCATTTCTGTCTGCTTGGTCCCTGCTGTGTCCTCAGAGCCAGTGGACCATGAATTGTGTTTGAGCTCTGCTCAGTGCTGTTGGCTTGCGGAGCCATTTCCCCAGGAGCTGGACACTCCTTGACCAAACTTCAGAAGGCTGCCCTAAGGCCTCTAAATCAGTTTATGGGGAATTCTCAAATCTGATCACCTGCCTGCCTCCAGCAAGACTCCAGTTAGGCCTCAGCAAGGCCTCCAACCTTGGTGTCTCAGCAGTCCCCACTCAGTGATTCCTCGGCGTTCACTGACTGCACATCCCAGAGGTCTTGGCTGTATTCCATCTCACTCCCTGTTGCAACTGTCAATAAAGTTTCCCTTGTCATTATAACAAGTGTCTGAATAACCCTTCCTTCCTTGCTTCCATCCTTCCTTTTCATTCCTTCTTCCCTTTGCAGTGCTGGGGATGAACCCAGGGCCTTGTGCACACTGGGCAAGCACTCTGCCACCAACCTGCACCGCTAGCCATAGAATCATTTTTTCTTTAAAAAGCCCCTGCTTCACCCATAATCCACAGGTGTCCTGAGGAAAAGTTCTTGCTTCCGGAGATAAGGTGTGTGGGGGGTTGCACCTTAGGGTTTGGTCTGGGGTCTGCACCTTGTGTTGTGAGGGGCCCACCGCCGGCATGGAGGTGTTGGGAGTGGCTGGATGCAGAGAGCAGTGCCTGGATGTATAGGCAAGTCAGTTTCTCGAGAACAGGGGAGGGGAGGGTCAGGGCAAGGGGCCAGGCCCCTGGGGGTCTGCCCCCTTGCTGACACATTAATTTGCTGAGGCCAAGAGGAAGGCAATGGTCATTCATTACCAAGGGCCAAGGCCAAGGGGCAGGTAATATCTGGTCACTTATGTAACCCGTGGGCATATATAGAGGCACCCCGTAGATCTCTGGTCCACCTTCAAGGCTGCCACCACCCTGCTCAGGATGAAGGTGGTTGTGGTGAGTACCTACACCAGTGCAGTGCTCCACCTCTTCAACTGGCTCCTGCTGGCCCTGTTCATTCAGGTCCAGCTGTGGCAGGGCTCCGCAGCCCCTTACCCCCAGGCTCCCCGATGACCTCAGGCCTCCTAAAAACAGCTTCTGTCCTGCAAGGATGCCAAGCAGACAGAACCCAGGGAGTGCAGACTCCTCAGAGGCACCAAGGCTGGTGCAGGGGCTGTGCCCTCAGCTCCACCACCCGCCTCCAGCAGGGCCAAAGTTTAGTCTCCAGTCCTGTGGGGATGACTTGCCTCCTCATGGAGCTGGCATGACAGTGTGGGTCAAATTCCCCATCCACCCAGGGACCGGATCCTTCCCTGGTCTACCGACCTGACCTGGGTACAGAGGCAACCAAAGACAAGAGCAGCTTCCGAAACTACACCGTGAGGACTCCTCCCCGCCTGCCCCTTCCAGCCCAGCCCCTACCCCACCCCTACCACAGCTCCAGGGTGTGCTTCAGGTGGCTCGAGTCTTGTGGGGCCTGGCCTTGGGGAAGGAGGCTGTCCTGCCTGGCCTGACAGCTGGCACACAGCCTCAGCTGACTGTCTGACTTGCAGTCGGGCCCTCTTCTGGACCGCGTTTTTGCCACCTACAAGCTCATGCACACCCACCAGACAGTGGACTTCGTCAGGAAGAAGGTGCTGGCACCCTGCTGCCTGTGCAAGCCCCTCACCCTCAGTCTGGTGCCCAGAGTGGACAGAGAGGGCCTTGCAGATGGCCCTGTCCTGCATCCCCCCTGGGCCTCTTCTCTTCCCTTGACACTATGAGGAAAGGACTTCTTCCTTCCACCTAGCACGTCCAGTTCGGGAGCTTCTCCTGCAAGAAAATGACAGTCATGGAGGCTGTGGACATGCTGGATAGCCTAGTGGACGAGTCAGACCCGGATGTGGACTTCCCCAACTCCTTCCATGCCTTCCAGACAGCAGAGGGCATTCGAAAGGCCCACCCAGACAAGGGTGCGCCCTAGCAAGCTGTGGTGGTGGGGGTGTTGCCTCTATCCCGGAAGGCAATGCGGGGCCCACCCTGGGGAGCAGGTCCTGGGCTCTGCACTCTCAGCCCAGAGCCTGTTCATCCCACTTTGGTTCCCACAGCTCCTAGTTCACACTGTCCTTCTCCCCCAGACTGGTTCCACCTCGTTGGGCTCCTGCATGACCTGGGAAAGGTCCTGGCTCTGTGGGGAGAGCCCCAGGTGAGGGTTAGGGGTTGGAGGTGAGGGTAAGGGCAGCTTCAGTTCTGGGGGTGCTTGTGTGGAAGGCAGGCCAATGTGCTCCCTGCCCACCACTGCCCATGCCTTCCCAGTGGGCAGTAGTTGGAGATACCTTCCCTGTCGGCTGCCGTCCCCAGCCCTCCGTGGTGTTCTGTGACTCTACCTTCCAAGAGAACCCTGATCTCCAGGACCCTCGATACAGGTGACCCTACCCTGCAGCTGGTCGCCCCCTTCCCAGGCCACCCTGTGCCCTCCTCATGTGCATCTCTCACTGCAGCTCAGAACTTGGCATGTACCAGCCCCACTGCGGACTCGAGAAGGTCCTCATGTCCTGGGGCCATGATGGTGAGTCCAGTTAGAGGTGGGCAGTGTGGGTGCCGCAAGGTGGGGAGGCTGTCCTGGATGCTCCAGGCTGGGTGTGCCGCCTCCTCTCCTGCAGAGTACTTATACCAGATGATGAGGTTCAACAAGTTCTCCCTGCCTCCGGAGGTAAGTGGGGGCGGGACCAGCCCGGAGCCCCCTCCCCTTGAGCCGCCCCGCCCCTCCCAGCACTGCCCTGTGAGTCTGGGACCCAGCGCTGGCTTGGCCTCCGCAGGCCTTCTACATGATCAGGTTCCACTCTTTCTACCCGTGGCACACGGGCGGCGACTACCGGCAGCTGTGCAGCCAGCAAGACCTGGACATGCTGCCCTGGGTGCAGGAGTTTAAGTACGGCCTTCCCTGTGGGAGGCTGAGGGGCCTGGGGCCTGCAGGCTGCTTCAGGAGGCTCACTGCCCCTCTCCTGATGCAGCAAGTTTGACCTCTACACCAAGTGCCCGGACCTGCCAGATGTGGATAAGCTGCGGCCCTACTACCAGGGGCTGATTGACAAGTACTGCCCCGGTGTCCTGAGCTGGTAACTGGCCTGCCAGCCCAGCCACCTGCTGAACTGGCCCAGGGCCTGGCCACTGTCAGGCACCATGAAGGCCAGTTCCACCACACACCCTTCTACAGTCACCACCCCTTCTGGCCACCATGCCTGGTCACAATAAAGGTCTTGAAAGAGCCTGTGAGTCTGACCTTTCACTGAGGTCTGGACCTGTTTTGGCAGCTGGAATGGTCCCAGCAAAGGGACATAGGCACCCGCCCATCCTCCTGGCTCCTGTGTCCAGCTCAGCCCCACATTCTAGGAACAGTCTCCAGTCCTCTGGGCGTGGCTCCTTCAATGAAGAGGGAAACCTTGTAGCTAAGGAAAAGCATGGTGGCGCAGCACACAGGCAGGTCGCTGTGAGGCCACGGGGCAGCCCCAGCCCTCGGCCCCTGCAGCCCCACCAGAGCTTGCGTCCCCATGGCTCCTTGCCTGTGGGTTTCTCCACGTGTGCATCCTTCCTGCGACACCTTAGCCCTGCTGAGCTTTCTCTTGGTCTCAAAGACTTTGCCAGCATTTTTTGGAGGTCATCTTTGAATCTAAAGATGACTGATCTTGGGGACTTTGCTGATCTCACTTTCATTGACATAACATTTTCCTCTATTTCTTGCTGACTGGGGGGCGACTTTAGGGACTTAGCCAGACTCACTGAGGGCCAGAGGGCTGCCTGTTGGCCGTTTCTTTCTCAGGAGGCACGCAGCACCTGTCTTGTGCTGGAGGGAAACTTCGGGCTTATCTGTTGGAACGCTTCAGCCAGGAGGCCTCCTCCCAGGTGCCCAATGGCACTGTTTGCCCAGGAGACAGGTGATGCGCCGTCTCTCCCCTGATGCACCAGTGTGCATAAGAGCTCTTTCCTCCGCAACTCTCGCGACGTCCGGATGGCATTTGAGGACCACCCAGACAGTGCAGGACGATCTCCTTGTCTTGAGGGCCCTCACCTCTGCACAGATACTTCTTTCCAAATAACCACAAGCCACTCACAAGTTCCAGGGGCTTGATGTGGGGATCTGTGAGAGGGAGAAAGTCTGGGGTCCATTTTCAGAATATAGTACTTAGCCATAATTGGATTCAACTGCGGCCCTTCCCCTTTGCCCGCCCTGATTCTAAAATCAGCCAATCACATAGATTATAACCTGAACTCCTCCCATCGGCGTGACGGCGGCGGTGCAGCAGGACGCCCTCAAGGCTTGCTTGCAGCCCGCTTGGTCGTGGGCCCTTCTGCAGAGGCGTTTGCCCTGCCACCCACTTTGGAGCTTGCTTGATTTCTTGCGGCACCTCCTTGTCTCTAACACGGCCGCAGGCCTCTCTCAGCTGACCCCAGAGGGAGGCCGCCTCGGACCTGGCACCAGCCTTTCTACCCGGGCCGGGCTGCTTTCTTTCCCAGTGATAAACTTCATGGCCCAGTGTGGGAATTGCAGGTTCTAGGTTGGGGCCACGTGGAGCTCAGGGAGGCAGTCGTCCCCGCGACCTGGGGTGGTGGTGGTGCCGGTGCGGGAACACCCCCCTTGCCTCTGCATCTCGGCAATGGAGCACATAGCTGTGTGGGGTGCAGAGCAGCTCCCCTGTGCTGGGTGAGTGCACAGGAGAGAGACTTAAATGAAGCAGTAGGGATCCTGGCACCCGAAAGCACCAGACCAGACCTCTCAGAGTCACCTCGTAGGCGTGAGGGACACAGGCTGCTCCTCCTCTTGCTTCCTCCCTACCTCCTGGAAGCCAAGAGGGGGATCAAGAAGCAACTCTGAAAGGGATGCTGGTGCCCCAGTAGAGGGGGCCTGCTTCAAACCTGGCAGCCGGACTCTGAGTGTGAAGCTGGTGGCAGTTCTGTGTCCCAGGTTGTGTGTCCTCATTAGACCAGCAGGGTGGGCTTCTGACTGTGGCAGTCTTACTAAGTTCACCTGTGGCACAGAAACATTCAGAGGACAGTGTTTCCCACTGTCCTTTGCCTATTTACCTATCTATATTCTTAGTGCTTGGAAATGTTGCTAGGTCAGAAGACTGAACATTTAAAAAATAAACTAGCCTGCTGTGGTGGTGCACGCCTGTAATCCCAGCAGCTTGGGAGGCTGAGACAGGAGGATCGTGAGTTCAAAGCCAGCCTCAGCAAAAAGTGAGGCCCTAAGCAACTCAGTGAGAGTCTCTAAATAAAATACGAAATAGGGCTGGGGATGTGGCTCAGTGGCCGAGTGCCCCTGGGTTCAATCCCAGTACCTCTCTCCCCCCAAAAACCATGAATATGTTCAGATCACAGATCAGTTTAAATAACTTAGGTTTGTTTGTTTGTTTGGCAGTACTAGGGATGGAACCCAGGACATGCCAGGCAAGTGCCCTACCACTGAGCCACACCTCCAACCCCAGGGCCTTAACCACTGAGCCACAACCCCAGCCCTTTTTTAAAATATTTTATTTAGGGACAAAGTCTTGCTGAGTTGCCTAGGGCCTTGCTAAGTTGCTGAGGCAGGCTTTGACCCAACCCTTTTAAAATTTCATTTTATTTCTTTTGAGATGGGGTCTTGCTCTGTTCCTCAGGCTAACCTTGAACTTGTGATTCTTCTACCTCAACCTTCCAAGTAGCTGGGATCACAGGCATGGCCACTGCACTTGGCAGTCAACTGATCTTCAACAAGGGTTCCAAGACCACTTGACTGGGAAAGAATCATGTTTTCAACAAATGGGAAAACGGAATATTCACATGTAAAAGAATGAGGCTGAGCCCCTACCTCATACCACACACAAAACCTAACTCAAAATGGATCAATGATCTGAACTTAAGATCAGTTCAGATCTAAAATTCTTAGGAGAAAATTTAGGGAGAAAGTCCCACATGTGATTTGGCAATGACTTCTTGGATATGACACCAAAAGTGCGGGTAATACAGGAGAAAACAAGTTGGGTTTGATCAAAATTAAAAAACTTTGGCAGGGGTTGGGGTTGTAGCTCAGTGGTAGACAGTTTGCCTACCACATGTGAGGCACTGGGTTCGATCCTCAGCACCACATAAAAATACATGATAAAATAAAATAAAGGCATTGTGTCCATGTACAACTAAAAAAACCAAACTTCTGCATATCAAAGAGAAAGATAACCTATTAAATGGGAGAAAATATTTGCAAACTATGCCTGATAAAGGGTTAATATCCATAATACATAAAGAATGCCTACCACTTGGTTACAGAAAAAGCAATGACCCAATTTAAAAATCCAACAAAGGGTTGGATGTGGTGGTGCACATTTTTTTTTTTTTTTTTTTTTTGGGGACTGGGGGTTGAACCCAGGGGCACTCAACCACTGAGCCACATCCCCAGCCCTATTTTGTATTTTATTTAGAGACAGGGTCTCACTGATTGCTTAGGGCCTTGCTAAGTTGCTGAGGCTGGCTTTGAACTCACGATCCTCCTGCCTCAGCCTCCTGAGTTGCTGGGATTACAGGCGTGTCCAGTGATGGTGCACATTTGTAATCCCAGCATTTTGGGAGGGCAAGGCAGGAGGATCAAAAGTTTGAGGCCAGCCTCACAACTTAGTGAGACCTTGTCTCAAATAGAAAGGGCTAGCACTGGGACGGACTAGAGGGAGGCTGCGTTCCATGTCTAACTCAGGATTCAAACAGAGGAAAATCTGTTTCTCTGTGAAGCAATCTTTACTCCTCATTGATCCCCTGCTGTTTACCACATCTGTCTACCTCAATCACCTGCAGTCTGCCAGCATATTGACTACATTTGAGTATAGATTGTTCACTGACCGCCGCCTATCATCCATCACTTGCCTGTTTGCCTGCCTCTGGCCTGCCCATTGCCTGCCTTTCACCTACCCATCGCCCACCAACCGAGGTTCATCTGCTGATCGTCTAGCCTGCGGAGCGTGCAGACTGTCAGTGGATTGCCAGCTGCCTGCTGTTGCTTGGAAGTCCACCATCACAGTACCCGCAGGTTTGGTTACATGTGGCTGCCGCCATTTTGGGAAAAACAAAAAACAAAAAACCAGGAGCTGCAGAACTGCCAGCCCGACTGACAGCACCCCGCCTCTAGGACCCCCAGCTTGACTGATAGAACCCCACCTCCAGGACCCCCAGCTTGACTGACAGCACACCATCTCCAGGGATCCCAGCCTAACCAACTGCACCCCACACAGTCTTGGTGCCCATGCCCTGCGCTGCATCTCCCCATTTGCCAACACATTTGGAAGCCAGTGAAGCCATCTTGGATTATCCACGAAGGGGAAACTGTCATTAGGTGGGACAAAGCCCATCCTGAGAGGCCTGCTGGAGACTGGAAGCTCATTGTCAGATACCTCTCATGCCTCAGGCTACTAAAGACTGGGAGGTTTGAATAGTATATGTGTAGACTTTTTTTTCTTCTACTTTGCAATAGCTTTTAAACGTTTAGTTATTTACTTTTCTTTCTCTCTTTCCTTTTGTTTACCTGTTTCCTCAAGGTTTTTTTCTCACTTTTCTAATGCTAACAACAAACTTCTTCTGACTACACTTTCACTCTTCCTATGATCTAGAACTTCATACTCTTCTCTTACACTGTTAACAGTTACAGCCTACACCCCTCCCCATCCTCTTTGTCCTCCATAGAAACTGTAGTCCTCATTGCAAATCTGTTTGTTATAAAGCAGATAATAATTGAACTCATCCTCTCTGTTTATTATGACAATATCGTAACAATATGGTAACAAAAAGACTACTGCAACAATAGTCTTCATAGGGGCTGTTTGGTTTAGAGCTGTATATTGTCTGTATTGGGTGTTGCTAATATTGATCCTTCCTTAAAGAAGAGGTTTTGGAAAACTATAGGGTCACTATAAGTCTATAGGGCAGAAACTACAATACCCTAGATCTGCATTGCTAGAGGGGAAGATACATGAACAACATGAAAAAACAAGGGAGGAAAGTGTTCCAAACCAACCAAGATTCTACACTAATAGAATCCAATGACAGCATGGTAGGAGGAATGCCAGAAAAGGAGTTCAGAATATACATGATTAAAATGTTCAGAGAAGCAAAGAATGAGTTAAGAGAGCAAATGCAGGCAATGATTGACCATTCCAATAAGCAGCTGAAAGAGCACCTACAGGAAACAAAAGATCACCTCAACAGAGAAATAGAGATTCTGAAAAAGAACTAAACAGAAATCCTTGAAATGAAGGAAACAATAAGCCAAATTAAACACTCATTGGAAAGCATCACCAACAGACTGGATCACTTAGGAGACAGAACCTCAGACAATGAAGACAAAATATTGAATTCTGAAAATAAAGTTGCCCAAACAGAGAAGATGGTAAGAAATCATGAACAGAACCTCCAAGAACTATGGGATATCATGACAAGACCAAATTTAAGAGTTATCCGGATTGAGGAAGGCACAGAGATACAAACCAAAGGAATGAACAACCTATTCAATGAAATAATATCAGAAAATTTCCCAAACCTGAAGAATGAAGTGGAAACTCAACTGCAGGAGGCTTACAGAATACCAACTGCACAAAATTACAGCAGATCCACGCCAAGACACATTATAATGAAAATGCCTAATGAACAAAATAAAGATAGGATTTTAAAAGCTGTGAGAGAAAAGCCTCAGATTACATATAGGGGGAAACCAATATGGATATCAGCAGATTTCTCAGCCCAGACCCTAAAAGCTTGGAAGGGCCTCAAACAATATATTTCAAGCTCTGAAAGAATATGGCTGCCAACCAAGAATCCTATATCCAGCAACAAAACTAACCTTCAGATTTGAAGATGAAATAAAATCCTTCCATTACAAACAAAAGTTAAAGGAATTTACACAGAGAAAGCTTGCACTACAGAGCATTCTCAGCAAGATATTCCATGAGGAAGAAACGAACAACAATGTAAGTCATCAAAGGGAGGAGCTACCCTAAAAGAAAAGCCAATTAAAGGAGAAACCAAGTCACATTAAAAATGAAATCTAAATCAAAATGACTGGGAATACAAATCATAACTCAATAATAACCCTGAATATTAATGGCCTAAACTCATCAATCAAAAGACGCAGACTGGCAGATTGGATTAAAAAGAAAGACCCAACAATATGTTGCCTTCAAGAGACTCATCTCATAGAAAAAGACATCCATAGACTAAAAGTGAAAGGATGGGAAAAAACCTGTCATGCACACGGACTCAGTAAAAAAGCAGGGGTTTCCATCCTTTTATCAGATAAAATGGACTTCAAGCCGAAGTTAGTCAGAAGGGATAAAGAAGGACATTACATACTGCTGAAGGGAACCATAAATCAGGAAGACGTAACGATCATAAATATTTATGCCCCAAACAATGGCCCATCCATGTACATCAAACAAATCCTTCTCAATTCCAGGAATCAAATAGACCACAACACAATAATTCTGTGTGACTTTAACACACCTCTGTCACCACTGGACAGATCGTCCAAACAAAAACTAAACAAAGAAACCATAGAACTCAATAACACAATCAATAACTTAGACTTAACAGACATATATAGAATATTCCATCCATCAATGAGAGAATACACTTTCTTCTCAGCAGCACATGGCTCCTTCTCTAAAACAGACCATATGTTATGCCACAAAGCAGCCCTTAGTAAATGCAAAAAAGTAGAGATACTACCTTGTATTCTATCGGATCATAATGGAATGAAATTAGAAATCAACAACAAAATAAAAAACAAACTACTCCAACACCTGGAGACTAAATAATATGCTACTGAATGAAGCATGGATAACAGAAAACATCGAGGAGATAAAAAAATTCTTAGAGGTAAATGAGAATGATGATACAACATATCAAAATCTCTGGGACACTATGAAAGCAGTACTCAGAGGAAAATTCATTGCCTTGAGTGCATTCAAGAAAGGAATAGAAAGTCAACAACTCAACGACCTAACCTTACATCTCAAAGCCCTAGAAAAAGAGGGACAGAACACCAAAAGTAGTAGAAGACAGGAAATAATTAAACCTAGAGCTGAAATCAATGAAATTGAAACAAAAGAAACAATTCAAAAAATTGACAAAACAAAAAGTTGGTTCTTTGAAAAAGTAAACAAAATAGATAAACCCTTAGCCACACTAACAAAGAGAAAATTCAAATTACTTAAAATTCGTGATGAAAAAGGAAATGTCACAACAGACACCATTGAAATACAAAACATAATTAGAAGTTACTTTGAAAACCTATACTACAATAAAATAGAAAATCTTGAAGACATCAATAAATTCCTAGAGACATATGATCCTCCCAAACTGAACCAGGAGAATATATACAATTTAAACAAATCAATTTCAAGCAATGAAATAGAAGAAGCCATCAAAAGCTTACCAACCAAGAAAAGCCTGGGACCAGATGGATTCTCAGCTGAGTTCTACAAGACCTTCAAAGAAGAACTTATACTCCTGAAAGTATTTCATGAAATAGAAAAGGAGGGAACCCTTCCAAATCCATTCTATGAAGCTAGTATCACTCTGATACCCAAACCAGACAAAGACACATCTAGAAGAGAAAACTTTAGGCCAATATCTCTGATGAATATAGGTGCTGAAATCCTCAACAAAATTCTGGCAAATCGCTTACAAAAACATATTAAGAAGATAGTGCACCCGGATCAAGTGGGGTTTACCCCAGGGATGCAAGGTTGGTTCAACATCTGGAAATCAATAAATGTAATTCATCACATCAATAGACTTAAGGTTAAGAATCATATGATTATTTCGATAGATGCTGAGAAAGCATTTGACAAAATACAACACCCTTCATGCTCAAAACACTAGAAAAAGTAGGGATGATAGGAACATACCTGAACATTGTAAAGGCTATTTATGCTAAGCCCACTGCCAACATCATTCTTTTTTTTCTTTTCTTTTTTCTTTTTCTTTTTCTTTTTTTTCTTTCTTTTTTTTTTTTTTT
>JAJEJO010005471.1:61213-85711 GCA_020662805.1 Glaucomys volans | reverse complement strand
TTTTTTTTTTTTTGCGGTGCTGGGTATTGAACCCAGGGCCTTGTGCTAGCGAGGCAGGCACTCTCCCAACCAAACTATATCCCCAGCCCCTCAACATCATTCTTAATGGAGAGAAACTGAAAGCATTCCCTTTAAAAACTGGAACAGGACAGGATGCCCACTGTCACCACTTCTATTCAACACCGTGCTGGAAATGCTAGCCAGAGCAATAGACAGACCACAGAAATTAAAGGTGTATGAATAGGAAAAGAGTAACTCAAGCTGTCACTATTTGCTGATGACATGATCCTATATTTAGAGGATCCAAAAAACTCCACCAGGAAACCTTTAGACCTAATTAATAAATTTAGCAAAATAGTAGGACATAAAATAAACACACATAAATCAAATGCATTTTTCTACATAAGCAATGAATCATCTGAAAGTGAATTGAGGAAAAAAACTCCATTCAAAATAGCCTCAAATAAAATAAAATACTTGGGAATCAATCTAACAAAAGAGGTGAAAAACCTCTACAATGAAAACTACAGAACATTAAAGAAAGAAGTTGAGGAATACCTTAGAAAATGGAAAGATCTTCCATGTTCTTGGATAGGCAGAATCAATATTATCAAAATGGCCATACTTCCAAACATGCTATACAAATTTAACACAATTCCAATAAAAATTCCTATGACATTCCTCACAGAAATAGAAAAAGCAATCATGAAATTCATATGGAAGAACAAAAGACCCAGAATAGCCAAAACAATCCTGGGCAGGAAGAATGATGCAGGAGGTATCACATTACCAGACCTTAAACTCTACTATAGAGCAATAGTGATAAAAACAGCATGGTATTGGCACCAAGATAGACAGGTAGACCAATGGTACAGAATAGAGGACCCAGAGACAAATCCACATAAGTACAGTTATCTTGTACTAGACAAAAGTGCCAAAAGCATACAGTGGAGAAAAGATAGCTTCTTCAACAAATGGTGCTGGCAAAACTGGAAATCCACATACAATAAAGTGAAATTAAACCCCTATCTCTCACCCTGTACAAAACTCAACTCAAAATGGATCAAGGATCTAGGAATTAGACCTGATACCCTTCACCAGATAGAAGAAATAGTAGGCCCGATCGTCTTCATGTTGGCTTAGGACCAGACTTTCTCAACATGACCCCCAGAGTGTAAGAAATAAAAGCAAGAATCAATAAATAGGACGGATTCAAACTAAAAAGTTTTTTCTCAGCAAAAGAAACAATCGATAATGTGAAAAGAGAACCTACAGAGTGGGAAAAAATCTTTTCCACACACACTTCAGACAGAGCACTGATCTCCAAAATTTATAAAGAACTTACAAAACTTTACATCAAAAATGCAAAGAACCCAATCAGTAAATGGGCTAAGGAACTGGGCAGACACTTCACAGAAGATGGTATACAGGTGATCAACAAATATATGAAAAAGTGCTCATCATCTCTAGTAATTAGAGAAATGCAAATTAAAACCACCCTAAGATTTCATCTAACTCCAATTAGAATGGTTATTATCAGGAACACTAGCAATAATAAGTGTTGGCGTAGATGTGGGGAAAAAGACACACTCATACATTGCTGGTGGAGTTGCCAATTGGTGCAGCCACTCTGGAAAGCAGTATGGAGATTCCTCAAGAAACTTGGAATGGACCCACTATTTGACCCAGCTATCCCACTCCTTGGTTTATACCCAAAGGTCTTAAAATCAGCAAAGTATAGGAATGCAGCCACATCTGTGTTCATAGTTGCTCAATTCACAATAGCTAGATTGTGGAACCAACCTAGATGCCCTTCAATTGAAGAATGGATAAAGAAACTGTGGTATATATACACAATGGAATATTACTCAGTCATAAAAAAAGAATAAAACTATGGCATTTGTTGGTAAAGGGGTGGAGCTGGAGAATATCATGCTAAGTGAAATAAGCCAAGCCCAAAAAACCAAAGGCCAAATGTTTTCTCTGATCAGTGGATGCTGATATATAATGGGGGCGGGGGAGGTTATGGGGGGGGCAAAGAAAAGAATGAAGGAAGTATGGATGGTATAGAGGAAAATGGGACAGGAGGGGGTGGGGGAAGGAAAAATAGTAGACTGAGACAGACAGTATTACCCTATGTATATGTAAGATTATATGAATTGAGTCTAATTGTGAAAGAAAAGATATATTTCCTGCTGTATACTTAATCAAAATGGGTTCTATAGTCATGTATAATTAAAAAGAACCAATAAAAAAAAAAAGGGCTAGTGCTGTAGCTCAGTGGTAAAAAGTTCCCCTGGTTTCAATCCCCAGTACCAAGGGGGAAAAGAAAAAGTTAAAAATTGTGTATTTTGAGGCTGTGGATGTAGCTTAGTTGGCAGAGTGCTTGCCTTGCATGCACAAGGCCCTGGATTCAATCCCCAGCACCAAAAAAAGAAAAAAAATTATGCATTTTCATTACAAATTCAAATTTAAAATAAATTGACAAAATTAAATTTTATAAAGCAGTTAATACAATTGCGGCATGAAACATTGATGGATGAAATAAAAGATGTGTTGGTTTCTTTGGAGATATCACATTTAAAACAGAACAGCAAAAATGAAAACAGATGCACATCCAAAATGAGTGTACATGAGGGTTTACACCAGCACCCTCCACATCAGCAAAGTGAAAACAGTCCCGTGGCCACCAACGGGGGCTGGTCTGTCCATGCAGGGCAGCGTCAGCCATCGCAGAATGAAGCCCAGACAGGTGGCCTGCCGCAGTGGGTGCAGCTCCAAGGCATCAAGCCAAGGCAGCTGGACAGAAAGGGCACCATTGTGATTCATTTGTGTTTGGGTGCTGGGGACTGAGTCCAGGGACCGACCCCTGACCTATACCTCACACTGTACAGGTTTCATTTATGTGAAATGTCCACAGTAGGTGAATCCATGGAGACAGACGTAGATTAATGATTTGCTTTGAGTTTGGGAGGGGAGAGCTTGGAGGGTGACTGATAAGGGATACAGGGTTTCTTCTTCAGGTAATAAGGTTCTGGATGGTGATGGATGAATATTCCAAAAGCCACTGAGTCAAGCACTTTACACGGTGGATTGTACAGTGCAAGAGTGATCACGAAAGCTGTTACAGAAAACCCAAGAGAGCTATAAACTGAGCTTAAAAGCCTAAGAAGAAGTGGGCTGGGGCTGTAGATGTGGTGGAGTTCTTGCCTGGCACGTGCAAGGTCCTAGGTGTGAGCCCCACCACGAGAAATAAGACATCCTTGGAGGGGTAAAGGAAACAAAGCGGGCTTTAGAATTTTAAGTTACTGTTTTAAGCCAGACCTGGTTTCCACCTTATCTATTCTGTGCACAGAGCCTGCCTGAAGCATTGGAAGGCAGGCTCAGCAGGCTGCCGGAGCAGAGCTGCATGTCTGCATTGGTAGTGGGGATCAGGGGCATGGGACGCTGTGCTGCAAGTTCCCAGGGAGGCTTATGTCTTCGTGGCTGACCACTGACCCCCAACAGAAGCCTGGGCTGCTGATTCCCACCTCCACTGGTGTCCTCCAAGAGAGGGGACCCGTAGCACCTTTGCTCCTCACCTCAGACCCAGGGCCTCACCACCTCCCTCTGCCCACTCTGCTCTTTCTCAAGACCAGGAAGTAGAGCAGGAGAAAGGAAGGGTCTGGGTTCAGGCTCCACAATCTGGCAACAGCCTCACAAGTACAAGGAATGGTGGCTGGGTCATGGCCTGCAGGTCAAGAGGCTGGGAGACCCCTTGCATTCAGACCCTTGTGTCCATTTTATGAAGAACGCTGAGGAGGGCCGGGGAGAGCATCCATTAAGCTAGGTTGATGGCAGATGCTGGGGTCTTGCCCACTGTCCTCAGGCCTCCCCTGCAGGAAGGACACTGGGCACACAGCAAGCATGAAGGACACCTTTATTGGTGGGAGCACTGAAGGCTGGCAGCTGGTGTGGTGACATGGCAGGCAGCTCCTCTCCCTGCTCTTCTCCTCTGAGTACGTCTTCCCCCTCCATACCAGGACTGGGGTTAGGGGCTCCAGATTCAGACTCTCCAGCCCAGAGAAGGAGCAGGGCTTCCCATGCCCTGAATTCAACGTCCCAGGAAGAATCCCACACTGGGCCACTTGTCTACCTCCCAGACCAATCACCAAGGCAGCAGGGTCGGGGTGACTGGAGAGGAAGATGGTTAGCCCTTGGGGAACTTGCGGGCCCTCAAGGTAGCAACCTTGGTGGCAGCACCCCAGCCTGTGTCTGCCCTGGCAGGATCAGCTAAGGCACGGTGGCTGGGCCGTGTCCTGCAGGTCAGAGCTCTGCAGGTCCCTGACCCTCTGAGGTGTGTGGATGAGAGAACGTGAAGCTACTTTTTCTGCCGGGGTGGCCGGGAACTGCTGCTGCAGTTGTTGGTGGCTGGGCTGGCCTGTTCAGAGGCAGCTCCAGAGTTCTTCTTGAGGGCTGGCTTGGGCTTCTCCCCTTTGCCTGGCAGGGAGGACCTGAGGGACCAGGGGGCTAGCAAGGCATGCATGACTCTGATAGCCCCCACGGCTCCCAGGAGCCCCCAGAGCAGGGTGGGAGGCTCCATGGGAGACAGCTGGGTCCGCACCCAGTGGAGGGTCTGGGCCAGGGCGCTGCTGGGGTTGCGGGCCCGGGGTGGGCTCTTGTCCTGTGGGAAAAGAACTGAGGAAGACCTGGAGAATGGAGGCTACCTCTGCCACCTCCCTCAGTCTGGTGGACACTCCTACCTGAAGCCCAAACTGTCTGAGCAGCATCTCCAGCGTCGGGTCCCCCAGGGACACGGGTGGGAAGAACTCCTCCACCCACTGTCGGCGCCACCACCGGCTGCAACAGGGTGCACTCAGCACGCGCCACCGCCCAGCCCAGTGCCCGCCACACCACAGCCTCACCTCTGCTCTCCAGGCTGGGAGAACCAGTACTTGTATCTCTGGGCTCGAACATAGGTGGGCGGCTGCTTGTGAAAGGGGTACCTGGTGATGTTGCTCTGGATCAGGTGGATCACTGTGGTGGGAAAGGGGGCTCAGCACAAGGGCCAGCACCCCCTCCAGCCTCTCCCCTGGCCTGCCCCTCACCTGGCTCTTTGCCCTGCAGCAGGCGGAGAACCAGGCTGGTGAACCAGGGGCTGTGGGAGTGGGGGCCCAGGGCTGCGAACCACATCTGCCAGTCCAGGCGCGGCTGGTGTGGCACCACCACAGGGGGCGGCCGGCTCACATTCCCGGGCTTGTACATGAACTCGATCTCCTGCCAGGTGAGCCCACAGTCAGCTGAGCCAGGGAGACTGGGCCCCTGAGTCCCCCAACCTGTGGGAGGCTCACCGTCCAATGGTGTCCATCGTAACTGCCCTCCAGCACCACCTCAGGGCGCCCACCCAGGCCAGTCATTCGTCGGAAGAGGCCGTACGAGTTGGCGAGCTGCAGGTGCCCCACAGCACCAGAGAGGCGGTGAGCCCCGGTCCAGAGGCGCCCATGGGTCTCAGGCTCCACGTAGGAGTAGGGCACCTGCAGACAGGTGCCAGAGTGCTCAGGGCTGCCCCTAGGCCCCTCCAACCCCACTCTCCCATAGTGCTACCCACCAGGCTGATCAAGAACAAGGCCACCGTGGCAGCACCCAGGATGGAAAGCTGGACAGCAGCACAGAGCTTCGGCAGCCACCCCCGCACCTGGGTCCACCTGGGGACAGGGAAACAAGTGCAGTCAGGCCCCTCCTGGAAGCTTCCCAACTCCCCTACTCTCAGGAACCTACCTCCAGAGGGCAGTCAGCAGCTCCCAGGCCAGGGAGGCCACTCCTAGCCACACAGTGGGCAGGGTCACTGTCTTCAGCCACTGGGAGAACTGGTGGAAGGTGAAGGCTGCGGAAGGAGAGGTGTGTGAGGAAGGCTGATCCAGGCCCTGCCCCGCCCCAGCCGGCACTCACTGGTTCTGGAGTGCACGGTGCGCTGCTGCCAGTCAACCTCCAGGCCAAAGTAGTGCACAGTGCCGTAGGCCAGCAGCCCATAGACAGCCAGTTCCAGCAGCAAGGACAGTGTGGTCAGCAGGGTCTTGGGCCAGGCTGTGGGCAGGACAGTTACAGGTTGGTGGAGGGTTCACAGCCAGGGGACTAGGGTGGAGCTATAGCATGGATACTGCAGGGAATGCTGGAGGGAAGGAAACAGCCTGGGAGGACGCTGGGGGGTGAGGATGGTGAGCTCCGGACAGGCTGACACTCACAGATGGGTGCCTTCTTGCGGCGACCAAGGACAGGCTCAGCAGCCAGGTGTTGGTCATCTAGGAGGGCAGTGGTGAGCACCAGGGTCAGCAGGTTAAAGAAGTTATAGTTGCCAGTGATGATGATGAGGACTTGCAACAGCACCTGTGGAGGGTCTGCATCAGTGGCAGCCCTGCCTGACACCCCAGACCTGCTGCAAGTCTGCCTGTCTCCCAGCACTGTCTGTCCCTAGAGCGACCCACGGGTCAGTGCCAAAGAAGGTCATTCTTTGTCTCCTACTCACCTGAGTGTAGAAGGCGGCCAAGCGCAGGCGCCGAATGGGAGCGAAGAACAGAGGGGGCACGGCAATCTCGATGAAGAAGGTGGCGACAACGCTGAGCTTGTGCAGCCAGACAGGCAGGTGATGGGCAAGCCAGGCAGCAGGCGTGGGTAGGCACTGTGTCTCATAGTGGTAGGTAAGGGCTGCAGGGGACAAGCAGGTGGTCAAGGCTGGGAAGAACCTCAGACCACCCCAGGTTCAGGCCGGGACCCTCACCAGTAAGTCCCCACCACGTGGGGCAGCGGCTGGTCAGCTTGACTACACCCGAAGCAAACATGAGGCGAAACAGCAGCCAGCGCACGAGCCAGAAGGGGAGGCCTTCGTGGGGCAAAGCCCCTATCAGCCCACCCTGATGGGCCTGCTTGCGGTTGGGGACCTGTCTCAGAGGGGCCACCAGCACAGCCAGAAAGCCTGTTTCCAGCAGCAGGGAATCCCTATGGGGAGATGAAATGGCACCAAGGTCCCCGTCCCTCAAGGGTCCTGGGAAAAGGCAAACAGCACCCACCCGGCCTCCAGCAGCCCTACCCAGGAGTCACTCACCACTGGAAATAAAGGAACACCTGGCCCACCTGCAAGGAGAGGGCTGTCAGGGAGCAGAGGTGTCTGTCACTGGGGGAGGCAGAGGTGGGAGTGGGATGGGGACAAAGAGATAAGGGTCCCACTTGCCTGGTAGGCTGACAGGTAGGCAGCCCAGAGCAGCAGGTAGACGAGGGGGTGGCGCAGTGGACGCAGAAGCAGGGCACCCAGGGCCAGCACTGTGCCCAACAGGCTCAGCAATTCCAGGCCCTGGGCTGTGTCCAGCCCCAGCCGTGGTGCCTCCCACAGCAGTGTTGGCGTCTCCCACAGCTGCTGCCAGTGTCCCTTGCCCTGTGGACGCAGCATCCTCCGAGCAGGCAGAATGCCCTCAGGGCCATAGAGGCCTGTGGGAGGGCAGGTCAGGGCCAAGCCCTGCAACTGCCCTCTTACACTAAATTCACCTGAAAAAGGGCCTGCAGGTATCCCCACCCCAGATAGAGCCTGCAGATGCCTCCAGCATAGGGCCTGCAGATTCCCCCCAAACCAGGTAGGGTCTGCAGATACCACCAGGTTCTGCAGATTTTCCCCACCCCAGAAAGGGCCTACAATCCCTCAAGACACTCCCCCCCCCCCCCCCCCGCCCCAGGACGGATCCTGTTGATACCCACCCTGGGTCCAGAAAGGCTCCCTGGGTCAGCATCTTCTGCCCCACAGCTCACGTTTCTCTCCTACCTGCCCCACCAGGTCTGGGCGGAAATCTGTCTCCCACCCTCCTTGGGGTTCTACCCCCACCCCAGGTGAGAACTCGAACCCTGGGGGAGACGGACCATCACACATCTTCCTACCGCCACATCCCCGCGGCCCGCAGGACACGAGCCGCGGTCACACACCACAACATCAGGGCCTAGACACACTCTTGCCCCAGACCGCGCGAGTGCGGGGTTGGGGATATGAGACCACGCAGGGCCCCACGCATGGGATGGGGGGAGGCGTCCTATCCGCGGCGCCCTCACCCGGGATCTGCGTGTAGAGGGAAGCGAAGGCGAACATGAAGACACCGGCCACACCCTGGAGGAAGAGCTGCCGCGGGAGCCGCGAGCCCGCCATGTCCGCTACGCGGCCGGCTGGAGAGGAGCCCGCGGTTCCTGCGGCCCCGCCCCGCCCGGCCCTCCTCGCGGTCCCGCCCCAGGCCCGGCCCCGTCCCCCTAGGTCTGCCCCCTCCTCGTGGTCCCGCCCCTAAGGCTCCGCCCAGCCCCAGGCCCCACCCCATTCTTGTGGTCCCGCCCGAGGCCCCGCCCCACCCCGAGGTCCCGCCCCGCTCCGCTAGTCCGCTTCGGCTCGGCGTCCAGCTTCCGACAGCTTCAAGCCCCGCCCGGAATGCGCCCCAGAGCGGCCCGCAGCTTTTCCAGGGCGCTTTAGCCTGGGATTGGTTCTGAAGTCTGCGAACCGGTGCACGTCATAGATGTGCGCGAGGCATCCGGCTTACGTACTTCCTGGGCGAGACCAGCAAAATGGCGCCAGAACCAGCGGCTAGCTGAGGCCGAGAACGCTGTCGGAAACCAGCCCTGCGTTCCCCGTCCGCCCGCCCCTCCCGGACATGGAGGACGTGGAGGCACGCTTTGCTCACCTCTTGCAGCCCATCCGCGACCTCACCAAGAACTGGGAGGTGGACGTGGCGGCACAGCTGGGCGAGTATCTAGAAGAGGTGAGGCGGCGGGATTGGCGCGGGCGGGTCGCGGCGCGCGGGGCCTGCGGCGGCCGGGCTGCCTCCAGGGCTGCGGCCGTCTGTTTCTGCCCCGCTAGTCCTCAGGCCTCCTTTGCCCCAGCTCCAGCTCTGCGTCTTGAAACCATCCCTTATTAGGTGAGCCTGGAGCTGACATTGCAGTGAAATGGGCGGGTGACCAGCATTTTTCTCCACTGCAACGTGCAGACTAGGAAGCATCATCGTCTTCGTATTAGTTATTGTGTGCATGTTTGTGTGTTGAGAGATCTGGATCGCTCCGTAAGAGGGATTTTTTCCCCCTCTTTTTTTGCTGTCCTGGGGTTCGAGCCTCGGGCCTCACACATGCCAGGCCATCGAGGTACATGGTGTAAGAGGGTTTTTCTTATTTTGGATATTCAGACTAGTTGCAAGCTAGCGCCCTGTTTGATCCCATCAGCAATTAATTCCTTCTATATTTGACAACCGTGTCAACCTCTCTTACGGAGCTGTCGTCTTGTATTGCATTTTACTTTCACTCAGCGTCCACTACAGTATTACTTACACATTTTTTGTTTTAATCAGTAGTGACCTCCCTCCTACCAAATTCAAAGGATACTAGATGTGTCATCTTTTTTTTTTTCCCTCCAAACAGATTTATTTAACCTATCAAAATTTTGTATACAAAGTAACCTGGACGTGCTGTTTCAAAACATGATCCTTTCTTAATAACATCCTGATAGGCTGATTAAGGGTTCAATTCCCAGCACCACACACACACAAAAAAAAACCCAAACAACAACAACAACAACAACAACAAAAAACTCACTTTAAAAGAAATAGAATAATACCCAATGCAATGCACATTAAATGAATGGCTTAATCACTGCAACTTAAATAGTTCTATAAGATAATTAACTAGGATTGAATCTCTGTGAGATTCCTGCTGGAGATCTGATGAGAGAGATCAAGAGGCCATTTCGTGCACTGCCACCGTTGTGCCATCATGTTTTTGGATCATAATGTTCCCATTATCTGATTCTAGGCCCACCATAGGAATATCAGTGGAGTCAGAGGTTAACTTAGCTACTTGCTGGGCTAGAACAGATATCACCCCAGCATGTTCATCTGACAGTGTCCCATCACAGCCCAGATTAAGTCTTTGTGAATCTGTGCTCAGGACTCCAGCAATGGATGGATTCTTCATTGTATCCTCAAAGTGCTGCTCCAAAGTTGCCTCCATCCCACTCAAAGCCCACCCTGGCGCAGGGCCCCGCAGTGTGTCCCTAGATATATCATCTTATTCAGCCCTTTAGCATTTGTTGGGTTCACCACGCCTTCCTTCCTCCTTGAAATAGCGATGCTATGATTTTCTTCCTATTTTCCCTATTTTTTTTTCTCTTAAGTTTTCTGAATCAGGGTGGAGCTCTCTTTCCCTTAAACAGTCTCTCTCACTGTTATCTATGATTTTTTTTTTGTACCTGTGATGCATGAGGACATCTCTCAGATTTGTGGCTTGGTCCCAGATCTTTCTTCCAATTTTTTTTTGGTAATGGGGGATTGAACCCATGATTGCTTAACCACAGAGTCATATCCCCAGCCCTTTTTTGAGCACCTATTTTGAGACATGGTCTGGCTAAGTCCTTAGGGCCTTCCTAAATTGCTAAGGCTGGCCTTGAACTTGCAATCCTCTTGCCTCAGCCCAATGACTGGGATTACAGGCCTGGCCAACTCACTCTCTCTCTTTTGTATCTAGCTGCCCTCTTGACACCCACTAGGAGGTTATGTGAGCAGCTCAGTTTTGAACTTATTTAAAGAGCTTATTTAAAGAGCTCTTCATTTTGTTTGGTCAAACCCCAGTCTTCCTTGTTGCAGTGAATGGCTCCACTACTCAACTAAAGGTAAAAGTTAAGAGAAATTCAAGTTCACCCATCAGTTGTGTCAGTAATACCACTAGAGTATTACTTGAATTAATCTGTTCTCCATTCTCTTTGGTTTAGGCCTGGATCTGTTTAGAACTTTCCCGACTGGATTCCCTATCTCCATATTTGGCCCAGCCAATCCATGCTCCACCCAGAAGCAGACGTGACTCAAAAATTAAAATCAGGCCACAGCACTGCTCAACCTAAGACCCCCTCAGTGGCTTTCATTGCACTTAGAGTAAATCCAGACTTCCTCTTCAGAGTCTGGCTGTGTGCACTGTTTTGGCCTCATCTCAGGCTGTTCTCTGCCTGTTCAGTTGAACCACGTCAGTCTCCTTTCTTGTGCTTATTCTTGGCTGGGGTCTATGTACTTTCTGTTTGCACTGGGGAATATTCTTTTATGACTAAGTCCTTTTCATCCTTTAGTTCTTACCTTAAATATCAGCTGGTCACTGTGTACTAAAATAGTTCCAATTCTGTCATAGTACTTTGTGCATTTTAGAATGTATATCACATTTCCCACTTATTTACTAGTTTGTGGCCTCTCTCCACCCTAGTATGTAAATTCTGCAAGGGCAGAATTATGTATGTGTTCTCTTCTGCTTAGTAGAGTGCCTGGCACATAGTAGGTGTGGAATAAATGTTTATTAAGTGAACCTGTGATCTGATGATTGACCCTCTTTGCTTCAGTGCAGTCTGCTGAGAAAATTCAGAGTACTGTGCCTGGAGGATTTAGGTTTCCACCACGAGCAGGGTCCTTCCGAACACTTGATAAAAATACTTCCTGGCTTGTCCACCTTCCCTCCTGCTTCTCGACTGCTCTACCAGACCCTCTTTGTCCCTGAGCACCTGATTTCTTGGCCTCTGGTTTCCTCAGTATGCTTCTTTTTTTTTCCACACAGATTTTTTCCCTAGCACATTGTATTATGGTGTTATATCCTCTTTTATCCACTTATTGTTGCTAAGTGTCCATTGTGTGACAAGAACCAAAACTCTGCAAAAATGATGGTGAACAAAGCAAACAATTTGTGTTTGATAGGACTTGCACTTTGACAGGTGGCTGAACCCTAATGCAATAGCAACACAGTCGTAAATACCATGCACTTGTTGCATACTTGGGTCAAGCACTGTTGTTATTTTTGTTGTTTTACACACATAAATTCACATAAAATTACAAGAAGTATTCATGCAGGCAGTAGAGAGAGAAGTCGTGTGTCCAGAGTCACAGCTGATAACGGGCAGAGCAGATGCACTCCCCACTTTGACCTGGGTAGTCCTGAGGTGATGCCAGCTTTCAAAGAAAGACTTCGGGTTCTGTGAGGGTGTGATGGAGACCTGTTTGGGCTGAAAGGAGCTGCTTCCTCATAGTGAGCTGGAGGGTGTTCCATGCAGAGGAACACAGTGTTTGAAGGTTGAGGTGGAAAGGTGCTTGGCTCCATGGAGGGCCTGAAAGTGGGCTCGGGCTGCTGTGAGTCAGCAGGGGAAGGACCAGGCCTAGAGAGGGAGGATGTCAAGCATGGGAGCCTTCCTTAGGGGCTCTGTTTAGGATTTTGGGCTTTTTCCTAAGAGTGGCACAAAGCCATTAGGGTTCTGTGGTGGAGTGATGAGAGTAGATGCAGAGATGTGAGAGGTGGGAGGAGTCCTGTCAGTGCAGAGGTCGAGGCTAGGCCAGAGTGCCAGCTGACTGGAGGGCAGTCTGGATTTGGCAGAGACCTGAGCTGAGATTGAATGGGCAGGGGAAGAAAGGAGCTGAGACCTGAGTTTCTGGGGGCTGCCTGGAATTTGGTGTGGACATATTCATTGTGAATCTTTTTATTTTTTTAGTTGTAGATGGACAGAATACCTTTATAGTGCCTCACAAATGCTAGGCAAGTGCTCTACTTCTGAGCTACAACTCCAGCCCCCATTATGACTCCTGGTTAAAACATCTGAATGACTGAAGAAGGCAATTGGACATACAGGTTTAGATGAGAAATCCAACCTGGAGTCCCGAGAAGGTCGATGGAGTGTGATATCACCGGAGCAAGCTGTCTAGGCTGGGGGTCCTCAAAGGGAAGGGCCCCTGCTTGGGCCTCCTGCACATCCTTTCTTCAGGGCAGGCCATTCTGCAGCTCTCATACTTGTGCAGACTGTGGTGTCCTGCACCCCACCCTCCAAATTTCTTTTATCCTTCAGGAATTAGTGGAAGCAGCTCCCTGTAGTGACCCCCTTGCAGACCGTTCCCCTTCTTTGTTCAGCACGGTGCCCAGCATCTTAGCTCCTTTGCCAGCACAGCTTACCCTTTGGCCAGGTTTATATGATGTGCATTTTCCTGAACAGTTGTGTCCAGTCTCCACTAACTGCCTTCGCATGGGCAGGTGATTGCTCTTCCTGAAATACCATGCTTTTCACCTGCCTGGTGAGTTCTATCTGTTTTTTCAGACTTAGCTCTGATACTACCACTTCTGTAGTTCATCAGATATTTACTTGGCACCAGCATCAGGCACTGAATGAACCACTGGAATTACCCTGATGCTGTTCACAGTCCACTAAGGAAGAAGAGACTCAAATAGTGCAACAAGATAACACTGCCAGGGCCAGGTATGGTGATTCATATCTGTGATCCCATCTGCTCTAGTGGATTGCAAGTTCAAGGCCAGTCTGAGCAACTTAGTGAGACTATGTCTCAAAATAAAAAATAAAAAGGACAAGTGGGTGCCGTGGCGCATGCCTGTAATCCCATCTGCTCAGGAGGTTGAGGTAGGAGGATGGTGAGTTCAAAGCCAGCCTCAGCAACTTAGTGAGGCCTTAAGCAATTCAGTGTAAATAAATGACAAAAAGGGCTAGGGATGTGGCTCAGTGGTTAAGCACCCCTGGGTTCAATCCCCAGTATCAAAAAATTAATTTAAAAAAAGAAAGAAAGAAAGGACTCGGTGGTAGAAAACCTCTAGGTACAGTACCACAGAAAGAAAAAAAAACAAAAAACACACACTGCAGGGGAGTTGACACTGGGGACCTGTGGAGCCAGGCATTCCCAGCAGACAGAAAAGCAAAATCAGAGGGCAGGAACATGCAGGGGCTTCCAGGGTTGGCTGGGAGCAGTGCAGTGAGGGGCCTGCTTCGTGGGGAGGGACCTGAGTTATGTGTGGAGATGAAATGTGGGGGTGCTGAGCTCAGTGGTAGTGCCTGATCTGCGTAAGGCCCCAGTCCAATCCCTGATACCTCAGAAAAACTGGGGTGCCTGGTACCTCTGTAAATGAGGTCTGAGTTCTTGGAGAATGCGGGTCTAGAGATGGGTTTGGGAACTGTTGGCATATGGCTGGTAGCTCAGCATGGGGTGGACAAACGGTGCTCTGGCAGGTGTGCTGTGGAAGGAGAGCCCCAGGACCATGGTGTTTAGGGGGATGCAAAAGCCAAGGCTCAGGGGACCCAGGGGGTTGCAGAGGAAAGAGAATGTCTCACTGAACCTGTTTGCCAAGTTCTCTGCTCAGAGGAGAGAGACCCCAGCATTTGTCACTGTCACGTACACCCTGAGGAATCTTCTGCTGAGGTCCATCTGAGTTGTCCCTGATGCAAGTGGGCACGTTGTCCAGTGCCTTCTGAGGCAACTGCTGTGCACAGGGGGTTTCTGGGACCTCCCTCTCGCAAAACACCAGGTCTTAGAGGGTGCAGGAAGCAGGGAATCACAAGACCTGTCTCTCCTCTCTGGAACACCCCGAGACAGCTGATGGGATTAGAGCAGAGCTGGAGCTGCTGGGCTATGGTGGGTGGTGGGCAGGGCTTCCCTTTACAGAATGGGCATGAATTGGGGCCTGGCTTCCTATGCACTGGTGTTGTTTCTTGCAGCTGGACCAGATCTGCATTTCTTTTGACGAAGGCAAAACCACAATGAACTTCATTGAGGCAGCACTGCTGATCCAGGGCTCAGCCTGTGTCTACAGTAAGAAGGTGGGTCCTGCCGGGCACTGCTCTGGTTCTTTGGTGGCAAGTATGCCTGTGGTCAGTTTTCTTTTTCTTGCTGGGGCAGGCGACAGTGCTTATCTTGTCTGTGACGTGCCCTGGCAGCACCGTCAGCCTCACCCCTGATTCATTCACACCTTTTAATACCAAAGGATAAACTTAGGTTTAAAATGGTACATTGGACCTGGGGGTATAGCTTGGGTAGAGCGCTTGCTAAGCATGCATGAAGCCCTGGGTTCAGTCTCCAGCATTGCAAAAAATAGTCACTGCTGGAAGAGAGGGTCATGTGCGCTGTGGGTTCTATTGTCCCGTGTGCACACTTGGCAGCAGCCCAGAGGTGGTGTGGGTATGCACCCTGCTTCTCCTACCTCTCACCTGTAAGTGCTTCATCATCAGCTTCTCGAGAAACTCCAGCCCTCACCCGAGTGGTAAGAGCTGTTCTGTGGAGGAGACAGACAAGCAGCAAGGGGAATGGTCTGTCAGGTGCCCACTAATGGGCTGTTAGAGACCCAGGGGCTCCTGGGATGGAGGAGCTGGTGGGAACCTGTGGGCAGAAGAGCAGCAGACGCCTGTGTGAGGGGCCTGGTTTGTGGAGCTGCCACCCAGGACTGTGTGAGGCACCCATTGGGACATGGCTGTCCACGTGTGGCGGAGGAACAGAGACAGGCAGAAGTGTGCAGCCTTGGCTGTTGGAGTAATGCTGGTGAGACTACTAGTTTGACTTGAGAATTATTTTTGGTGGCAAAATTGGCAGGACTCATGCTGGAGGTTTGGAGGTGATGGCCAGGCCTTTTAGTGGGAGGGCCCTGGGCTTTTGTGGGTGGCGCCTCCTTAACTTGTCCTCACTGCTGGCCTCTGGCTGCCAGGTGGAGTACCTCTACTCGCTGGTCTACCAGGCTCTCGATTTCATCTCTGGCAAGAGGTGAGTGCTAGAGGCGGAGCTGGGAGGCAGCAGCGTTCGCTTTCACACTGCGCCTGCGTGTGGCTCAGGAGGCCCTGCAGCCCCCAGGACACCCATGGGTGCTCTTCTCTCTCAGGCGAGCCAAGCAGCTCTCCTCCGTGCAGGAAGATGGGGCCAGTGGGACCACCAGCTTGGGGGCCACCCAGAAGGCAGAGGACGAGGTGAGTGGCATTGGTGACCCCTGCCCTTTGGCGTCTGTGCTGCACTCCACATGCTCTTGCTGTCTCCACAGTTCCAGTCGCTGGACGACTTCCCTGACTCTCGGGCGAATGTGGATCTGAAGAGTGACCAGGTGCCCAGTGTGAGTGCCCCACTGTCTGGATGGGTTTGTCTGGCATTGCTCCTTGTGGGTCCCTGCCTGGAGCTCGAGGCATTCAGGATCCACCCACATGCTGGCCTTCATGCAGGAGCTGGTCATTGTCCCTCTCTTGCCCATGGCCCTGGTGGCTCCTGACGAAGTGGAGAAGCACAGCAGCCCTCTGTACAGGTAGGGGCCTGAGCCAACTTGGGGAGGGAGAGAGGCCTGCCTGAGAAGGGTCTCTTCAGTGGGTGCATCTGCCAACACAGCCATCAGGGTGAGGTCCTGGCCAGCCGGAAGGATTTCAGGATGAACACATGCACCCCGCACCCCAGAGGGGCCTTCATGCTGGAGCCAGTGGGCATGTGCCTCATAGAGCCGGTGGGCACGTGCACCATACCAAGCTACCAGAAGGGTAAGGGCTTGGGCCCTGGCACTTGGCAGGAGGGAAGGAGTAGGAGGTCTTTCAGGGACTCCTGTTGGGTTCCCTGTGCCCACTGGTTCTGTGCTTGGGAGCTGCCTCCTCCCAGGCTCCTGCTCCACTGGGGTGGCCTGGCTGGAGCTCATCTTCTCCCACCTTTGCTGTGCCTCAGTGGCCAGCCATTGAGGGCCAGCTGGTTTCAGTATTGGGATATAACATCCACTGCCCTCCCCAGCCTGAGGCCTGGGACCTCCTGGCTTCTGCCTGCCTCTGCCCCTGTAGAGGGGCTGTTTGAGTACCAGGTAGGTACCTTCTGGGGTGGGGTGATGGCTGACCCTGTCTAACCCCTGCCTCCCAGATGCCAGGAGGGCCGAGGAGCAGCCAATGGAAGTCTCTGGGTGCCAGAATCCTGTCTCTGTGCCTGACTTCTCCCAGCAGCCAGGTAAGAGACCTCCCTGGTGGGCTGGCAGGGCTGAGGAGGGGACCAGGGAAGTGGAGCTGGTGGACAGGACTCATTTAAAGGGGCTGCTCTCAGCTTCCCCAGCCTGCCACGCCTGCCCCTGGCTCAGTAGCTTGTGGGGGTGAGGGGTAGGGGGAGCAGCTCAAGGCCCTTCAGCGACTACCCTCTGACTGCCTTCTTGGCCTTCCGTAGACAGACACAGGTGGCCGCACACAAAGAGGAAGGTTTGCCAAGAGGATGAAGTGATGGGTGCAGTGGCCACACCTATAATCCCAGCTACTCAGGAGGCTGAGGCAGGAGGGTTGCAAGTTCAAGGCCAGCCTGGGCAATTTAGCAAGACCCTGTCTTGAAATTAAAAATAAGAAGGGGTGGGGATGTAGCTCAATGTTAGAGTGATCCTGGGCTTCATCTTCAGTACCACACACACAAAGAACCAGACGAAGCAGAGTGTGACTGAGTTAAGGTCCTGCTGGACCCTCCAGGCGCAATGAGTGACACGGAGCAGAGGGATGACCTGTCAGGTTCCCGGAGGAGCAGCCCTGTCTGCCCTCTGGGCTCTGGGCTCCTTGGGGCTGATGGATCTCTTGCTGCCTGCCTAGGCACCTCTCCAGAAGGCCTGGCGCCCAGCAGCAGGGGTGAAGATGAGGTCGAGGAGGATGCAGTACAACTCCCTGAGGCCACATCCCCCAATGCCACGCTGGAGCCTGAGGAGCCCAGGAGCCCGCAGCAGGTGGGGCCCCTGAGGTGGCTGAGTTGAGCTGTCCACTGGTGAGCCCTGGCCGAGGGCTCAGTACACATAGGGGGCTCAGTACACATAGGGAGCTCAGTATAGGACGGTGGTTCCTAGGCCTTTTGATCTTTGCCCCATGTCTGCTCTTTGTACATCTGGCCAGTTGGGACCCTGCCTACGAGCTTGCCTAGACTCACCCTGCAGGTAGCGTTTTTTTTTTTTTAGTGGGTTGATGGACCTTGATTTTATTTACATGCAGTGCTGAGAATGGAACCCAGTGCCTCACACATGCTAGGCAAGTTACCACTGAGCCACAGCCCAGCCCTGCAGCTAGCCTTTTGATGGCAGCTTCTGTGTCCTTCCCCTCTGAGTAGAGCAGCTGCTGGTCCTCGGGGTTGGGGTGCTGTTCAGTGGTCTGAGCCCATGGAGCTCACAGTACTGGGGATGCCACACCAACCCCTGAAGTTAGGCTGGCCTGAGGGATGGTTCCAGAGGCCCCTGCTGCCTCCCTCAGCTCCCATGAGGTAAATCTGTCATCATAGAGCTCAGAAATCCTTTCATCTCTAAAAAGTTTTTTTAAAAACCGGTGTGTGATGTGGCTCCAGTAAAGCGCTTGCTGAACGTCACAAGGCCCTGGGTTCAATCCCCAGCACCACAAATCATCAAGCAATAAAAAGCTTAAACCAAGCTGACATACGGGAGGGAAGGCTAACATTAATTCTGGATGGATGTTTGTCATATTCCATATTTTGTTTCATATTTTGAAAGAAGAAAAGGTCTTCTGTCATGGCTACTTGGTATGTTCTAGTTTTTCCTAGGGGTTTTGTTTTTAGTCCTTGAACTAGATTAACTTGCCACAAAGAGGGTCCCTGCAGGGTTCTTGTCCCGGACCCCAGGGCAGAGCTGCTGGAGCACCCAGCGTCTTGTGTGGACAAGGGCAGGACAGGGACCCTGTGGGCTCTTTCTTTGCAGAGTACCACCCTGTCCAGGAGGTACATGCTGCGGGAGCGAGTCCCGGAGCCCGTGTCCCAGCTGAAGGTGAGGGGCAGGGAGGGGGTGCTCCAGGACTCCCCATCACACCTCCGCTCCTGCAGCCCTCAGTGCCCTTTGTGGCCACGCCCTTTTGAGGAATCAGCTTGCTCCCAGAAACTGAAGTTCCCCACTCCCGTAGCTCTGGGCCCCTTTCCTCCCTCCCTTGGGTGGTACCCCTGACCCTGGGTTGTGGGCAGCCTCTCCCAGGGTGGTCACTGCATTATGTGCTGGGCTTGGGAAGAAGGGTGTGCAGACTACCTATCCTCAGCATCTGCCTGTGCTGTCTTCTCAGGAGACCCCAGACCCATGGCAGAGCCTGGACCCCTTTGACTCGTTGGACTCCAAGCCCTTTAAGAAAGGTAACTGGGTGAGGGACACCTCCACTCAGGCTCCCCTGGCCAGGTTTCTGCAGTATGGGGTAGTGGGATGGGGGTGGGTTTGTACCCTGATTCCATGGCTGCTCTTGAGACAGCCTCAGTCTGACCCCAGGTAGGCCATTCTCTGTGCCCCCCTGTGTGGAGGCGGCTCCGGGACAGAAGCGCAAGAGGAAAGGTGCTGCCAGGCTGCAGGACTTCCACCAGTGGTACCTGGCCACCTGTGAGTGGCATGGTGGGCTGGGGTGGGACACCTCGCTCCCTGGGTGCTGGGGTCTGGCCAGGGCTGGTGGAGGAGGGAGGGCCAGCACCCTTTCCTAATGATGCCAGCAGTCCCCACCCCAGCTGGTGTGAAGGTTCTTGCTGACCAGGTTTCCTCACAGATGCTGACCATGCTGACAGCAGGAGGCCCCGGAGAAAAGGCCCAACTTTTGCAGGTGAGGCAAGACCCCATGTGCAACCTGCTCAGGGAAGACAGCCTTTACCTTCTCCCACCCTGACCAGGGTCACCCAAGGCCCTGGGTGAACCTGAATGAGGTTGGACGGCATGGGGAGCCCCTCACAAGGCCTTTGTCTGCAGACATGGAAGTCCTATACTGGAAGCATGTGAAGGAGCAGCTGGAGACCCTCCGGAAGCTGCAGAGGCGGAAGGCGAGTACCCATATGGCTGAGGTCTGGGACCCAGGGGCCCCTGATGGGAGATGACAGTGCCCTCACAGATGCTGCTCTGGACAGATAGCTGAGCAGTGGCTGCCTAGGGCTGAGGAGGGCTTGTGGCCTGCAGAGGATGACCACCTGGAGGAGTCCTTGGAAGACCTAGGGGCAGCAGGTGGGTGCTTGCTGGCATTGGGGTGGGGCTCAGCGGTAGCACCAGCTGAGTTCCTGCCTGTGGTTGCCTCGCCCATGTCCCAGCAGATGACTTTCTGGAGCCTAAGGAGTATGTGGAGCCTGAGGGGGCAAACCCTGGGGAGGCTGCTGACCTGGGTAGGTCTGAGGGAACTGGAACTGTGGGAGGGAGGGTGTGGCGGCACCCCAGCTGCAGCAGCTCACAGGCGGCCCTCCTCAGATGCAGAGGCCTTGCCAGAGTCCCTGAGCTACGAGGAGCTGGTTCGAAGGAATGTGGTAGGCCTGGGTCAGAGGCAGGGAGCTGGGTGAGGAAGCCTAGGCTCCCTGCATGCAAGACAAAGTCCCTGTGGTCCTGCCCAGGAGCTCTTCATCGCCACCTCCCAGAAGTTTGTCCAGGAGACAGAGCTGAGTCAGCGCGTCCGGGATTGGGAAGACACCATCCAGCCCCTGCTCCTGGAGCAGGTGAGGCAAGGAGGGCACTCTGAGGACTGGAGCTTCCTGCCTGAGCCTTGTCCAAACCTTGCCCCTCCCTGTCACCAACATGCTCCTCCCCCATGCAGGAGCAGCACGTGCCCTTTGATATCCACACCTACGGGGACCAGGTGGTCGCACGATTCCCCCAGCTCAACGAGTGGTGTCCCTTTGCAGAGCTGGTGGCCGGCCAGCCTGCCTTTGAGGTGTGTCGTGCCATGCTGGCCTCCTTGCAGCTGGTGAGTGGCTTGGGTCACATGGGGGGGGGGGAGATGGTCCCTGAACCCTACTGATGGCTTGCCTCTGTAGGCCAATGACTACACAGTGGAGATCAGCCAACAGCCAGGGCTGGAAGCGGCTGTGGACACTATGTCTCTGAGACTGCTCACCCACCAGCGAGCCCACAAGCGCTTCCAGACCTACACAGCTCCCTCCATGGCCCAGCCCTGAGGAGGAGCGAGGGGAAGGTGGGCCTGTTCTCCCTGTGTGCTGAGAGGTTGCTTTCTGCCTCTGGCTGGCCAGCCTAATAAAAGTGTTGTTGCCATCTCACTTACCCTTAAACCAAAACCCACTGAAGTTGCCCACTCTGTGAAGAGAAGTGAGCTGCCTGGCCTCTGGGCTGCTGGCACAGATCACACACACACACAGCTGAGATGCACGGTTTAGTGATGGGCCAGGCTGCTGTGACTCAGAGGACACTGCGGAAGGCAGCCATGTGCTGCTGCACACTGTCTGCAATCTGCTCAGCCGACCGGCCCCGGCCATAGTAGTCTGTGAAGAGGCCATCAGGGTTGAGCAAGTAGATAGCAATGGAGTGGTCAACAATGTAGTCCTGGTCCTCATCCTTGGGGCCAGCGCTATAGTATACACGGTAGCTGTGGCTAGCCTGGGCCACCTGCTCAGCAGAGCCTGTTAGACCCAGCAGTCTTGGGTGGAAGTCCTGCACGTACCTGGCCATGGCTGCCACGTCATCCCGCTCAGGGTCCACAGTGATGAAGATGGGCTGCACAGGGGGCAGGCCAGGCTTGGCTTCCAGCTGTTGTACCACCTGTACCAGCTTCTCCAGCTCGTCTGGGCAGATGTCTGGGCAGTGCGTGAAGCCAAAGTACATCAGCACCCACTGGCCCCGGAAGTCAGCCTTGCAGCGAGCCTGGCCTTGGTGGTCCATTAGGCTGAAGTCACCCTGACCCACAGCAGCCTGGCGCAGGGCTTCTGTCCTCTGTTGCTGCCGCCACTGCTCTTTCTCAGTCCTGGCAGCCAGCCAGGCCCCACCCAGCCCAGCCCCAAACAGGGCAGTGATGAGCAGCCTGGTTCGAAGCCTCAGGCCTTGGGGTGGGCCTTGACTGCCTGTCTCTGCAGGGCCCTGCCCTGACAAGTGCCGGGGTCTCATGGGCAGGGCTTCATTTCCCAGGGTCCTAGGGGGTACTGGTGGCTTGAGCTGACAGAGCCAAAGCCAAGCCTTGGCTGTGGGCCTCCGAGCCAGCAACAGCATGGACCTGATCCTCCTAGAAGAAGCAAAGATGTTAGGAGCCAGAAGAGAAGGAACAAAGATGTCTGGGGCCCCCAATCCCTGCAAATCTGCCTCCACTCTTCCTGTACCTGCTCCCCTAAGCTCCAAATTTGTCCACCTCTGAAACTTCAAGCTCTAGCTTACGTGACACCAAAGTTCACATATGGCCAGTTTCACAAGTGTCTCTCCTGTTCCTTCAGCCTAGTAGCCTCGGTCCTGTCACCCCGCCCTGCCCAGGGTCTGCATCTGCAAAGCCTAGCCCAGCACTCACTTCTGTGAGCCTTCTGTCTCGCTTGGTGGAAGTACTGCAAGCAAGCGTATCTACAATAAGTCCATTTCTTAACGGAAGTAGCCTTCTCCAGCAGGTCACCCCGAGGGCTACTTCAACGGTGGCTCTCCGGCCCTCCTCCCACGTTCAGCAGAAAACCTGCACCACCGGACTTAACCTTCTCCGGCAGACATGCCGTTTGCTCTCGCCCGGAGGCCCCATCCCGCACCTCCCGGCTCCCCCACAGCCCTTGCCTAGCGAAGGTAGAGGCCCCACCACCACCGGGTCCCTGCAGGGCTTGGGCTCCGCAACCGAGTCGGACACGGCTCTTCCCCTCCCGAAAAGTCCCAAGGACGTGAGCCGCTGCCCGGGTCCACCTCGGTCCGAGTGTCCCCAGGTTCGGCCCCGAGAGACGGTGGCCGAAAAGTCCCGGAGAAACCCAGCGCCGGTGCGGCTCGGACCCCCACCACCCCAGCGCCGGCCCCGGAAGCGGCGCCGTCCCGCTGGCCATCACGGCGCATGCTTGGAGGTCACGTGCAGCGCGCCCCCGCCCCGCCCCGCCCCGCCCCTGCACGTACTTGGCTCGGAGGCCGTCGGGCTTCAGGGCTGCGCGGCGGTGGGCGGCAGGACCAGCTCGGCGAACGGCGAGGGGGCCGTGAAGGGCGCGCGGTCGGACAGCACAAGCGCCCCTTGCAAGGCTCGGCGCTGCGAGTCGCTCAGCGCGGGGCCGTCCAGGTGCACGCGGAGCCAGGGTGTGCCTGCCAGGCGAGGGCGGTCAGGGCGTCTGGGGCTGGCGGGCGCGCCCGGAAGGGGCGGGCGAGAGGGCGTGGCCTGGGTCCTGGGCGGTACTCACCGCGGCTCAGACTCTGACCCACGTCCACCAGCAGCTCGGCGCCCACGCCCAGGCGGATTGGCTCCCCAGCACGGCTGCGTCCGGCTCCGAGCTCGTGCAGCACGAGCGCTAGTGGCAGCGCTTGGATGCGCTCCACGGTGCCTGCGGGGAGAGTGGAGGCGCCGGGTAGCTTCGGGAAGGACCCGGGGGTGGGAGTGGGGTGGGGGCCCGGACCCCTGGTGCTCACCGGCAGCAGGCGCGTGTAACTCCTCTTGCTCGCGGGCGTGGGGCAGCAGCTGACGGCGCTGCGCCGGGGTCCCGGAGCACAGTGATCGGGCCAGGTTCGAGTCCACGCCCTGTGCCACCATCATCTGCTCGAAGCGGCGCCGCGCGGAGCCGTCGTCCAGCGCCGCGGCTACCCGGGCAGTGCCCTGGGCCTGGCTACCCGCGTGTCCGCTGAGCCACAGCAGGACGCCCCCTACCGGCCGGCAGGGCGAATTTTAGGTGTCGTAGGGGCTGGGCGACTGGTAGGGCGGCTTTGCTGTCCCCAGCCCCAACCGCTTCTCCTACCGAGTCTAGTGACCAGATCCCGCAGGTCCGGCGGCCCCGCGCCATCCAGGCAGAGCAGCGCTTCCTCCACCTCCAGGGTGTGGCCCACGTTGCGGCCCAGGGGGTTATCCATGGCTGTCAGGGCTGCTGCTACCCTAAGCCCCAGGCCTGCCCCCACGTCAACCTGCAGAGCTTTGGCTCAGTGTGGACTCTGAATGGCACCTCGCGGGGCCTCCACCACAATTTTGCATTATCAATTTCCATCTCTGAAAGTACCCTGGGTGGCCAGACCCTCGAGGAGGACGAGATCAGAGAGGGCTTGGTGTGAGGAGGAAGCACTATGCCAAACCTCAGCCGTGGTAGTCAGGAGGACGTGGAGTGGAGGGGCACCCTGAAGATTTTCTTCAGGCACAAGACTAGGTCAGCCTTGAACGGTGAAGGCTGGTGGGAGGTGAAGGGGTAGCCAGCTGAGGTCCAGCTGAACTGCTGAGTCTGCAGTGGCTAATGAGGAAGTAAGGAGGTGGGGCCCTCACGCGGGGGGGGGGGGGGGGCTTCTTTCAGTTCACACAGGCCCAGCATGTGCAGGGGCTCACCAGTGCTCTTGCCAACTCCCGGGCCTTCTCCTGGTCTGGGAAGACTGCAGCTCCACCAAATTTAACGTCTATCACCAGGGCAGACAGCCCTTCCACAGCCTTCTTACTGAGAATGGAGGCTGTTGGGGGAGGTAGAGGTATCACCATGTGATGCTAACTCGGGTGAGGAGGGGCTGGCCCCTATGACAAAGGTGGCAGTGCCTGGTGGGTTAAGCATCAGGACACCCTCATGAGTCTATGGTCAGGTATTCTCACTAGGGTCAGATCACCTGTGATCGTGGTGAGTCACAGGGTCACCCCTAATAAGAGGACCTTGACTGTGAGGTCAGAGATCAGGGGTCTGTGACCCTGACAGGTGGAGGGCCATCCCTGGAGTTGGGTCAGGTCACCTGTGATGAGTGGCAGGCTATCCACAGTGGCTGTCACATCTCGTGCAGCATACAGGATTCCGTCTGCAGGGACCAGCTCCTTGCTTTGGCCCACAATGCAGCAGCCCACCTGCTCCAACAGCTCTTGCATCTGGTCAAGACACCCCCCCC
>JAJEJO010005471.1:0-61113 GCA_020662805.1 Glaucomys volans | reverse complement strand
ATGACATTGAACCTGGGACTAGGCTCTCGCTTGTCCAGGGTGTTCCCGGCCCCCCCTCATCAGAGGGGGGTGTCTCACTGGCCCTGTTCAGCAACAGTGACCTATGGATGGTTCTGAGTTCTCAGCAGTGGCTCTGCCCTCTAACCTGACAAAGATGATCAGTGTATGGCTGTTAATTAGCCCATCAGTGATTTTGACCAAGTCCCCAGTAATGATCCTGATCAAAGTTCCCTCCACCCTAAACCAAGTCCAATGTCTGTTAGTGACCTTTGAATACTCTCATTAATGATCCTGATAAATATCCGTCAGTGCTTATGGCTAAGATGTCCATCAATCCAGATAAAAAAATCAGTCAGTGGCCTGCCTGTACCTGTTGTGGGCTCTGTATGACATTGAACCCAGGAATAGACTCTAGCTTGTCCAGGGTGCCCCCGGTGTGCCCCAGGCCACGTCCGCTGATCATTGGCACCTGGTGGGCAGGGATGCTGGGTGAGTGCTCCTGCTCCCCTCACCACCCTCTCCAGCTGTTCCCTCACCTTCCCTAGCCAGCACTTCAGGTGGAATTAACCCAGCTGAGAAAGGAGACAAATGATCCTGGCTGGGAGGGGAAGTATGGATGTCAGTTGGGGAGAAGGTGGTATCCATCCCTTGGGACAAGTCTAGGGCACAGACGGGCTCTTCCTTTCAGGGTCCTCTCCTGATGGAAGTGGGGGCTGCTTTCTGTTGGTGAGGCGTAAGGGGGACCCAAGTTCTATACTGGGGACTGGGTGGGACAAGCCTGGGTTGTATCTTCAGAGTTGAGGTTGGGAGCTGAGTGTGGCCCCACTGCTGACTCTGGAGTCAAGGTTTTGGAGAGGAAGTGGTCTCTAACCTTGCAGCCACATGCAGCCAGGGCAGGTGCCAGGATCAGGCTGACCTTGTCGCCTACTCCCCCTGTGGAATGTTTGTCCACAAGCTGCTGGTGCCAGGCCTCTGGCCACTCCAGCTGTTGCCCAGACCTGGCCAGTGCCAGGGTCAGCACAGAGGTCTCTTCCAGATCCATGCCTTTCAGCCGGATGGCCATCAGCATGGCCCCTGGGTGTGAACACATGAGGAGATGTCCCCACAGCATGGTGTTTTGGGGCCAGTGGTGGGGGGGGCTGTGGCATCCCTGGGGACAGGCAATCTAGGGGGCAGTGGAGACCAGGGTTGAAGGAATTAGGGTGTTTGGCCCTGCCAACATACCGATCTGTGTCCCCTGGGCACTCCCCTCCACCACAGCACGAACGAAGCCCCTGATCTCCTCCTCACTTAGGCGGCCTCCATCTCTCTTCTTGCGGATCAGCTCTGGGAGCTGCTTGGCCCCTGGCATTGGGTCAGAAGGTCCCCCGCTCCCTCCCCCTGAGCCATCTCCTGGCACCATAGGGGCTGGTGGGGCTGGAGTCCCTGGGTCTGCCATTGCTCTGGGCCTGCGGGGAAGGAGACACACCTGTCTCCCAGACCAACCCTACCCCGTCCATGTCCCACCACACCCTGCGCTTGTCCCGACCCGCCTCCTGAGTGTGCCCCTGGTGTCCCCCCTTCTCTTCCATGTGCGTCGCGCCTTCCGTATCTGGCTTCCACGTCTCGGTCTCACAGCGTGACCCTGGTCCGTACCTATTCCGTTCTGCGGCCCTCCTGTTCCTGAGTCCCGTCGGGTTCCACCCCACGTCACCCCCGGCCACAGGGTGGAGACAGCAGGGCCCGCGCACACCTGCGGGGGCCGGTCGGCAGTGACCGAGTGGCCGAAGGACGGCAGGCACAGCTTGTAGGGTCGGAAGCGTCGCTCGCTGCCAGCGGCCAGTCCGCGAATTGCCCGACGAATGCAAAGCTTCCGGGACCTCGACCCCGGGGCGGGCGGCGGGTGGATCCCGTCGGGCCCCGCCCGGTTCCCGGCAGCTGCCCCGTGGTAACCCCCCTTCCGCTCTCCAACCGACGCCGACGCTCCCGCCCCGCCCCGGCACAGAGAGGCGGACAAGCGGCTGACTCCGGAAGTTTTAAGCGCACTGCAGGGGGCCTGCGCCCCCACCCCGCCCGCGGGTCAGTCGTCCACGTCGGTCACCATCGGGGCCAGGTAGTCGGAATGCCGGATCCCGAAGGTCCAGCCGCGAGGCTTCCGGTGCTGCGGGCCAGAAGACGTCGCTGACCGCGCGGAGCCGGCGGGTGTCCGGCTTCGCGCAGGGAAGGCCGTCCTGTTCTCTCTGGACCCTGACCGATACCCTTGATTGAGGACCTGAGCCCTCATCCCCTGACCCTTGACCCTGAACTGCAGACCACCTGGTCCACGTGATAGGCCGCGGGTCCTGGCTTCAGGGTGCTGTCTCGGGGGAGCGAAGTCCGCGCCAGCATCGTGAACTGGGGGGCCCGGGTCTTGTAGACCCCGGGGTTCACCACGTGGTAGGCGCAGGGGCCGGGGGTCTGTGGGAGAGCAGAGTGAGTGCTGGATCGGGCCTCGGTTCCCCGCGGACCCCTGACCCTCTTGACCTCTCGCTCGGTGGGCCGGCGGCCCTCCCCGCACCTTACTGAGGTCCTCGAAGCAGCTGCCCACTGCGCTGCGGCCGTAGATGGAGTAAGTTGGAGCCGAGACTTTGCCGATGACGCGCGGGCCCAGGAGCGAGGGCACAGTGTAGGCTCCCGGACCTGCGAAGGAGCCAGCGAGGGGTCGGGTCGATCACGGTGGCCCGCGCCTGTGCGGGTAGTCCCGGTCGGGGTTGGGAAGCTTCACAGTGCCCGGATGGGCCTTACTGGCCTCACCTGGGCTCTGCTGATCCGCGAGGACACCCCAGTTTCGGGGAGCAATGGTATGCCGAGGCGCACTGGGATAAGTCGCATTCCCGGCTCGTTCTGGGAAATACCTGCCTGCGGGACAGACCGAGGGTGTGGGCCAGAACTGGGTGGGGGCCTGTGGAGCCCGGTTAGGGTCTTGGAATTGGGGAATCGGAACCACGATTTGTCAAAGCCTTGTGGGCTCGGGGTTCTGGACTTTGAGATCCGGAATATAAGGTGTTAGGGTATAGAGGGGATTCGGGGTTCAGTTGGGCGGGGTTCCCAGGTGGGCCTCCCCGGAGGCAGCTCGGCGTTGGGGAGGCCAGGGTCCCAGGGGTCCTGACCCGGTCCGGGGGTACGGAAGGGCGCAGAGTGCCGCAGGCGGCCACAGATGGAGTAGGCGGGGGCGCTGTCGGGGCCGCGCACGGTCATGCGGGCGGGCACCAGGTGGCTGGGCCCCGGGCCGCAGGTTGACGGCTGCGTAGGGAAGCGCGCACCGAAGGTGTAGGCGGGGGCGCGGGGCCGCGAGGGGTCATGCAGGATGTAGCCTGCGGAACACCCCAGCATCAAGCCGGGCGGCCCCACCTGCCCTCTCCCAGCACTCCCACCGAACTCTGCCCTGACCGCCCGGCCATCTTTCGCCCTCCCCTAGCGCTCCCGGTCCGGCCACCACAGCCCAGCCCCCTCACCCTCCCCGGCGCCGGCCCCCGCTACCGGTGTTCGGCGGCAGCTTGTATTTGGGCCCCGGTCCTCTATAAAGCGCCGCGATGGGGCCACGGGGCCGGTGTGGCCGCCAAGGGCCGACCCAGGAGTCCGAGCCCATGACGCGGGCAGGGGCGCTCAGAGCCTGCAGCACCTGTGGACAGATGGTGGCGGCCGCGGCCCCTCCACCTCGCACCGCCGGGAGCCCGCCGCCCGGCTCCGCTCGGAGCAGCACGCCTGGGGCGGGGCCCGTCCGGTATCCCGGGCGCCGGGAAAACAAACAGTAGTTTCCCGGCCCCGTGGGGGCGCCTGGGGCAGGGAGCCAGCCTCAGGGCCATCTCCGGCCTCCACCGGCAAACGGGTTTCCGGAGGGGTGGGCACACGCGCGGGCCAGGCTCGGCCCCAGACCTTGGGGAGGGAAGGCCCAGGAGTTCGCGGGTGGGCGGGGGCAGATTTTAGGGCTTTGGAAAAGGTCCTGGGGGGGGGCCTCGAGAGGAACCGGCACTCCGAGGGAAGGCCCGTGATGGACTGACCTGCTGTGGTGGCTCCTGGCTTGGGAGGCAAAGCGAGGTAGCTGGACACCCTGACTCCCATCCCCACCCAACTCCCAAGCCCCATTGTGTCCCCATCTCGCTTCCTGGCAACAAGACCGACCCCACCGCCCACCCCAGCGCCCAGCACCCTGTCCACCCGGCCCTGGCAGTGCTCCTCGGGCTTCAGCCTGGGTCTGCGGCGCTGGCAGGGTCGTTGACCCAGCCCAGAAGCTGGCCTCACCCTTCCCCAAGTTTTAAAAAGTCAGCCACTCAGGAATCAGGCAACTCTGGGGACCAAAGTCAAGTGTGGGAATGAAGAACGAATCACCCAGCAGCTCAGTTTATGTGCAGAGAGAGGGTCTGGCGCCTGTTTAAGCCTGTGGAATAACACATAGTGGACCTGAAAATCATCATGCAGATTGAATAAAGATACAATAGGACACTTGATCACAATCCAACACAGATCTCAGCAAACAATAGGATGTAAGACAACAAACCAGTGGGGTAGGGAGAACAAATGTAAGCACTTTGATATTAATAGTCCTCATTTAAAAACCTCTGGATCAAAAAGATACTCCAGTCTGCAGTAAACTATGACCCTGTAATCCCAGCAACTCAGGAGGCTAAGCCCGAGGATGGCAGGTTCCAGGCCAGCCTCACCAACCAGGTGAGACCCTATTTCAAAATTTTAAAAAAGTGTTGGGGATATAGCTCAGTGGTAAAGCACCCCTGGGTTCAATCTCCAGTACAATAGTAATAATAAATTAACAAACTATATAAAAAACATTCCCTCCCTCTCCCTCTCTTCCCCTCCCTCTCTCCCCCCTCCCTCTCTCTCCCTCCCTCTCCCCCTTCTTCCCTCTTCTTCCCCCTTCCCCTCCCCCTCTCTCTCTGCTTGAGCTTCTCTCTGTTTGAGCTTGAGCTTCACTCTACTTTCACTTGTGATGAAGTTTTCTGGCAGGATTTCTGGTGTCTGACTGAAGTTTTTCTCATGGGCACACAGGAACTGCAGTTTGGAGCTTCGGCTGCCCACTCTCCTGTGATGAAAGAGGTAAAGTGAGGCCGGGCGTGGTGGCGCACACCTGTAATCCAAGCGACTTGGGAGGCTGAGGCAGGAGCCTCAGCTTAGCGAGGCCCTAAGCAACTCAGTGAGGCCCTAAGCAACTCAGTGAGACCCTGTCTCTAAATAAAATACAAAATAGGGCTGGGGATGTGGCTCAGTGGCCGAGTGTGTCCCTGAGTTCAATCCCTGGTTCAAAAAAAAAAAAAAAAAAAAAAAAGGTAAAGTGAACGTGTACAAAATCAAGAAGAAAATGAGATTTCAATACAGAAAAGAGTAAAGTAATTTCAGTTCTTATTGGGCAACTCTGTGACAATGAGTTTAAAAACCCAGAAGAAATAGGTGATGGGTGATTCTTCAACAAAATAAAAGTGATGTGCTGAACCTGGGAAGTCGAGCAATTCAATGGACAGTGTTCTCTATGTGCCAGTCAGAAGTCACAGGTGGCAATGAGGGAGACCTCCCTCTAAATAAGACAGAAAGCTCCCCATCGATGTGCTAAATTCCTGTGAGCGTTTCTCCCATGAAGTCTGTAGGGATGAGGTTGTGTCTCCATCCTCAGTCCTCAGCTTTGGAGGTGGATGTTCCACCTCTGAGCCTTGTAGAAGAGGAGGAGAGGAGGACGAAGGCGTAGGTCGGCTGAGGGTGGCCCCTTCTGGGGGACTTCCAGGAAACTGTTAGTGTTACATTTCTCTACCTAGAACTGTGTCATGTGACCTTGCATATGCCCAAAACTGGGAAATATTATTTAGCTTGGAACGTTGGGGGTCAGAAAAGGGGATTCAAATTCTACTATAAAACATTTCCCAGGGCCCTGGAGGTGCAGCTCAGTGGCAGTGTGTGCTTAGCATGCCCAAGGAGGGGGTTCCATGGCGACCCCAATTCATGGGTAGTTCACCAAAAGTCCTGGAGTCCTGGGTTTGTGCCTGGCCTCTGAAGCAGGGCCTCTTGTGGACGGAGCCCTTAGGCTGTGGGATCTGCACTGAGTCCAGGTAGGTGGTGCAGAAGTGGACCCTGCACACCAGCTGGTGCATGCGGAATTGGAAAGCACGTGTGTTGGTGTCAGAAGTGCAGTGTGAGCAGGCAGAGGAGGGTGCTTTCAGGGCGGTGGCAGAGCCAACTTCAGTGACTTGAATAAGGTGTCGACTCCCTCGCTGCAAACCAAGCTGACATCATTCTGCTTGGTGACACCATCAAACTGAAGAACCACATGAGGGCACCCACTATTTCCAGTACGATTAACACTGTCTTGCAGGTTCTAGCAAATGCAATAATGAAAAGAAAAATAGAGGCTGAGGACATACCCAGCTGTGCACAGCTCTGGGTCTGATCCCCAGCACCACTGGCAGATGTGGGACGTTTGCCTCGACGGCACAGCAGCAGCCCCGTGTGGTTAGAGTGGGGCTGGGGAGCTCCTCCAGCCCAGCGCCAGGGCTGCTGCCATGTTCCTGTGTTGGTGTGACGCGGGCACGTGCAGGCTGGGCACGCTACCAGTCCTGCCCTGCAGGGTGCCCAGTGTGCGATGATGTCGGCGCTGTTGCTGGCTCACATGCTTATCACACTGTGCTTTTTATCAGCATTTTGGTCTGTGTGCCCACCCAAAATGCGTTAAACCGTGCCACGTTGCACTCATGCATCTCTTGGACACTGCGTCTTGGATGCAGCTTTTCTCTTGTGCTGGGCTGAACCTAGTATTGAGCTGTTCATCATAGCTGCTGCAGCAGCAGGCTGCACGTGCGTGCGTGTGTGTGCGGCACGCGCGCGCGCAGGTGTGTAGCCGGTTGTGCCAGCCAGGCTGTGAGTGTGGGATGCTTGCTCAGGGATGAAATCGCCTAACGAGGGCTGGGACTGTGCTAAGTAGTGAGTGCTTGCCTAGCATGTGCGAGGCACTGGGTTCGATCCTCAGCACCACATTTAAATAAACAAAGGCATTCTGTCCATCTACAACTACAAAAAAAAAAAAAAAGAAATTGTCTAATGACATTTTTCAGAATGCATCCTCATTATCAATTGATGCAAGATTGTATTGCAAAATAGGAGAAAACACTACAGTTACCTAAGATTTTAATAAAGACTATGATTAACAAGGGAATTTGGTGTTTTCTTTTTGCCATCTTAAAATTTTTGTTTCATTGAAGTCTACTTTTTTCTTCTTTTCTTTAAACATAACTGCAAAACCAGATATGGTAGTGCATACCTGTAATTCTGACTTTTTTTTTTTTTTTTTTTTTTTTTTTAACCAGGGATTGAACCCAGGGGTGCTTTTATAGCCACATCCCCAGCACTTTTAATTTTTTAAATTTTGAACCAGGCTCTCATTAAGTTACTTAGGGCCTCACTAAATTACTGAAGCTGGCTTTGAACTTTCAATCCTCCGTGGGATGCCTGGGTCCTTGGACACCGTGAGGACTCACGTGGAGCTTCGGGGAGAACTTGTGCGGGAGGACGCGGTGCCCTTCTACTCTAGAGTCGGTGATGATGTGGTCGTCTGATTTTGACGCTGTAGGATCAGTCTTTTCTTTTCTTTTTATTGGTACTGGGAATGAACCCAGGGGTGCCGTACCACTGAGCTACATCAGAACCACGGCCTCCTTTTTGAGACAGGGTCTCACTGATTTGCCCAGGTGGCGGGAACTTCCTGTCTCCCCTTCCTGAGCCGCTGGGCAGATGGGACTACACAGATGGTCCTACTAGTCGGTAGAATTTCTTTTAAATTTGTTTTAATATTGTTTTAGTTGTACACGGACACAATACCTTTATTTTATTTTTATGAGGTGCTAAGGATCGAACCCAGGGCCTCATGCACGCTAGGGGCGTGCTCTATCACTGAGCCACAACCCCAGCCCCCTTTTCAATTTCTGATCCAACATTACATTGAACCCAGATTTCCGCCTTCTGTTTGAATGCTGGAAGGCAGTGGACAGAGGCGGCACTGCCCTCAGAAGCTGCTCTGCGGCACCACAGTCTCCACACGCTAGTGTGTGCTTGCCCTCCACCCCTGCAGGGCCACCTCAGGTCTGCCACCCGGCTCTGCAGGCCCTCGAGCTTCACACCTGCCCAAGGTGTGCTAAGACCAGGAGAGGCTCAGACCTGGCGGCGGCAGAGGAGTCTCAAGGAGAGGGCACTCACCGTGGAGGATGTCCTGAGCGTGCTCTCCTGGGCCTGTTCTCAGTGGCCTGTCTGGGGTGCTGCGTCCCCCCACGCTGACAGCTCTCACAGACTCCTCCCTGTGCCCAAGGCCTGGGCATGACTCCTGCAGCTGCTTGCAGTTACCTTGGAAACCCAAACACTTCCTTATTTTCTTCAAGAAAGTTCCATGCATCACACCCGAAGTTCTTTCTCAGATTAACTTCTGGCTGCTTTCTCTCTTTGCCTCCTTTCCTGAGTTGCTCATCACCTTGGCTGGTCTGTGCATGGAGCTCAGCAGCAGCTCCTCTGCACTCTGGCTCTTCCCTTGCTCTCCTTTGAGCCCTCCATGCGGTGCGACTTTCTGCATTTGCTGCATCTGTATTCCTTAGAGTCCCTTTTACCTACATAAGCAGTAACCTTGTTGTCACTAGTTAGCAATGCTTTACGGTAGTCGTCCCCCCCATTCACACCTGAAGTATTGATCTCTGGTCAGAACCAAGTCTGAGTTATGAATAGAGGTGCCCTAGAGCTCCACTTACTGCTGCAAGTGATGACTCCTCCCAGTGACTCTGGAGGCTGAGGCAGCAGGACTGCTAGTGCAAGGCCAGCCGCAACAACTTAGTGAGCCTCTGTTCCCCCCCAAAACCCAGAAAGGACTAAGATGTAATGCAGCTCAGTGGTGGAGTGCCCCTGGGCTTGATCCCGGGTGCTGAGCGGGGAATGGGGGCAGAGGATCTTTATGGAGGTTTGGGAGCTGGGTCAGTGAGGGGTCAGTGCAGAAAACAGAAACCACCCCAAGGGTTTAAAGCAGAAGTGGTTTAGTACAGGAATGTTGCAAAACTGTTGGGTGGGTTGTGGGAGCTAGGCCAATGGGGCCGTTGTGAAGAACTGACTCGGCAGATGTGACTGACAGGAGCCTGAGATGCAAGCTGCCACCTTGCTACCCTCATTTCATTTCCACACCCTTGTTTGTGGCAGTCAGCACAGGAGTAGGTCCTGCCTTCCCGTCTCACACAGAGAACAATAACCTCACCCGGCTCCAAGGGAATCTGCATAATGTAATCTCAAGATAAACAGAATGGAAGCTAGATGCCTCTGACCCTATCCAGAACAGGTGGAAAATCAAGAGTCCTGCTTCCAGCAGATCAGTCTCCCAACATATCTGGCTTGAGATGTCTGTTCTCCACCCCCATGAAGCTTAAATGGGCTCATGTGCCAGGGAGAGGTCTCCGCTGTTCATGCAGACACGGTGGGAGAGGATAGAGAGCCCAGGGAGGGTCAGGCTCACCAAGTCCAGCCCACCTCCTCCTCCTCTTGCAAGTGGGATTCAGCCGCAGGTTCACTGTTTCTTGTGGCTGCTTTCCTGTTATGATGATGGAGCCCTTGTGTGACAGAGACCATGTGACCCCCCACCCCACCGCCCCAGCGCCCGGCCAGGCAAAAACTGTTACCATCTGGTCCTTGCAGAACCATGCCCCTGACTCAGAGCATGTGTGGATGAAAAACAGAAGATGCAGGAGCTCCTGGATGCCAAGGAGACCTCGGTTGGGGCTCTGGAGAGGTCTCCTGGTTTGCGCTCTGCCTCTGGCCCCCTTCTCCGCTGCCTTTCCTGAGTCTTCAGGTTGTGAGATATTTGGTGAGTGCAGCTTCTCAGGCTTCTACAGCCTTATGGGTGACAGTTGCATCCTTTGACATCTGCAGTGAGGTCTCATCAGGCTGTAGGAAGACTTCATCTTCCAGCCAGGTTGCTATGAAATTCCAGCATAAGTATCTTGCATGGTTTTAAAAAGTGTCATTTTGAAGGATCCTTGCTTAGATGCATATCTAGATTCCTGATGCAATTTTTTTATGTCCACCAGCTGTGGGGGTCCTCTCTGCCATGCCCTGTGTGGAGGAGAAAAGGGTTAACTGCCAGAGGAGGATGTTGGCTGTATATTACTCAATTACCCAAAAAACTTATTTGTTCAATAAACACACAGGAGCCAATACTCTTTTAATGAGAGGGGGCATGATGGGCCTGGGCATACCAGTTCTGCCCTCTTACAACAAAAAGTCGCCCAATTCTCTTTTATTTATAATGTATAGGTAAAAGGGGCCAAGACTGGGAGGAGCTTCTTCTGTGATGGACAGGATAGGGTGGAGTTAGGGGAGTCATTCTTTTTTTTTTTTTTTTTTAATAGGGGGTTTTGGGGATTGAACCCAGGGGCACTTGACCACTAAGCCACATCCCCAGCCCTATTTTGTATTTTATTTAGAGACAGGGTCTCACTGAGTTGCTTAGGGCCTCACTAAGTTGTTGAGGCTGGCTTTGAACTCGAGATCCTCCTGCCTCAGCCTCCCAAGTGCTGGGATTACAGGCATGCGCCACCACGCCCAGCAAGGGAGCCCTTCTTTTAAGGGGAAAATTCCAGAAGGAGACAGGGAAACTCTCCCACGCAGCACCACATGCTTCCTGACAGTTCCTAGAAGCCAGGCCTCTGTGTCCCATGGTTCAACCTAGTCTGATTCTGCTAAATAAGGATGGCTCCCCACATCTCCCCCTTTTTAATATTTTAAAATGCAAATGATGAGCAGTTATGTTGAGGCTCCAGATTTTGGTCCTGGCTCTTGGTCGGAGGATATGGTAACCTATTATCATGATACAAAAAGAATTAGTAGCAAACATATTATTCCAATACCATTCAATTTAGGAACTATCTCATCAACCAGGAATGCAGAGTCCATGAGATCAATTCTATCTTTTTGAACATCCTAGATGTGGTGATGTGATTTTACACAATCCTTGCTATTATTACCACTATGTCAAATGTCCATTAGATGATTCTTAATTATGTCTTAGTTCCGTTGGGAAGCATGATATTTAGTTGTAGCAATATACATGCTTACAGTCATTATGGCATTTTTTTTTTGTGGACACAATACCTTTATTTTTTTATGTTTATGTGGTGCTGAGGCTTGAACCCAGGGCTTCACACATGCTAGGTGAGCACTCTACCACTGAGCCACAGTCCCAGCCCCATTATGGCATTTAAGCCTTAGTTTAAATCAGAGAGCAAAAGGCTCATCACTGATATTCGTAATAGTAGTTGTCAAAGTATTTAATTTGATCTCAATCATTCTATTAATACTTAACTTTCAGGGCCTTGGCATCTTAACAGAAGGAATCATGCCCCTAGATATATGAATGTGGGAACAGATAGAAACCTAGAAGAATACATTGGACTATATATGAACCAAATTATCATCAAAGAAAACTGTTAGAATATAAATGTGAATTATTCATCCTTCTAGTCTAATATCAGTCTGCTGGATTCCAACGTGGTCTCCATTACACGGTTACCAGCAGTGCAAAGTGATATCCAAATAATAGGAAATAGTCCAAATTACATGGAGTTTCAAAAATCATTATGATTGTATACCCAATCTTATTTTTATATTTTGAAAATAGTTCTAAATAACTCAATGATTTACCTAGTTCCTTAGATTTTTCAAAGCTTTAAAGATTTCAATTAAACATAGCAGCTTGTAGATTCTTTTTCAGTAAAAATGAAACACTTAGTGGCAATGTTGCCACGTTAGGCCTTGCTGACTTTGAATCTTCTAGAGGAAGACATTTTGTTATAACTGTCTTTCATCAATTTTTTAAGGTCAATCCAAAAACATACCCACCACCTTTCGGGATTGCTGTGCCCTCTTCATTTCCCCTCAGTGCTTGACAAGGATTCCACTGAGTTATAAAGATTTTGCAAGGTCTCATCTTCCTGGGAATTGGGGCTGCTGTTTCCTGTTGTCTTGTTTAATTTGCCTATGCTTGGGAATAATATTATTTTGGATTTCTGGGAATTCTAGGGTCTTAGGGAATTTAGAACACAAGAATCAAACAGCCAATCATACTGGAAATAACCAAGGAATTTATTTGAGAGGGGGCATGACATCAAGGAACAAGGAAGGCCCTTGTTCTGGAGTGATAAAAGTATAACTTGGAAAGAATGCTATCTCATTTCCAGCAACTTATGCTAAATGGACCTGCAGATGGTGACTACTCCCAGATGACCTAGGGCAGAAAAACACATTGTTCCCACCTTAATGCCAGACAAACAAGTCACAAACAAAGTTGTTAAGGCTAGAAAAATAGTCCCAACTATTCAGACACCCTTTGGTAATGCTTATTTGGTAATGGAAACCCATGGTATCCTCCTAGGAAGCCAGCTTCTGGTCCTTTAGATTTAGACCCCCTTTATCTCCCACTGGCAGAATACACCTTGGTTGGCATCAAGTATATTATAATGCAAAATGTACACGGAAAGTTCATCTCCCCTTTTTAGAATATTTAAAATATGTGAGACCCTGGTGTTTGCTTAGTTGCTCTGAACAGCTTTCTTGGGCAGGACCGGCTTATGCTTACTGGGCAAAGTAGGAGGTGTACTGCTCCTAATTGGCCTAAAGCAGCTCAGTTAATCAGTGATCCAGGGAAAGCTCAGAAAGAAACTCCCTATTGTTCCTGTTAATCTAGTTATTGATCACATAGTGTAAGCTTATATGTTGTTCATAGAAATGGTTTCTGTGCACGATGTTCTCAGTGATATAGAAAGTAGAACTAGTTTAAGATTATATAGAAAAATACTTAAAAACATTATGAAGAGCTGATAATATTTAATCTGCTAATATGTTTTGCCTATTGTCTTGTAGTTTGCATCAGTTTCCTTTCTTGTGGCCTCATGATATTGTACTCACGCTAGAAGCTAACATATAAAAATGGTGTGTGGAAAAAATAAAGTTAGAACTTAGCCTCAGATCACTGAGTCTGTGTTGCTTTGTTCTCCACCTCGCTGACGCCATCCCACTCACCAGAGAGCACCATGACCCTTGTGCTAGGGCTGGACCCCGGCAAGAGATAATGTGTAGCATTGGAAGACATTTGTATATTTTATCCATTTAGGAAAATCACCAGATTCTATTGTAGAACAATTAAGACAGAAAGATATTGGTGGATATTTCATAGAAATGACTGGCTCTATATGGGAAAGTCCCATTCTAATAACTGTTTGAACGTACAATCCTAAGTTCCAAGGGCCAGTACAAATGGCTGGCCTAGGTATTCCTTATGCTGTCTTTTCTCACAGGTTACATCTCGACAGTTAGAGTCTATCATGGGACCAGCACATAGATAAGTTTCCTCTGCAGTCAGTATAGTCAAATCCAGTCACATGGATGGGTCTCCTGTGAGTATCTGTAAAACCTCCCATCGCATGAATATCATCAGTGAACATTGGGATTGATTCTCCAGTCCACATTGTTGGATGTATTAAAGGTGGATCTTGGAAATGGGCCAACAGATCTCCCAGGTTTTTCACTTACCTGAGAGCTCAATAGAGCTAGCATGTAAGTATTGTGGTTGGAGATCTAAGGTCTCCTTATTGTAAAATGTGGTGCATTCTGTTGCTCCATGTGTCACTCAGCAGTGGTGAAACTCCTAGTACCAAAATTTTTAGAAAATATTCTTTGAAATAAAGTAGGTTTACATTGGGATCTGTTTCCCCCTTTTTATTTTTATTTATATTTTATTTTGTTTTTTAATTTTTTATTTTTTTTGGTACTGGGGATTGAACCCACGGGCACTCCACCACTGAGCCACATCCCCAGCCCTATTTTGTATTTTATTTAGAGACAGGGTCTCACTGAGTTGCTTAGGGCCTCGCTAAGTTGCTGAGGCTGGCTTTGAACTCGTGATCCGGCTGCCATCCTGGCTGTGGTTCAGCTATGGTAGGTGTGCGCCACCGCGCCCGGCTGTGCAGAGGTATTTTAAAGAAAGATAATGCTTTTGCAAATTATTTATATATTTATTTTTGGTACCAGGGATTGAACCCAGGGGCACTTGGCCACCGAGCCACATCCCCACCCCTTTTTTTTTTTTTTTTTTAGGAACGGGTCTCACTGAGTTGCTTAGGGCCTCGCTAAGTTGCTGAGGCTGGCTTTGAACTCGTGATCCTCCTGCCTCAGCCTCCCAAGTGCTGGGATTACAGGCGTGTGCCACCACACCCGGCTATATATATATATATATATATTTTTTTTTTGCGGTGCTGGGGATTGAACCCAGGGCCTTATGCTTGCAAGGCAGGCACAACCCGGCTATATTTTAAATTGTAGAAAAAGATTGCTATAAACTGGAGTATTATTAACATTATATTGTAGACAATAGCCTATCACTGTACAAATATTTAAACCAAGAGAAGCAACTTAATAAATAAATATTTCTATTTGGCCAGGAAGAGTAATAAAAGTTACTTATTGTTAAAGTCAATGTTGTTAAGTTGAAAAGGGCATTACAATAAAATAAAAAAGGCCTAGTTTCCACCAAATATAGGATCCGATTTTGTCTCTAATAGTGGGCTGAGTTACAAAGCTATAAAATGCAGTCAGTACAGACATTGAAAATTAGTCTCATGACCTATTTGCTTTATGGGTAATAGCCTAATTATTCTAAATTAACTTCAGTCATTATATTAGAATTGGTAGTATCTTTAAGGATAGTGACTCAATACATTATTTAAAAATTTCAGAATTTATGTCATTGATCTAGAATTGTATTTTAAGGTATCCATGGAAAGATAATCTCTATGTATAAAGACATAGTCGAATGAATATGTTTAATAACCTTGTTTTTAAAGTAGTAAAAATAATCAAATGTACAACATAGGGTTTTGGGTAAATGAGCTATATGACAAAAATCTGGTATTAAAAGTAATGTAAGAGAATACTAATTATGTGCAATGTAAAACAATGTTATAAGCTTTAAATTTGCAATATAATTCTGTTTGTACAGAATATGCATATCTCTAAGTTTATGTATGGAAAGAAGTTTAGAAGATTATGTAGTATGTTAATAATAGTTGTCAGAACCTCAAAAAAAATTTTATGTATACTTAATTTTTCCTAAGTGGGTCTCTTGACAAAATCTAGGGAAGGTACTCTTATCTTGAAACCATCTTTAACCTCATCATCTGAATATTATTTTATAAAATGTCTTTATATAATTCTTTGGATTAATATAAACTAAGTAGCATAATCTAATAATCACATCTGAAACATGAAAGGTAAGAGCTTGCATCCCCTCTTAGGGGAAGGTGTTAAAGTACTTTTATATCCCATATTGTTAGACTTTAAATAAGCTAGTATCTCCTGAATGTCCTCTAAAAATATAGCTAAGTTTTACTTCTTAGTGTAGAAAGTAATATGAAAAGTGTACAACTTATATTTTAAAATATTAAATGACATAATTAACTTATTAATTTTTTATTATTATATAAGTTTGCCAGAGACTATTAATGAAAAAGCTTTGTTTGGCGAGCATCAACTTAGTAACATGTCTCTGTAAATCTAACATTTTAAAGACTTCTTTATCTGGAAAACAAGGATATACTCAACATAATGAGTACTAATTACCATGGTTAATTAAAATATAGCCATTGATGTTTTTATATTAATCAAATTTGGTTTTTAAAAAGAAATCTAAAATTTGGAATTCAAGGTGGTATTTTAAAATAACTTATTGCTTAACCAAATTGTATAAACCATAAAGACTTTGAAATTAGCCTTTTTTTAATAATAGAAATTCAACAGACATAAGAAATTATTTTATTAGAATGAGAAATGAATGTTTTAAGTATTTTCTTTTTCTTCTGTCCTTTAGTTAGAAGGTCCAATTAATAGGGGTTTGTGAAAGGATGTTGTCTGCATTTGTAACTACACTTTATGATAAAAACCTAGTCGAATTTAAAGAATTAAAAAACTTTTAATAACCTTAGCTGATTATGTTAATTACATATGGCCAATTTAATCACATGTAAAGCTTTTGAAAATTATTTTACACAAATTTTATTTTAATTTATTCAATATGCTGTAGTCTTCTATTTCATCAGATGAAAAAAAATTTTTTGGACACTTTACATATCACACCCGATAGTTGAAGTGCTAGTATCCTGGTTCTCGATGGGAACATAGAGAGTAAAGCAATCTTAGACCTTCTTTATATTAAGCAAATTACAAATATGTCTAATGTTAAATATATTTCAGTTAAGACTAAGATATTTTAGTTAAGTCATATTTAGTAGATGATGTTCCAATTGGTAATCTTTAAGCATCCCATCCCTGTAAATCAATTATCTCCTGTAATAAAAGCTTAATTAATTTTATTTACCTCAAATTAAATTTATTATTCATAATTGCAAAAGATATCAGGCAAATGTATATAATAATGAAGCCAGAACTGGGTAGGCAGTTAGTATAGAAAAATTGGGTCAATCAAGAAAATGGGGGACAAAAAAGTCATCTGCATCTGAAAGTTGGAGGCTGCCCTCGAGGATGGAATATCAAAGATCTCTGGAGCCCACTGATTACCAAATTTGCCTGCCCTTCTCCAGGACTATAGGCACAGAGTTGCTAATGAACACCCACTGGGACATTGCCTGTTATGGCTTGGGCCCTCCCCTGCCCATCTGCTTCTCAGCTTTTGCATCTCACCTGCAAAACTGGGCCTAGACAGGGAGGAAGGAAATGAGGGGGGAGGGAGCAGGAAAGTAAAACTTATAAAAAGGACTCATCACGCAGATTCTGCCTTTGGGTCCCCTTCTTCCACCTGGGAGAAGTCTGCTTTTACTTTCCTTCAATAAAGCTTCTTACTTTCTACTCTACACTTGCCTCGGTGTGCTTCTCCAGCGTCATCCTTCAACCCCTGAGGAAGCAGGACTCGGCACCAGTAAAAAAGGGTGTCAGATTTGGAGGCCCCACCAAGACCTACCCCGAGGTTAGCTTCTTCACACACCACACACCCCACATCTGCTTGAGGTGCATCTTTCTGTCTCTTTCTTTCTGGAGGGCAAGACGGGCACCCGTCAGCTACTTAAATGCAGCTAGTGCAGTCGCCATCCTTCAAGACTTGGGTGAGAGGTTTCCCGGCCTAAGCAAGTTCCAATCACCTGCTCTGTGCAGAGCAGGCATGTTGGGCTCTGCTGAAGCCATTTCCTACTTTTCTGTCCAGGCCCTGAGAACAATTGCCATCAGTACACAGTGTCCCTAGTCCTGATCCACCTCAGATGTATGGAGGAGGAAAAAGGGGTTGGAGCAACTGCGAGATTCTCTGGCCTGGGCTACTCTCGGGCAAGAACTCAAAGGTTCCTTCTCTGGACTCCCCCTCCCGACTGCCCTAAGGGGTATCCAGGGTAATTGGTTGATGAATGGCACTGAGGGAAAGCGCCAATCACACTTGCCTCCGCATGGACTGTACCACACTCCCGCCACATCCACTCCCTCCCGGATGTTTCCCTTTCCTTGCCGATCAGACATTGAAAATTCAGATGTAGGAGCACAAGAGAGACATGGGATAATTAGTAAGAAAATGCCTAGGTTACCTTTGGTTGCATGGTTAGCCTTAAGTAATTTTATTTAAAATTTTCCTGTGCTTAAATGTGCTCAGTGTGTTCCAAGCTGCAAGGAGGAAGTATTTTAAATCAACCCCCTCCCTTAAGTCCTTCAGAGAAGAGGGTGTTATACGCCTAACAACCAATAGATGTCCCCCTCACCCCCGCCCCCCATTCCTTTAGTCAACAGAAGATAGGCAGGAAGATGTGCAATTTTTCTTTTGTTGTGGGTCTCTTTTAATTAGAAATTGATAGTGGCAGGGAGAAAGCAGTAATGCCCTTAACTCTGAATTCTCCAAGGGGCTTTTAGCATAGGGCCTTAAAAGAATCAAGCGAAAGCCTATTAACTATTCCAAGGTCTCTGAAATCATACAAGGTCCCCAGGAAAGTCCAGCTATTTTCATTGAGAAACTCAGGGAGGCAATGAGAAAACACACCACTGTGTATCCTGAATACACAGAGGGGCACCTACTTTTAAAGAAAAAATTTATTATTCAATCAGCACCAGATATTTGGAGGAAATTACAAAAATTGGCATATGACCCTGATCAATCCTTAGATGATATCCTCCAACTTGCAACTTCCATTTTTTACAATCGAGATCAAGAGGAAAAGAAGGAAAGAGAGCGTAGAGTCAAAAAGAAAGCTGAAGCGCTGGTCGTGGCCCTAAGAAGAGTTAGCTTCCTGGGTGAAAAAGGAGGAAAACGGAATGTACCATAGGTCACCAAAGGGATTTGTTTCCATTGTGGAGAAGGAGGATATTTCAAATGGGAATGCCCACGAGCCAGATGGCCACCTCTGGAGCCCTGTCCTAAATGTCAAGGCAATCATTGGAAAAGTGACTGTCCTCAGGGGCGTAGGTCCTCGAGGCCAGACTACTCCACACAGGCCTGATGGGTCCCTGGGTCAGTTCTAATGGCTCCCGTAACTCCTATCAGTACACATGAGCCCCGGGTATGCTTCTCCATAGGGAGCCAACAGGTCAACTTCCTCCTAGATACTGGAGCCAGTTTTTCTGTGCTCACCTCTTATCCTGGACCTCTTTCCTCTAATACTATAACGGTGCAAGGGGTGTCTGGGCAGCCTCTTACCAGAAAGTTCACTCCCCCACTGAGTTGTGAGTGGGATGGGATGATGTTTTCTCATGCATTCCTGATAGCCCCAGAATGCCCTACCCCTTTATTGGGAAGGGACTTACTTTCAAAACTTCAGACTTCCATTACAATGAATTTGGGACCACTAGGACCATTATGTTTACCTCTATTAGAATGTGATGTAAAACCTGAAGTATGGGCCACTGAAGGCAAAATTGGGTGGGCAAAAAGTGCAATCCCAATTAAAATAGTGTTAAAGGATCCCTCTGTCTTTCCACATCAGAGACAATACCTGCTATGCCCAGAAGCAAAAAAAGATCATCCAAAACCTCAAGCAGCAAGAACTTTTAGCACCCTGCAACAGCCCATGTAATACGCCGATTGGGGGAATTCAAAAACCGAATGGGGAATGGCGTTTAGTCCAAGACCTCAGAATAATAATTAATGAAGCAGTTGTTCCCCTTCACCCAGTAGTTCCTAATCCATATACTTTGTTATCTGAGATTCCAGCAACTGCTGCTTGGTTTACTGTGCTAGACTTAAAAGATGCCTTCTTTTGCATACCTCTAGGCCCTCAGTCTCAATACCTGTTTGCCTTTGAGGAACCAGATAGTGGATCTCAGTTAACCTGGACAGTGCTACCCCAAGGATTTAGAGACAGCCCTCACCTATTCAAACTCTGGCTAAGGACTTAACAAGATTCAGAGATAAAACATCTGCAGTTGTTCTCCAGGATGTGAATGACATCCCGTTATATGCCTCCACTCAGGAAGAATGTCAAGAAGCTACTGCAGAACTCCTAAACTTAGAGTGCTTGCCTTGCAAGCACAAGGCCCTGAGTTCAATCCCCAGCACTGCAAAAAAAAAAAAAAAAAAAAAAAAAAAAACCTCCTAAACTTCTTAGCCAATCAGGGTTATAAAGTCTCAAAAAAGAAAGCTCAATTATGTCAACAACAGGTTCAATATTTAGGATTACAGCTATCTCAAGGAACCCGAAAACTAGGACAGGAAAGAATAACTCCCATAGGACAATATCCTCTACCCCAAACTGTGAGGCAATTCAGATGCTTCCTAGGAATAATTGGATACTGTAGGCTTTGGATTCCTAGGTATGGGGAATTAGCTAAGCCTCTTTACTGTCTCCTTAAAGAAACTTTACACCAAGGAGCAACTTCCCTAATATGGGAACCAGAACATATTAAAGCCTTTAAGACATTAAAAGGGGCCTTACTCCAAGCCCCTGCCCTTAGTTTACCTACTAAAGAAAAATCCAACCTGTTTGTCACTGAAAGAGGAGGAATAGCCTTCGGGGTGATCACACAAAAGAATGGACCTGCTCAACAGCCAGTAGCTCATCTCAGAAAGGAACTTGACATTGTGAGTAATTGCAGCCTTAGCCCTACTAATCCCTAAGGCAATTACAATCACCCTGGGAAGAGACCTTATTGTCTACACTTCCCATGATCTCTCAGGAATTTTAAACACAAAAGGAGGACTACGGCTTTCAGATGGTCGCCTTCTAAAATATCAGGCTTTACTTCTGGAAGGACCCATAACTCAGATAAGGACTTGCTCTAATTTAAACCCAGCCACCCTCCTCCCAGAAACATAGGAGGAAAGTCCTGAGCATAACTGCCAACAGGTCCTAGCTATGAATTACTCAGCCCAAGAAGACCTTTAAAACCTTCCCCTGTCTAATCCAGACCTCGCCATTTTGCTTTCTGTGTTTTGGCTTTGCTTTCTATGTAGCATCTCCAGGACAGTCTACTATGGGACATAGTCAGTCAAGCATGTGCCCCACTGTTCTAACTTGTTTTTTAGATACTTTTCAGGACTTCCTAGAACATGCCACTGACTACAGAACTTTTGTTAATGGATGTAACTTAAGAAAGTTTTGTAAATCAAAATGGCCCACTTTCAAGGTTGATTGGGGCCCTCAGGGTTTTGGGCATCCAAACCCTCCGGACTGGGTGCCTTACATTCAAATTTGGATTATGGCTTAAGCATTGCCTTTCAGATTCCTCATCCTTTAGTTCAGGAACTAGGAGAGGCTGCACTGGTTTGATGGCAAAGGCCAGACCAGACTTAAATGCAGCTCGCTACCAATCCCTTGAGACTCAGGTAACTCTGCCAAAAGCCATTTCCAAATCCAGGGGCTGAGGGAGGGAGACTTCAGGGGCACCCAGCCCCTCACCCTCCAGAGGGGGAGAAGGAACCAGGTCCAACCCCCCTCCAGTGTTACAGCACCCCCATAGCGAACTTTTTACAATATATAAATGACAAGTGCCTCCACCCAGGAGGAATAACAAAAGTTCATTACAGAGCTCTTAAGCATTCAAACCCTGTCCTGATAAAAATGGTTAAAGTGCCTGAGATATCAGGTTTCTGCTGGAATCAAATCTCAAGTAGAACTTATATTGATGTCCTCCCAGTAGGAGACCAATTTTCAACCCAAGGGTGTTTTATTTGAGAATAACTAATAGCCGGCCAAGTAATTGTTGAGCTCATAACTTTTGGTCAGTCCTATTTTTTATTCAACTTAGATTTTTGAACATCTTGTTACATTGCAATGGATAAAAAAAACCTACAAGGCCTTTGTTTAAGTGTATATTGTGTCCAAAATTCATGTACATGATATTAGAGATTAACATAGCGCTAAAAGAAAAAATGGATCCAGGTATATTTGATTCACGTGATTAAAAAGGTTCAATTTAAATTTGCTAAATAAATGAAGGTAAAATACATCTAACCTCACAAGTCTCTAGGTGGTCAACTAAAAAATGTTGATGTCTATAAAATGTGTAATATCAATTGTTTTTTTAGGCCTTTTCCACAGGAAGGAGATGGCAAATGCTGTTCAAAATACTTGTCTGATCTTGGTTATTACAGTAAAATAAGTAAATTAGAGTTAATATATTACACTTTAAATTCCAAGGGGTGACTGACATGCTTTAGCATTATTGGTGTTTTCATGGATTGGTGAATAAAGGGGTTTGGAATTGTTTTGTATCATGCCTGAGAGCAAGGTTACTAAGAGTGAAATCCTAATAATTTATCTAAATTCAGAAATTTCATAGGAGTTGTTTTAGAATATGAACAAGGAAGGTGTCAACAGATGGGAAAGGGAAAGTGGAAAGTTCCAGGTACGAAAATGTATTCAGTAAAAGGAAAAGGAAAATATTTCCAGGTAAGAAAGTCTGTGTGTAGGTAAAGGGCAAATTCCAACACGTTTTTGTGTACTTAAGTAGTTATAAGTATGTGAGATCATCAATTAGGAAATGTTTAAAGTTTTCCCCTAAGGTCAAATGTTAATGGGCTAATATAAATCAAAGTGTAATCAATATGTTAAAATGATATGGATTTCTTTAAGTTTTATATTGTTGTGGTTAAATAACTGGTAGGGTATTGTGCTATGATGCAGAACCTAGGGTTTTTTCTTGAAACACTGGGTTTGGTTGCTCTTTGTGTGTTCATGTGTCCATGCCTTCTGGGTACGCAGGTCTTTAGAGCAGGGAATTTGTTGGGCTCCTGTTCTCCAGGTTAGACTTGTCTGTGTTGGTAGTTTCAGGCTTGTGGGAATGGCAAATTTTATTGGGGACTTATTTCTACCATTAATATTCTGTAACAGAACCTGATATCAATAGGGTATATGTAAATTTGTTACTTTTTACACTGAGATCAAAATTTAAATGCAAATGTAAAGGTTAATATCATGAAACATAAAAAATATTTGGTGGAGCCGGGTGTGGTGGCACAGGCCTGTAATCCAAGCGACTTGGGAGGCTGAGTCAGGAGGATCGCGAATTCAAAGCCAGCCTCAGCAACTTAGCAAGGTCCTAAGCAACTCAGTGAGACCCTGTCTCAAAATAAAATACAAAATAGGGCTGGGGATGTGGCTCAGTGGCCGAGTGTCCCTGAGTTCAATCCCTGGTTCAAAAAAAAAAAAAAAATTTGGTCAATTTGCCACACAAAAGGAAGGTTAAAAGCTCTCAGATTTTCCTTGATTTGTTTTAAATGCAATATATTGTGTTAACAACTATTCACATAGATTCAGGAAACAATACATATAAACTGTGTAAAATGATGTCCTAAGAGGAGGGAAAAATAACTTCAAACCTGGAACACTCTGCCTAAGATTGTAAAAGGCCTTACCGGAAATAAGGGTCTGCCTCACACCCTGCTACAAGTCAGAATGTTTCCAAAATAAGTCAGCTTTCAGCTCATTTAAAGTTATATTTAACTCAGGCAGGATTTAGGATGACTATTACATAAATTAGATTATTAATTCTATTTTGTATTTTTCCTTGTGAGCTCTATAGCTGATGCCAGATTAATGTTTTGAAGAAGAATACTAGGCCATCACCTATGAAATAGATGAGATAATAACTGGTGAAACTGGCTTGCTGAATGTTTAAGATCAAACTTAAGGATTGAGATTAAAACAAAGGGGCCAAGAAAACCAGGTTTGGTTCTTGCCCTCAGAGTCAGCCTGCGTCCAGGGAATGAGAGAGCTTCTCTAAGGAACTTTGCAACTCTGGGTCATCCCTCCTGCCTTTGCTGCTGCCAGAACTCAGAGTTTTCATCCATGGAGACAGTGGGCAAAAGACACCGCCTGGGTTCTGTGTTGCACAGAAGGCATCGCTGCGTCCAGAGCCGAGGAAACACCGGCTACCATTGGCCTCCAGGTTGCGGGAACTGCCACAGCCAGAGAAAAAAAGCCACTGGGGTCCAGATGCCACCACCACCAGAGCTCAGCGCTGTCCAGGACAGAACCCAATCTGAGTGGATGCTTCTCAATAACCCAAGCATTCCAGGCTTGTCCCCCAGAGTTGGAGATGCAGCAAAGATTGCTGAGAACAAGGAGGTGCAACAGTGGGCCAGACAGGCTTGGCCCCTGTCCTCCTGGGGCTGATGGGAGTGAGCAGGGACTAGCTTCCCTATGCCATGAATGGAAGCAAAGAGCTGTCAGCTGTCCACAAGGCAGAAGCCACTGCCTTGGAGCTGCTGAAATCCAGGAGGAGAGCGGCTCCCTGCCCCAGAATGCAGAGGCTGCTGGTGAAGGAGCTGCTGAAATGCAGGACCTGCCACCACCCAAGCACAGGGCTCTCAAATTCCCCACGAGTGACCCTGTGGGAACTCAGCTGACTCTTAAGAGACAGGAACAGGTCAATTTGATCAACGTGATCTTAAACACCTAGCAAAACAGTTAAAACCAAACCAAACCATAGACGTTCTTGGGCATTTAAAAGAAACAATATTTTAATGTAACTTAAGATGTACTTGTGTTAGTCCCTAGAATAGGACTGGAGGTTACAAAAGGGAGATTCTCAGGCAAATGTACCTGATAACTCAAGTTCTCAAATGAAGGCCTCAACCTCTCCAGCCTTTGATAGACCTTGTTATGGGAACAACTTCTCAGTTCTTCCACCTGGTAAGAGATTGACCTCTACCCTGTCATGATATTCTGTATTAATCTCATTTTGGTACTTATGTCATTTTGTTTCTCTCTCATAGAAGCACCCACCCCAGATGACTTTACACCCTGCTCTTCCCAAGCAGACTTCTGCTCCTCATTGACCATATTTCTAAAAGGAACTTCAAACTGCTTCCCCAGACTCCGCCCCCTTCCAGCTTGAAGCAGCAAGAGAGGTCGGCACCCCCCTCCTTAAAAGGTTCCTAATTAAGGACAGGCAGTTAGTGTAAAATAAGAAATCTGGTCAAACTGAGGAATGGAACCCACCAGAGTCTGGGAAGTTGGAAACTGAAAAACCACTAGTTTCCTAAACAAGGATTTGTTAATGTGGATAAGACCAGTGGGGAATGCTATACTTCCCCAAAAGATTCTCCAGTGCCATCAGGAGAGAGTCAGCCCTATCCCAATCCCCCTCCCTATAGCCCCGCCCTAATCCCTTCTCGAGCCCTATAAAAGTTGGCAATGTTACAATTAACCTGATTTTCCCCGGCACCCCGCTCTTAGGAGTTAGGGTAGTCGTCGCTGGCCAGCTAAAATAAAGGCTTCTTTTGGCTCTTTGTGATCGGCTTGGATGATTTTATTTTCTTTGGGTACAACACCGGCTCTACAGTCACAGAGATGCAGGCAGACCTCCTGAGTCTGCGGCATTCAAAGTGACCAGGTCTCCACTTACACTTCGAGGACTGTAGGAGTTGCATTCTTTCCACTGAGTTTTTCTCTGGCTAAGTATTGAACATAGCTGAATAGATTTATTTTTATTTCTCTGTCTGGAGAGAGTGAATTCCCCAGGCTTAATGTCACACAATTAAATTCCATTTCCTATCTTACTACTAAACTCATTCAAATGTGTGCACTTCCCACTGGAAAGGGGTTGACATCCCTACCTTTCTTCTTTCTTCTAAAGTTCTCTCCAAGAGTTGCTGTCTGGGCACTCATCCCCACATGGAGCCACATCCCCAGACCTATTTTGTATTTTATTTACAGGTCTCACTGATTAGCTTAGTGCCTCACTTTTGCTGTGGCTGGATTTGAACTCATGGTCCACCTGTCTCAGCCTCCCGAGCTGCTGGGATTACAAGTGTGCCACTGCACCCACCAGGAATTTTATTAAAAAGGAAAGTGAGAGAAAGAAAGATCTAGAATTCCTGGTGTAGGGTGCCTGGGAGGGGCAAGAGTGAGGTTTAGTCCTACGGTGCTCCTATCTTCAAACACACCTACAGGGAAGTTGATAAACTCTTTTTTTTTTTTTTTTTGAACTAGGGATTGAACTCAGGGGCACTCAGCCACTGAGCCACATCCCCACCCTATTTTTTATTTTATTTAGAGACAGGGTCTCACTGGGTTGCTTAGCACCTTGCCCTTGCTGAGGCTGATAAATTCCTCTTGATTGGTTTTTGGTGTTTCAATTGTTTTGCTGCCAGATTATGGATTATGCAGTCAATTTTGGCAAAATGCAGACTGACACCCTTTCTAAGAACCAGGAACTGTCTTACAACAGGTTGGGCAGTTGGAAAGGCTGTCCTCGGGCTGGCCCTCTGCTGTCCTTCCCTGCTCTCTGCTGCATAACCTTTCCTACCTTGGTATTACTGAGGAATTGAATCAGGTCACTTCATGAGGCTAATGAAATGAAATGGCTGATGAAGAAGTCAACACAGACAGGTGGAGGGCTGACATAAATGGTAAGGCTGCCAGGCCCAATGGCAGTGTGTAATTGCAGTGACTCAGGAGGCCAAGCCAGGAGGATCCCAAGTTGGAGGTTAACCTGGGCAACTTAGTGAGATCCTGTCTCAAAATTTAAAATGAGCCAGTCACGGTTGCGCACGCCTGTAATCCCAGCACTTGGGAGGCTGAGGCAGGAGGATCTGAGTTCAAAGCCAGCCTCAGCAACTTAGTGAGGCCCTAAGCTACTCAGTGAGACCCTGTCTCTAAATAAAAGACAAAATAGGGCTGGGGATGTGGCTCAGTGGTGGAGTGCCCCTGGGTTCAATCCCCAGTACCAAAATAAATAAATAAATTTAAAATGAAATAAAAAGGACTGGGAATGTAGCTCAGTGGAAAAGCACTCCTAGGTACGATCCACGTGCTGCCACCCCCACAACCAAAGGGTATGGACGAGGAAATGAACCCAGCACATAGGAACAGATCCCTGAGACAACACCCAAATACTGCTCTTGAACTGTCTCAGGTGACACGTTACAGTCACCATCTCTGAAAGCACCAGAAAAACCACTCCGGATGTGGGAATCAGGCAAGAGATTTTATTAAGTGGACAGGCAGAGTGTCTGCCCTGAAGGGAGAGAGAGAGAGAGAGAGAGAGAGAGAGACAGTGAGTGAGTGAGAGAGAGAGTGAGTGAGAGACAGTAAGCGAGAGAGAGTGAGAGTAAGAGAGAGACAGAATGAGTGAGAGAGACAATGAGAGAGTGAGAGAGACAGTGAGCGAGAGTGAGAGTGAGAGAGAGAGAGTGTAATGGTGGGGGAGCTATTCTTAAGTAGTGGAATTTCTCGAGCTAATAATCTGGACCAATGACTGACTAGGAAGTTCTCAGGCTAACAATCTGGGTTGTAAAATGGTGTCGGGGAGGCAGAATAATGGCGGCAGCAAAATAGGAGATCTGATGCCACTTGTATGAACTTTTGAACCTCTATATCCAAACCACAGGAGAGAATGGTCAAGGCTGGAAGTGAACTGCTGGCAGAAGACCAAATACAAGGCACCTCTCATAACACCGAGGACAAAGCAGGAGTGTCAATCGTGAGGGAAAGTGTTAGGTGGAGGGAAAGCTAACCACAGGGTTAGGGTGGGCGCACAAACTGGAATCCCTGCTAGGCACACCTGAGCCTGTCGAGGGGCTCACTGCTTTTGGGGAGTTCTGAAAAGACACTCACTCAATTCAGAGATAAGATGTCACAAGTCTTTGAAGAAACCCCCGGTGCCCACAAGAGGAAAAGTTGGCTGGCTTCAGCCTTGTGCTTGGAGCTTGGGAGCTGGAAGGCAGGAACACCCACGGGGAAGGCCCGGAGCCCTCTGCCTGTGCAAGTGGAAGCATGAAGCTGGGCCACACAGAGAGCACCTGACATCCAACAAGAGCAAAATACGCAGGGAAGACTGAGAGCAAATGACGGATAAAACAGCAGACCTCACCACGGGAAGAGCAAGCCTTGGAGATGCTCATAAGGGCTGAACTGTTGCAGTCAAACTCCTTTCAAACTCCTCCTGGTGCTGAGGAGAAAGGAGCGGAGAGAAGTGTTCCAGAGGAGGGTTTCAAACCAAAAAGCAAAAAAATCGAGGGAACTTCAAAACAAGCAGAGGCCCAAGTCCTCCAGAAAGTCAGGAGTAGGGGAAAGAAAAAGCAGGCAAGTCAGAAGCAGTGAGTTTTCAGGAACAGAGAAGCAAGTCCTTACACTAAATGTGAGTGGCCACAGATGCTGAGGTGGACCTTGGGCAGGAGCGTGAACAGTCACAGGCATCATCCTGAGTGCACTCATCCTTTTGGACAGCCATCTTTCTGGGGCTGGGTGTGCTCAAGCTAGAGCACTTGCCCAGCATGCACGGGGCCCAGCATAGGGAGGGACGTACAGTTCTGTGGGGATGTTTTTCAGTCTTTGAAATCTATGTAAAGAAAACATTTGTGTCCCTATGTGTTATGTTTTTCAACTGATATATTTAAAGGTTTGCCTGTTAATCATGCAAACTCTGGAGAAGGGGTGAAAGCCATAATTGCTCGTTTTCTTTCTTTTTCCAATACCGGAGATTCAACCCAGATACACTCTGTCACTACATCCCAGTCTTTTTTTTTTTTTTTTTTTTTTGAGACAGGGTCTTGCTTAGTTGCTGAGGCTGGCCTTGAATTTGTGATCCTCCTGCCTCAGTCACTGGGATTACAGGTGTGCACCACTGTGTCTGGCTGATTTCTTATTTTCAATGATTTAGCTGTAGCCTTTGAAATTCAAAATCATTTATTTTTTTTCTCTTCTATTTATTTTGTGCTTTTAACCATTTTCCTTTCTTTTCGCTAGCTAAAAAACCCTTTGTGTCAGACACCCTTTTGCCCATTTTATTTTATTTTATTTTGCAGTGCTGGTGATTGAACCCAGGGCCTTGTGCTTGTGAGGCACACACTCTACCAACTGAGCTAAATCCCCAGCCCTCTTTTGCCCATTTTAGATCCTTCCAGCCTCAGGGACCACCAGTGGGTTCTTCTTCCAGGAGGGGCCTCTGCCTCACCCTTGCTCAGGCTTCCAGGGGAGAACCTTTGCCTGGATGGTTTATTCTCTCTCCTTTTCCTGGATGGACTGTGTTGAGAAACAACCAGTGTGACAATACCTATCCTGTGGCGTTGACCCTCCTCCCCGCCTCACTCCCCCATCCCTTAGGATTAAGGTTCCTAATAAGGCGATGTACAGGTGTCTCTGCCTGTTTTGCATTCTTAGGGACCCAGGCTTAATTAACCTGTTTATCAGTCATTAATTATAGGAGCGTTGAAAGCTACGTGAATGGTTTTTCTCTAAATGTGGTTTTAGTTATAGGTGGTAGTTTTTGATACTGGTCATTCTTCTTGTCATTAATTTAAAAATAGCTTGGCTATTACAAATAACAGTGCTATGAAGATTCATGTTCAGGTTTTCGTGTGGATGCACGTTTCCACTTTTCTCTGGTAAGCGCCCAGGAGAGCTGCTGCCCACAGGTATGTAAGTGCGTCTGCGCTTTAAAGAAAGCGCCCAGAGGTCTTGCAGAAGGGTTGAACCTCTTTTCACTCTGGTCTGGCAACGTAGCAGATTCATCCCCTCGAAGATAAAGCAAGTCAGTTCATTTTCGGTTTATAGCAGACACTGCCAGCTAGTGAGGGTAGCACAGTGCGTGTCACAAATTAATTTCAGACGTGCCTCGAGTATGTTTTTCACGGAAAAGAAGTTTAATGCAGTTTTAAAACAACCACTCAAACGTCTGCAACCGTGGAGGCGCACGAACCCTGGGGGGGGACTCCGCGCCGCGCACCACCGCCAGAGGGCGCGCTCGCGCGCTGCGGCGCCCCGAGCTGCTCCCAGGGAAGTAGCAGGGTGTTTATTATCCGTGACGTTTGTTTGTTTTATTTGTCCAAGAAGAGATTTTGGATTATTTTGGTTGTTTACTTTATTCTTTTGCACAGATTTTTAAACAAACACACATGGGGCGTGTTATATTTTCGATTCATCAACTTTGCCTACCAATATCCTTGGAAGCACCTCCCGCCTTAGATGTTTCCAAGTAATACACCATGGGTTTGTTTTTCTCAATTGACTTTTTTATTTTTCAGAATTATGATCGCTGGTGATAACAGTCAAATGATTCCTGCTGGAGGTCCCAAGTGTACGGGTTTGTGCACAGCTCTTTTGGCTGCCAGTGCCTAGCTGAGAACAGGCACTGGCAGCCAAAAGCTGGCAGCCAAAACCCGCCCTGGGCTGAGCCCGTTGTGGATACGCAGCAAGGCCGTGGCTGCTGCCAGGACCCTCCTGTCCACACCTGTGCTTGCCGCACACGCTCTCTGGAGGGTGGCTCCCGGGCCTGGGAACTCTGATGACTTTCTCTTGGGTTGGAGGAACTCAGGCTCCTCTTGCGGGGAACTGCACTTGTCCGACTCGGCCATTGGCCTGGTCACCTCACTGTTGAGCCTTTACATGGAGCCTTCAGAATATCCACGTCCAGCCAATGCTGGAGAATGAGAACGGTTTGGGGATGGTGTGACCATATTCGTCATTCTAACCTCTCAAGGGCACAGAGGGTGGCATGAGATGACTCACCGCAACGTGCATTCTTCATGTTCCTTCCGAAACTTCTGATCATCTCCAGCATGAACTCTGCACCCACGAACAAAGCCTCCCTCGCCCCTCGCTCAGCCCCAGGCGCTCTACTTTCTCCCTGTGTGGATCCACGTGGGGTGCCTCTCCGAGTGGAATTGCGGGAGCTTGTTCTTTTGTGCCTGGGGTACCTCCTCTCGGCAGATGCTCTGGAAGTCCATGGAGTCAGGCGGGTGTCAGACTCCCCTCCTCTGGGACACCTGCTGTGTGGACCACAGTTGGTTTGGCCTAGGAGAAACTTGGACTGTCTCCTCCTCCCTCAGGGGATGCTGTGGACCTGTGTCACATGCTGTTCAAGTCTCTGCTTTGGCTTCTTTCACAGAGACACTCATGGGTCAAATTGCAGGGTCAGGTCTGCATTTTGGGTTTGGCTTTTTGAGGAACCACCAAACTGTTTTCCCCAGCAGTAGAACCACTTTGCATCCCCATCAGCAATGTACAAGGGTTCTATTTCTTGCCCAAACTTCCATTTTCCACCTTCTTAACATCCACATCCAAGAGGAGTGCAGTGGTTCTTCATTAGGGTTTGGTCTGCGTTTCCCTGATGTCTAAGGACATTGCGCCTCTTCCTGAGTGTGCTGGACTCTGCAGGTCTTCTCTGAAGAAATGTCCACGCAAATCCTTTACCTGTTTAAAATATTTCTCTTGAGTTATAAGAGTTCTTTGTGTGGCCTGGATATCAGACCCTCATCAGAGACATGGCTTCAAGGCATCTTCTCCCATTCTGTAGGTTGTCTGGATGATGTCTTTTGATGCACAAAAGTGTTAAATTTTATTGAGGTACAAGGGATCTCTTTTTTCTTTTCTTTTTTTAATTTTATTTGAGTTATATCTAAAAGAAATTTCCAAATTCAAGCTCATGAAGATTTAACCCTCTATTTTAAGAAGTTTAAAGTTTAGCTCTAATGTGTAGGTTGCTGATCCATTTTGAGTTAGATTTTGTGTGTAGTGTGAGGTGGGGGTCCAGCCTCTTCTTTAACCTGCAGATATTCAATTGTCCCATCTATTGAAGAAGCTCTTCTTTTACCAATGGACAGTCTTTGCATCCTTGTCAAAAATCCACCGGCCGTGGTTTTATTTCCATTTATTTCTTTATTATATTTATATATGTCTATCCTTACGCTAGCAGTTACTGTTTTTTTTTTTTTCCAGTGCTGGGGATCAAATCATGCTCAGTGAGTGCTCAATCACTAAGCTGTATCTCCAGCCCCACCACACTATATTCATGTATTTTGCAGTAGTGGGTATTATGGTTTAGATATGAGGTGTCCCCCAAAAGCTCATGCCTGAGACAATGCAAAAAAGCTTAGAGGTGAAATGGTTGGGTTATGAGAGCCTTAACCTAATCAGTGTGTTAATTCCCTGATAGGGATTAACTGGTGGTAACCATAGGTAGGTAGGGTGTGACTTGAGGGGGTGGGTCATTGGAGCGTGCCTTTGGGGTATATATTTTGTTCTTGGTGAGAGAAGCCTCTCTCTCTCTGCTACCCGGTGTGACGCCCTGAGCTGCTTTCCTCTGCCACACTCTTCTACCATAATGCCTCACCTTGGGCTGTAAGGAATGGAGCTGGCTGTAGGTGGACTCAGATCTCTGAAACTACGAGCTCCCAAATAAACTTTTCCTCCTTAAAATTGTTCTTGCCCGATCTTTTGGTCATGGTCAAAAAAGTTGACTAAAACACTGGGGACTGAACCCAGAGCACTCTACCACTGAGCTATAGCTCTAGTCCTTTTTATTTTTTAGTTTGATAAAAGGTCTGGCTAAATTGCTGAGGCCATCCTCAAACTTGTGATCCTCCTGCCTCAGCCTCCCAAGTAACTAACTGGGTTTAAAAGTATGTGCCACTGAGCCCCAACCCTATACTGTTATATTTACATTGGAAATTGAACTCAGGGTCTCATGCATGCTAAGCAAGCATTGTACCACTGAGCTATATCTCCAGCCCCCAAACTGTTTTAAATGAAAACTTTGTAATAAGTTTTGAAATTGTGAACTGCAAATACTTCAACTTTGTTCCTTTTCAAGACTTTTTTTTGGATATTCTGAATCTCTTGAAATTCCATATGAATTTGAGGACTGACTTTTTCATTACTGCAGAAAAATCCATCAGAACTTTGTGGGGTATTTTTTGCATATTTTTTATTGTATTATAATTGTACATAATGGTGGATTCATTGTTATGCATTCATACATGCACACAACGTAACAATACACTTTGGCCAGTATCCTTCCCATTATTTCCCTTTCCCTCCCCTCAGCCACCAGAATTTTGACAGTGTTTGCCTTGTGTCTGTAGATCACCATGAGGAGTGAGCCTTCTGATCCAGGGATTTGAGAGTTCTTTTCATGTATCTAGGTTTTCTTTTTTTTCTCCTTTTTTTATGGTGCTGAGGATGGAAACCAGGGCTTCACACATTCTAGACAAGTGCTCTACTTCTAAGAAACATCCCAGGCCTTGAGACAGGGTGTGCTTAAATTGGCCATGCTGGCTTTGAGCTTTCATCCTCCTGCCTCAGCCTCCAAGTAGCTGGGTTTCAGGCACACACTGCCACATGGCCTTAGATTCCTAAGTATTTTATTTTTTAGGATGATATTAAATATGGAATTACTTTCTTAATTTCTTTTTCAGATTGCTCAGTGCTTGTGTATAGAGACACTATGTATGTTGATCTTACACTTTGTAATTTGGATGTCTTATTTTTTCTTTTCTGTCTTAAAAATTTGGTCATTACAATTTCTCCGTTTATTTTCAAGTCTGCTATGTTGATCTTGGCTCTTTTTTCTTTAAGTATAGCTAATTGATGGTCTTCATTTGACAGCTGTACTACCCCAAATCTTTGCAGGACATTCTGTTGTCATTATCTTTGTTAGCTCCTGGTTACTGTGTCATTTTTCCTTGTGCATCTGCAACCTGGATATATATCTATATATATATCTATATATATATATATATTTATATATTTATATATTTATTTTTTGTGGTGCTGGGGATCGAACCCAGGGCCTCATGCTTACAGGCATTCTACCAACTGAGCTACATCCCCAGCCCCTCTGGATATTTAGTGTGAACAGTACTTGTAGAAATTATTTGAGGTCTAGGAGGATGGTCCTTTTTTTTTTTTTTTTTTTTTTTTTTTTTTTTTTTTTGTACCAGGGATAGGCAACCATTGAGCCATATCCTCATCCTTTTTTTTTTTTTTTTTTAAATTTTCAGACAAGGTCTTGCTAAGTAGCTGAGGCTGGCCTCAAACTTGCAATTCTCCTGCCTCAATCTCTGGAGTAGCTGAGATCACAGCCATGGCCACCATGCCTGAGGATGGTACCTTTCTTAAGGAAGGATTTCAGTTGGAAGCCAAATGTCAGGAACAGTTTGAACCACTCTAATTCAAGTTCAAGGACTGAAGTTCCCCGATCACCTGTCACATGAACCTAGGCCTCAAATCCATGTGGGAATGATTTATGTTTTATTTACTCTTACCTAGAGAGCATGGTCCTTTATGGTGATAGCACAGAGAAAAGGACAGCTTGCCAGACCCCCAGCTGTGTGGGCTCTGGCCTTGGTCCTGTGTGCCCTGTGAGGTCACAGACCATCGCAGTGTCTAAGCTGTTTATTCTGCATCTGCACATGTCTCAGACAAAGCAACTCTGAGGGACAGGCTTCCTTCCTGGGTTCTCAGACCTTGTCCTAGATTGTAGCTGTGTGGAACTCTTTGGTACTTTTATGAACGTGTATATGTTTCTAAATAGTTCAGCTCAGCCTTTCTGGTTTTCTTTAGTGTTTTTTACCACCCCTGGAATTCCACCTACACTGTAGAATCAGCTTCTCAAGTCTTTGTGTCTGTCTCTGTTTCTGATTCTCCTCTACTCCCCACACATCCCTTACCTGATGGGATTTTGATTGATATTATTATTGACTCTGTAGGTAAATTTTGGGACATTTGATATCTTTATGACATTAAGTTTTCCAATTCATTGGACTAGAGAAATTGCCTAGCATGCACAAGTTCCTGGGTTCCATCTTCACTGTCCCCTTTCCTCACTCCAGTTAGTTTTCCAACTCTAGAATTTTTATTAAATTTCAGGCAAGTGATCAACCACTGAGCCACACCCCCAGTCTAATTTTTAGAAATTAATTTTAAACTAGCAATGATCTGAATTTAGCAACTGACCTCAAGAATAAAATTATAGCTGGGCCTGGTGGTGTACCCCTGTAATCCCAGTGGCTCAGGAGGCTGAGAAAGAAGGATCGCATGTTCAAAGCCAGCCTTGGCAACTTAGCAGGCCCCTAAGCAACTTAGTGAGACCTTGTCTCAAAATAAAAAATAAAAAAGGGCTGTGGATGTAGCTTGGTGGTTAGGTACCTTGGGTTTGATCCCCAGTACCCACACCTCCTAATTATCTATTCTCCCTCTTGTACAAAAAGGAGACATTTAATATGTTTTATCTCTTCCTTCTTCCCCCTTCCCATATTTTGTTTTTATTTAAAAATTTTATTTTTATGCCCCTTTTACTCTAAGACTCCCCATGAATATTTGTGCTAAATTTCAGTCACATTACTAATAATTATTTAAATACATTTTTCAATACTACATTTTAAAGTTATATGCATGTTTTCTCCTTCATTTCCATACAATTGAACACTTACATGTTTAAATTTTTTCTATTATAAATCATATTTTGTTGTTTCTCCTAAAAATAACTTTTTTTTTCATTACTGGGGATTGAACCCAGGGCCCTGCTCTTGCTAAGCACACTCCTTACCATTGAGCTGCAGAGCTACACCCCTGCCCAGGGCACAGGCAGCATGTATGCTGGTGCTCTGAGGAGGCAAGCTTCTTTGCTCCTGTGGAGGCTGAGGGTGACCCATCCTTTAGGGCTGAGCTGCCTCTGCAGACACCAGCAAGGGGGCTCACAGAAAGCTGCTGGTGGTCGGATCTTCCATTGCAATCCTTTATGGTATGCAAGGTATTTATACTGTCATAGCACACACTGACCAATTGCGTGTGTCTTGCAGTTTGTGTGGGTGCTCTGAGGTTCTGTCACCTCTCCAGCAGTGCTGCATTTTAACTCTCTCTGGGAAGTGAAGAGGGCAAAACAGCCACCCTACCCTCATGGACTCTCTGCATTCAAAGTTTTGGCACAGGGTGATGCTTCCTTTCCAAAGGGAAAGAGCAGGTCCCTGCTCATCTGTGTCTGTAGCACCTGCTGTGGTCCTCACATCCCATGGGGTTGGCTGGGGTAATCCCTGTGCCTGTTCCTCCTATCACAGTGTCCCCAATCACTTGTTCTGATAGTGGCCTGGGCCTCTGACTGATGAGTCTTCAGAAGCTATGGGGAGCTGTGTGACCTATAGGAGGTTCAGGGGGTGTCATCTCCACACTCTGAATGTCTCTGGACTCCCAACAAAACCAAGAGTCAGAGCCTTGGGCTGGGACAGAGAATAAGGGCAAGAAAATCATTCCCAATGTGAAAGTCCACCTTAAGGCATGGGCCACCCCACCTCTCGCTGTCATCTAATAGTCCTGGGGGAACTCAAAGAGGTGGAGGGCAGGCCAGGTGAGACACTTGAAGCTCAGCACAGCCCAGGCCGGGTGCCAGGGATACTTTTGGCACCTCCTTGTTGCCTGACTCAGGGAGAAGTTCCTGGGTCCACTATGTCCCAGAGGAAGGAGAAAGCCACTTTGGGGGTATGTCTTTGTCCCAGGGACTTCAGACTGCTTCATGTCTGGGATGCAACTGTCCCAAGACTCATTCCTGAGATGGATTTAAGTGAGAAGCAGATGGAAGAGAAGGGCCCCTCCTAGGGAACCAAGCTGGTATTCCATGTCTGCAGGCGGTTTGTGAGTGTGGTTTTGAGGTGAGATTTCAGACCAGACATGAAAGGCTGGGGACTGAGAGGACATTCAGGTGTGGGACTGGCAGAGGCCTGGGGCCAGAAGGGCTTCTGAAAGATCTGGGTGCTGGCTGATTGACGTAACTGGAGCAGGGCAGGCAAGGCTCAGGGCTCTCCAGGGACCTGGAGCCACACCTAGGCAGTCTGAAGGAGTAAAGTGGGACCCAGGAAGTCCTAGGTCTTGGTGGGTTGGAATAAGCCTAGCTGCAAAGAGGGAAACATAATTTTTGGATTTTCTTTATTTCATTTTTTTTTCTTCTTGACTGTAAAACTCTATCCCATCTACCTCTGGTGACCTCAGGGCAAGGAAAGTCCCAGGGCTGCTGGAGGACTTGGTGTGGGAGTCTCAGTCCTCAGATACAAACCTCCACTCACACCTGCTATGACAGTCTTATTGCTGGGACCCCGGTCTGAGATCAGGAGGTCCATCCCCCCCAACTCCTCCCTGTTGCCATTGTGGAATCAGCCTCTCAGGTTTCTGGTAATTTCATCAGGGCAGCATCGTGTTGCTAAGGCCAGAGATAACATCTCCCCTTGGGTTACTTTCCCTGCCAGACCCTGCAAGACTCAGGCTCAGAGGAGGGACCCAGGGGTGTGGGAAGAACTGGGGGTGTGAGGATCTGTCAGGCAGAAGCAGGTTGGCTGGGCTGCTGGCATAGTGTCTGGGAACACTACCATTTGATCCTGGGATGCCAGGAAAAGAAGGGAGCAGGAGCTGGTGGGCAGCCTGGCCAGGCTGTTGAAGATTGCAGGTCTCCTGATACCTCCAACTGAGCCTACTGACAAACCTCCAGGCCTGTGTGCAGGAAGAGAGCCCTGAGGTCCTAGAGAACAGGTCTACCTTAACGGGGCAGCCCTGGACAGGGCACCCAGGATGCCACCTGTTCAGACGGCAGGCCAGGACCTTGAGCAAGGCACACACAGCAGGCAGCCAGCACTGGATTCCTCATACTTTGTCTGCACCCAGCACCATGATCCAGGGTGCCTTGGAGGCTGGTGGACCCCTCTGGGGCTGGGACGGGGATGGTGACGATGACGGGGACAGTGTGGTGCTTGCTCTACTGGCTTTAGCTGTGGTGGCTGCGACAGCACTGGCTTTGCACTGGTTTGGCTCAGGACAGGATCAGGAGGTGGCAGGAGGGAAGTCCACAGCCCCAGAGACCGAGTCCACTCAAGAAGCCAGGCTTGCTCTGCATTCAGAGTCTAAGGTCAGTGGTGGTAGCGAGGGAGAAAGACAAAGGCGGGGGAAGTTACACCCTCCAAGACCCAGCCAGGGGAGCCCTGCTACATCTGGCGCCCAGGACCGGGAGCCCCTCCTTGGCAGAGTTCTGGCTCCCACAGCTGAACTTCCACTCAGGACTCTTGGAAATGCAACCAGCAGAGAAGCCTTGGGACAGCAGCATGGTAACACCACCCCAGGAGCCCTGCGAGGTAAAGGAAGGGAGCCCCCCAGGCCAGACACTGCTGTCCTGGGTAGGAGCAAAGCAGGGGGGACACCTGCTCCTCTCCTCATCCACTTCACCCTTCGGAGTCCTGGTGGGGAAGCAGATTTGCAGGCGGGGGCAGGTGGAACTAACGGGCCGGCTCGCCAGGTCCCGTTCCACACGCAGCAACAGGATACCAGTCGCTGGCACCTGTCTGCCTCTCTGGGGACAGTCCGCTGCAGCCGGCGACCTCGGACGGATGCTGTCTCAAGAGACAGAACCTCCCGCCGCTCAAAGCCCGACCCCCTCCGCCTGGGCGCTGCGGTGAGTGTGTGGGACGCTGTGGACGCGGCTTCCGCCGCCGCCCTGGACGCCCACGCCCGCAGCCCCGGCGCAGGCTCCCGGCTGTCCGCCTCAGCGCAGGGTCCCGCCCCGCAGGCACTGCCCCAGGCCCGTGCCACGGAAACGGGTCCCGGGACGAACCGCTCTGAGCGCGGGCGCGAGAAGAGCAGCACCCAGACAGCCCCAGTCCACGCTCTAGGCTCCGGGGCCGAGGCTGGCAAGAGCGGCGAGACCCGCGCCCCCGCCCCCAGGGAGGCTCTGGGGGTCCCGGCCCCCGCGGGTGGTTTCAGCCTCGCCCTCGACTCGGCGGGTGGGTCTCTGCAGGGGCCGCCGCGGGGCTTCTCGCCGGCGGAGGAGCGGGTGGAATCCTGCAGCGCGCATCAGGACCGGGCTGCGGGCCCCGCAGACCAGGGTACCTCGCAGGACAGAACGGAGAGGCGCGGGGACCGTCACACGGGAGAAGGGAGGGAGTCTCAGCCCAGCCAGGGTAGGGAACAGGCGGCTGGCGGCCCGGCTGCCGACCTGGAGCCCCCACAGACCCTGCACCGAGGAAGGCCAAGTGCACACGGCCACAGCCGCGCCCCCTCCACCAGTCGTCCAACCACGCCCCCGCCTCGCGACCCGTTTCTCACATGCCGGTCCCCGGAGGCAATTAGTTCTGAAGCCGACCACCTGCCTGCAGCCCCCAGCCCCTCTCCTTCAAATACTCTGCCCCACGGAGTCAGCCAGGATCCTTCTGAGGGCGAAAATATCAGCGCGGCGTCAGCCCCAGTCCAAGTTCCCACTTCAGCTCCAACAGTAATTCTAGCCCCTTCCCCAGTTACAGCCCCATCGCCAGCCACACCCCCAGCCTCAGCTTTGTCTCTAACCTTAGTCCCGCACACAGCCTCAGTCCCCGCCTCGGCCCCAGCCTCAACTTCATCCCCATCTCCAACCTCACCCTCAGCCCCTGACCCAGCCCCAGCTTCCGTCCCTGCTTCCGTGAGTGGGGAGTCCAAAGTGGGTCTCTCCAGGAGCTACCAGGAAGGGCAAATTTCAACCAGCTGGGGAAACCTTATTGCCATGGTTCTTAGAAGCCACCCCTTTCCCAGGCAAGAGAAGCCCCAAAGGAGTGCCCCAAGGGCAGTCCCTGTGAGTCCTGCGGGTCCCAGGTCTTCCACACATTCTGAAGACAGACCATGGGCTTCCCACTCTGAAGGGACAATCCCCAACAACCAGGATAGGCACAGATCTTCTTTGGGAATTGTCACACAGGCAGGAGGACTGGCTAAGGCTCCATGTCAGGCACAGCCAATGAGCTTTGAAACCAATGGGGCTCCCACCCATGACCCACCTCTAGACCCAAAAAGAGATGGAACGGAGGAGAAAAATGTAGACTCACTGCCCTCAGCTGCAGTGCCTGGGGGTTCCTCACAGCCTTCTGGCCCTGCACCATCCTCTGCTATGAGGTGGAATTCTCAGCATGTCCCCAGACCACGGAAATACAGCATGTGTGAAATAGCCCTGAGCTCCGAGCAGTTGGCCTGCCAGGTGGTCCCAGAGCAGCACCAGGGTCAAGTGCTCAGGGAGGGGGCAAGCCTTGCAAGCAGTAGGCAAGTCCTCACAGAGAAGCAGAAAGAGGCCCAAAAACTCATGGTTTTTCTGCAGAGGCCTGGGAGGGTGGTCGATGGGTCCCAGAAGCCCCACTCATGGGCCTTGGAGGCTGCCGCAGCTGTTCCACGTCCCCTGCGGCTAGACCTGGGCAGCTGCCTGGAGGTGCTGGCCTTTGCCCAGCAGCATGGGGAGCCTGGCCTAGCCCGGGAGACCTACACCGTGATGAGCAACAACCTGCTGCATGTGCTGGGCGACCCACAACTCTACCGGCAGCTGAGTGGGGCCGACCGGGAGCGCATCCTAAGCCTGCGGACAGGCCAGGGCCAGGCAATGGTGGGGGTCCTTGTGCTGCCCAGACTCTACCAGGTGTGCCGCTCAGGGCTCAAGAAGAGTTCTTCTGGTGAGGAGGCACCTGCAGCTCAGCCTGCACCTCTGCCTCGTAGAACGTATCTCCACGTCTTCAACCCTCAAGAGAACATTTGGCGGCCCCTGACCCAGGTGCCGGAGGAGGCCCCCCTCCGAGGCTGTGGTCTCTGCACCATGCACAACTACCTGTTCCTGGCAGGTGGCATCCGTGGCTCTGGTGCCAAGGCTGTCTGCTCCAAAGAAGTCTTTTGCTACAACCCTCTGACCAACATCTGGAATCAGGTTCAGCCCATGCAGCAAGCCAGAGCCCAGCTCAAGCTGGTGGCCCTGGATGGGCTGCTGTATGCCATTGGAGGCGAGTGCCTGTACAGCATGGAGCGCTACGACCCACGCACAGATGCCTGGACCTTGCGTGCCCCCCTTCCTGCAGGCACCTTCCCTGTGGCCCATGAGGCTGTGGCCTGCCGTGGGGACATCTATGTCACAGGAGGTCACCTCTTCTACCGTCTGCTTAGATACAGTCCGGTGAAGGACTCATGGGATGAATGCCCCTACAGTGCCAGCCACCGGCGCTCCAGTGACATGGTGGCACTGGGGGGATTCCTGTACCGATTTGACCTGCTGCGGGGTGTGGGCGCTGCAGTGATGCGCTACAACACGGTGACAGGTTCCTGGAGCCGTGCTGCCTCCCTGCCGCTGCCTGAGGCCATCCCACTCCGCTGTACTGTGCTGGGCAACACCATTTACTGTCTCAACCACCAGGTCACTGCCACCTTTGTAGTCACCGAGGGGACTGCCCAGTTTCAGGCCAAGGAGCTGCAGCCCTTTCCCCTGGGGAATACGGGGATCCTCTGTCCCTTCATCCTGACTCTGCCCACTGAAACCCGGCTGCAGACCTCACTCTGAATGCCAGTGGAGAACTACACTCCAGGGACACCCTTCATCTGGGGGAGTCTGAGGGGATGTGGGGCATGGGGCGGGGGTTGGGTGAAAACTTGCTGCTCCTGTTCCTGGGACACCTTTCCCTCTATGTTTATCTCCTTCTGTAAAGATTGTCACTTATTTCTGGAGTGAGATCCCTTCCACCTCCCTCCTCTTATACTCAGGCTCCCTCACTCTCCTCACCTCCCCACACCCTGCTGGTTCCTGCCTGAGGTCCTTATCTGCTTTGGATGCCTCAGCTTGCTCCCAGTCTCCCACCTGCCTGGGGGACTCTTGGGCCCAGAGCCACGGAAGGTGATGAATGGAAGCTTGTTTGTGCTCCCTGTGCTCATCATGGTGGAAGTGGAAGCAAAGAGGTGCCCTGGAGATGCCCTTGCCTCTGGGACTTCTGCCATCCTGAGTTTTTGAGGAACCTTTTGACTCTTTCCTCCTGAGTCTGACTGGGTGTGGAACCCTTGTCTGTGCAGCTGGGTCTGGAGCCCCTGCACACGACCCCGCCTAGACCTGACAGGACTGCTTGGCTCCTCTGCAACCTGCAGGGCTCTCTGCCCTGCAAGACTCCCATCCCTATCCCCCGGGTCTCCCTCTAAATAAGCCCCCTTTGTAGCTATGTGCACTCAAAACAAGATGTTTAACCCCCCATTTACCTTGTCTGTAAAAGAGGCCTAATGGACACCTGTCACTCAGGAGAGCTGTGAGAATGTGATCAACAGTGGGCCACCTGGCAGAGTGCCTGGGGTACACAGCATGAGGAATGACATATTTTCTCTCCCTACCCACTTTGAAACCCATGTTAGGCAGGTAAATAAATCTGATTGAGTGCTGCTGCCTGTCCCAGCACCTGACCTGGTTTGCCCCTGTCTGGCTCTTTTTTTTTTTTTTTCCTATGCACAACACAACTGTACCAAATACACATTCCACCCATTGGAAGCATCTGCATCTTACCCTTGTCTTGCTTTGTTCACAAAATACGGCAGGCAGCTGGGTGGATCACAGCACAGGACAGAAAGGGTTGGGTTGTGCTTGAAAATAAGTTTATTGAGAAACAAGTACTGTGCACACAGCTATATATCTGGGTCGCTGGCCCGTCTCTGCGGCTCCTGTGCATGATGGATGGCAGCGTGGATGGGCAGCAGGGCCTACTGCTTGCGCTTGGTCTCACTGAGCAGCTCTTGCCAGTTCTTCTCCATCTCCTCCTTGCAGTTGAGGAAGGCGTCCTCCAGCCGGCGCATGGACTCCGCCAGAGTGGGGTTGGTGCGCATGACCACCATGTCATAGGCCATCCAGGTCGCCTGCACTGCAACAACCAGACAGGCCCAGTCAGGCCACAGGTGTCGCTGCAGCTCTGGGGCACCTCACTTGTCCTGCCAGGGAGCCGGACCCTCCTGGGACACCCCATGCTCCAAGGAGAGAAAGCTGTTGGCTACAACAGGGCTCATAAAACACCCTGTGAAAACTCCTTTCTGCAAATAGCAATAATGACACTTCCTAATTTCCAGTCTTAACTTCTGGATCCATCAGCCCATGACAGTAAAACCTGGAGGCCAGTCTGATGTGAACTGGGAGAAAAATTGGAGCAAACCACAGGTCCTTGCTTACACACAGTTCACAGGTAGTGGCTGCAGGGTGACCTCCCCAGAGGTCATAATGTCTACTTACCCCAGTTCACATGCTCAGGTATGCCGACCGTTCCCAGTCCTACAAGTCCTCACTGTCAAGTTTCTTCATGCTCTGTGGCTTGGGATACCTGTCCCCCTGCAGCTGTGCCCCTCTGCACCTTCATTAAGGCTCAGGCCAGGGCTTCTCCTGGGGAGGTTTTGCTGCCTCCCCTGTAAGACACCTTGAGTGTTCACACTGCTCTTTCCGTCTGAGAGCAACTTGAGGGCAGTGTTCCCTGGGCCTCCAGATGAACACATGCTTCTTGTGCAGACTCAGTGGAAGTGTGCAGAAACCCCAGTTTGTACCATCTGCCATCACTGTGGCTCTGCATTCTAGAACTGCACAGAACAAGGGTCACCCCTTCTGCATGACAGCCCAGCACGGTATATCTGTCTCTTTAACATTCCCGTTTGTTGAAGTGAAAAATGCTGGATACTCTGGGAAGCTATGTTTTCAAGGATATTAACCAAAGAGGACACAGGAAGCATGATTAATTGTGGGAAATGTGGGAAGAGCCACTGGAGCACATGCATCCTTGTGGCTGCGGAGTGGGTAAGATCCCGAGGAACACCCAGGATTATCATGCTTGGGTGGCACGCCCCCAAGTGACACCCCCTCTCCGCCAATGGGGCAGTGTCTCAGGAGAGTCTCACCCCATCCCCCCATCTTCCTTCTCCGCATTGTGCAGTTTCTGGCTGGATTGCTCTGATAGGCCCTCGAATCACCACCTCTCTCTGCTCGTTGGCTCCCCTCCTCTATAAAACATGCATGCTTCTGCAATAAAGTTGAGATCACGTCACAGAACCTGTCTCCTGGGGCTGATTCTTGTAACTCTGCCGCTTCACCACCCTGAAGACCCCCACGTTCAACCTCAATTAGTAATAAAAGCACATGTGTATCTCACACAAACAAGGTCAGCCATGTGGCAGACTTGAAGTTTCACAAAGTAACATCTGTTCGGGCACGGAAAATTGCTAGAAAAGTATATGCAGTGTCTCAACAGAGTTCATGGCTCTAGCAAGTATAGGGATTCTTGGACTTCTGGAAGCCTGAGTGGCCCTTGGGACACTTCTTACCATGTAGGCTGCTACCTGCCTCTCAGACCCATGGTGAACCTGTCTAGCTGGCTGGGAATGGTACCCTGGAGCCTGGATGCTGAACATGTCCTGGGTCCATCTGGTGCAGGGAGTCTGCAGACCACACTTTCACACCGTAGACAGCAGGTCTGCAGACCATAAGTAGCTTCCCAGCTCTCCACTTGCTGGCCTTGGATGGGGAGTTAGACTTGGCTAACTCAGTCTCTACTGCTTCCTGATCTCACAGCTTGCTGTGAAGATTAAATGGGTAATATACATGAACTCCCTAGCATCTGTGTCATAGACCATGTGGTGTCCCCTCCAGATTCACACGTTGAAATCCAACCCCAGTGAAGGCATTAGAAGGCAGAGTCTTTGGAAGATGAGTGTTCATGGGTATGGAGCCCTCGTGTCCTGATAGAACAGACGCGGAGATTGTTCTCCGCCACTGAAGACACTTGAGAAAACTACTGTCTGCAAACTAGCAAAAGGCTTCTCACCAGCACCAGACTGACTTCCTAGTCACCAGGACTCTGAGAAATAAATGTTCGTTGTGTCTTTTAAGCCACCCTATGACAATCTGTCATAGCAGCATAAAACAATGAAGACAGAAATTGGGCTGGGGACAGTGGCACATGCCTGTAATTTCAGAGGCTCAGGAAGCTGAGGCAGGAGGATCACAAGTTCAAGGCCAGTCCCAGCAACTTAGAAAGGCCCTAAGCAACTTGATGAGATCCTGTCTCAAAATAAAAAAATAAAAGGACTGGGGATGTAGCTCAGTGTAAAGAGTCCCTGGGTCAACCCCCAGTACAAAAAAAAAAAAAAAAAGCAAAAGAAAACAACAACAACAAACCTCCTCATCTAAAAAACAAACAAACAAACAAAACAAACAAAAGTGAAGAAGCAAATACGCCAAGTGTGGTGCGCACACCTATAGTTCCAGTAATTCAGGAAGCTGAGGTGGGAGGATTGCAAGTTGGAGGCCAGCCTGAGCAACTTAGCAAGACCCTGTCTCAAAAATAGAAAGGACTTGGATACTGGTCAGTGATAAAGTACTTGTGGGTTCAACCCCCAGTACCACAGGGGAAAAAAGACCAATGGGTTCCAAGAAGTGGGGTGTTGCTATCTATAGCAAGCACCTGAAAGTGTGGAAGTAGCTCTGGAATTGGGCAGTGAGTAGAGGCTGCAAGAGCTTTGAAGTGCTTGCTAGGAATTGACACAGCATTACCATGTATGGAGCTTTAAAAGTAATTTTGGTAAGTGCTCAGAAGAAAAGAGGAAATTAGAGAGAAAGCCTCCTTCTTCTTAGAGAACACATAAATGATCAAGAATAGACAGTGGAAATACAAATGGTAAAGCCATTCTAATGAGGTACCAGATGGAAATAAGGAGTAAGTCATCAGAAACCAGAGGAAAGGTGATCCTTGTCATGAAGTGGTAAAGAACTTGGCTGAATTGTGTTTGTTTTCTAGTGTTTTGCAGAAGATAGAACTTATGAGATATTTATTTAAGGAGAGCTGCTCGAAGACAGAAGAAATTCTTATAAAATAAATAATTGAGGCACTCAGGTAAAGAGGATGGATAAGAAGTTAAAATCAGTGTAGGTGGGTAACAGCTCACAGAAACGATCTTCCATAGGAGCTAGAATTCTGACCCTGAGTTTCCTATGCCAAAGCAGAGAAGGAAACATGTTCAATTGGCTCAGTATTCACAAAAGAGAAACAAGCCATTGCTTAAAACGCCACTACCGTAAAGGAAAAATTTCCAGTGGATCTTTATGAAAGAATTGTACTGTAGGTGAGATGGTCTGGCTGTGTCACCCAGGCTGGCCTCAAACTCCTGGGCTCAAGTCAGCCTGCTGCCTCAGCCTCCCGAGTCTTGGGATTACAGGTGTGTACCTCCCTCCTGGCTTAGCATCCTCGTTTAAATACAAGGTGGTCCTCTGTGACTGTGGTTAGGATCACTGGCAGAGCAGTAAAGCACAGCTTGGAAAGGGAGCTCAGCAAGACACCAAAGCACCACATCAAGTGCACAGCCCTCCAGTGGGACCCAGGGAGGTTTCAGAACACACAGAGCAGGAAGGACTCATGACCATCGGAAACCTCCAGGAATGTATGTTTCTTGAGTTTTTCATTTATTCATTTGGTGTTTACTGAACATTTTGTGCTGCCACTTGCAATGGCAGCCCTGGTGGCAGCAATGTGTAAGGCAGACGCCTGCTCTCCTGTGGTGGGAGAAGAAGGCCATCAACTGGGGGGATTGCAGGTGGAAAAGGAACTGCGAGGAGACATCTGGGGTGTTACAGGGGAGGAGGCGAGGAGTTGACCTGATATACAGTGTATGTCAAATGAAAGTGCCCGTGTGCTGGTTCTGGGCTCTCTTTTGTATTTTGTTGCTTAGTTTGTCTATTTCTATCCCAATATAACAACATTTTAATTACACCACTTTATAGCTCACTTATATAGCTTTATAACCTATTATGTAGCTATATATACAGCACTGTGTACTTATGTAGCTTTAAATAGCTTCATAATAAACCTTGTTAATGAGGGTAAGTCCTCTATCCATGTCTGTCTTCCTCAGAAGTATCTTAGCTATATCCTTGACTCTTAGGTCTCATAAATGTTTTAGAACCAACCTGTCACTTTTCATGAAAACCCAGATAAGATTTTGATTGTAACTACTCGGAACTTATAGATGGAATTTGGAAAGAATGGACTCATTTATTACGTTCAGCCTTTCTGTTCATGAAGGTACCTGTGGCTCCATTTATTTTTGTTTTTAATTTTTTGGCACTGAGGACTGAACCCAGGGGCATTGTACCACAGAGCCACATGCCCAGCCCTTTTTATTTTTTATTTTGAGACAGGGTCACTAAGTTGCTTAGGGCCTTGCTAAGTTGCTGAGGTTGACCTCAAATTTGGAAGCCTCCTCCCTTAACCTCCCAAACTGTTAGGATTACAGGGTGCACCCCTAAGCTTGGCTATTTTTAATACCTTTTAGTCTGGGCTGGGGTTGTGGCTCAGTGGTGGAGCACCTGCCTGATCCATATGAGGCACTGTGTTTCATCCTCAGCACAATAAATAAAATAAAGGTATTGTGTCCATCTACAACTAAAAATATTTTTAAAATCTTTTAGTCAAGTTTTTTCTACACATAGGTTTTACACATTTCTTGTTAATTTTTTTTCCTGAGGTAATTTATAGAAGAGTGTGTGTGCATGCACCCATATGTGACATTGTTGTTGCTGTAAATGGTGCCTTAACAAATATGTTCTAGGGCTGGGGCTGGGGCTCAGTAATGGAGTGCTTGCCTAGCATGTGTGAGGCACTGGGTTTGATTCTCAGCACTGCATGTAAATAAATGAATACAAATAAATGTCCATCAACAACTAAAAGTGTGTATATATATATATGTACATATATATTTATATGTATATATATAATGTTTTGTTGTTGTTGTTAATATGGGGCTGGGGATATAGCTCAGTTGGTAGAGTGCTTTCCTTGCATGCACAAGGCCCTGGGTTCAATCCCCAGAACCACACACAAAAATGTTCTAGGGGTTGAGGGTATAGCTCAGTGGTAGAGCATTTGCTTAGCATGTGCAAAGCCTTGGGTTTGATTTGGTTTGATTCCCAGCACACACACACTCACACACACACACACAATGTCCTAATGCTTTGACTCTGATATGTAAAATGTAATTAATTTTTGTATTTTGATCTTATATCCAGCCACATTGCTAAACTATTATTTCCAACCATTTGTGTTTCAGATGTAGCAGCCAGCCTCCAAGTTGGTTCCCAGTAGGCATTACCTTTTGGTAGGCACAACTTTGTATAGTTCTCTCTTATACCAGGGTTGATCCATGTGACAATATGGTATGAGTGATATTAAGCCATTTCAGAGATTTTCTGTGAGTGAAGGTCAGCTCTATGGAGTGTCCACATAGGGAATCTCCTGCCAATAGGTACCTGAAATTGGAAGCAGATTTTCCAGCACCCAGTCCAGTGTTCAGAAACTGAAGCCATGGCTGGTATCTTGACTGTGATCTCATGTGAAACAGCCAGAAATCACCCATCTATGCCATGCCCAGACTTCTGACCTTCAGAAACTGTGTCAAAATAAATGGGTTTGATTTTCATTTCCTAAATCTGAGTTAATTTGTTATACAGCACTAGATAACAAATAACTGATTTTGGTACCGGGAATTTGGTACTTCTATAATAAGAACCTCAAATGTGGGAGTGGCTTTGGAAAAGGGCAGTAAGTGGAAACTGGAAGAGCTGTAAGGACTTTGAGGAGAGTGCTAGTAACAGCTTAAAGTGTCTCAAATGCACTGTTCCTGGAATTTTGGACTCTAATGTGACTGCCAATAAGGGCTTAAAGAGAAGTGAGGAAGCTTATCGAAAGCTGAAGGAGGGGGCATCCTTGTCATGAAGAGGCAGAATATTTAGCAACACTGTCATAAGAAGTAATTTAAAAGGTCGAAAATGCACCAAATGAACTATTTACTAGTATCTATCTATTTTTTGTTTGTTTTTGGAGCTGAGGATTGAATCTAAGGCCTCTCACACCCTCCATCACTGAGCCACACCCCAGCCCCAGCCTACATGTTTAACATTTTACTCATTCTCCATTGCTTTGTGAATTTCAGATCTTCCTTTGGGGATGATATTGCTTTTACTTGGTACGACTTTTAGAGGCCCTTTAGAGCAAGTCTCTTGGTGATAAACAGTGTCGGTTTTGCTCATCTGCAAATGTCTTTGTCTTCTTTACTGAAAGATAGTTTTTCTGGATGCATAATTCTGGGTTGATAATGTTTTTATGATATTTAGTTCTTTTTCTTCCAATTCCTATTCTTCATGATTGTTGTTGGAAAATCATTCTAATTGTCATTCCTTTGATTATCTCTTTCTCTTTCTTTGGCTTCCTGTAAAATTTTTCTCTTTGTCTTTGATGTTCTGAAGTTTCACTATCTAGTTATGGATTTAAATTTCTTTTGCTTGGCATATATTTTGTTTCTTGGATCTCTGATTCAATTTTTCATCAGTTCTGGAAAATTCAGTCATTATGTTATTAAATATTGTCATTACTCCATTTTCTCTAATTTCTCTTTTTCTGAGATCCCAATTAGAACCATGATAGACCTTCTTAATCTTTTTTCATTTTGTTTATTTATTTTTGCAGTGCTGAGGATCTAGCCCAAGGCCTTGTGCATGCTAGAGAAGTGCTTTACTACTAAGCTACACCCTGGCCCCTTCTTTATTTTTTATTTTTTGGTACTAGGGATTGAACCCAGGGGTGCTTAATCATTGAGCCACATCCCCAGCACTTTTAATTATTATTTTTTAAAATTTTGAGGCAGGGTCTCACTAAGTTGCTAAGGCTAGCTTTGAACTTGTGATTCTTCTGCCTCAGCCTCCCAAGTCACTGGGTTTACAGGCACGCTCCACCATGCCCAGCCCTTCTTTATTTTTGATGCATTCTTCTCCAGTTTATTAATTCTCTTTTCAAATCTTCAACTGTGTTGATGACATTTTATTTCATAATTATATTTTTCAGCCAATTCTGGCTGCCCATTCTTGAATTTCTTTTATGCTCCTCTGTTATTTCATTCATTCCTTCTTCAAACGTTTTATATGTAGCTACTCATGTTCTGTGTCTTACCTCATCTTCAGACATCTAAAAGTACTTATTCTTGTTTCTTTCACTCACAGTGGCTTGCCATTGCATGTCTGTGATGATCTTTATGCGTGAGGTCACTGTTGAGGTAGCCCCATCCAGGACTCTAGATACTTTTGGTGCAGAGTAAGAGTCATACCTTCAGCTTCTCTACATCTCTGATGTTTCAAGATTCAGTATTTGTTATACGGTGGATTGTTTCCTCCCTGAAGTCATCTGTTGAAATCCTAATTCCTAGTACTTCAGCATGTGACTGTATTCAGAGGTCACATTTTTAAGAGGTGGTTAAGTTAAAATGAGGTCATTGGGATGGGCCCTAATCTAGTATGAGTGGCATCCTGATAAGGAGAGGAGATTAGGACACAAACAGGAACAGAGGGGCATCATGTAAGGACACAGGAAGGAGATGGACATCTACAAGCCAAGGAGATAGACCTCAGAAGAAACCAACACTGCCCACACTGCTAATCCCCAGCACTGTGAGAAAACAAATTTCTGTTGTTGAAGCTGCCCAGCCTTCTGTCCTTTGTAGGGCAGACCTAGCAGGATCTCACTACAGAGTAAGGTCTGCTCCCTGCTGCTCTGGCTCCTGCTCTCCTGGTGGCTTTGCTCTGGGTCTTTGCCTTCAGCATTAGGACACTCGTTGCCAGCCTCACACCATTGGAGCTCCAGTTCCTGCATGACCTGGTTGAGCCATGCTCATCTCACTAGGTTGACAGTACCATGCTCACAGTTTGGGTCTTGTATGAAGGCTTTCAGCCGAAGAGGGTGAGTGGGGGCTGGAATCCAAATTAAGGTCCTCTCTTCAAAATATGAGGAGATTGCATCTGGTGGGGGGACAGGGAGTGTGCCTTTTTCTAATTCATTACAAAGAATTTTTTCTATCATCTACCAAGAAAAAGCAGCATCTTTTTTTTTCTTTTCATATGGAGGTGCAGTATCATCTAGCAGAGGACTTATTAGCCATATTTAAGTTTATTCTGGGGTGTGGGTATGTGGGAATATCTCAGGAACTCTTACCTTTTGTGGGACCAGTGATGCCTTGAGGATGTGTTCTATCTAGGTTTTGCTGCTGAGGGTGGAAGGATGCCGCAGCACCCAGCACCAGCTCCCCAAGCAACTGGGATCACAGATGGTGCCCTGGCTGGGCTCCTTCACAGTCACATGAGCAGTGCAAGGCTGTCGCTCCTCAGCACGTGCCTTCTGTCCTCACTAAACAGCTCTCTCCAAATCACCAAACGACCTCAGTATATCCAAAACCAAAGGGATGTGTTGATTCTCATGCCTTCCTGAGACTGTCTCCTGCCTTGGACATGTGGCGCTAGTCTTGCAGTTCTCTCTGTGCCTGTGATCATCTTTCTTCTCCCTTATGGCGAAACGCCTTTGTCTGCTTTTCCAATTGATGGAGTTTCTCAGGGTTGTGACCTCGGGCCACCACTCTTCACTATGAACCTACTGTGTGGTCAGTATTACCCACATACTGGGAAAAGGAAAGTGGTCAGAACTTTTGAGGTTTAGTAGACTCAACTTACACTAATTCCTGGAAATCCAAAGCATCACTGTGGTCCACCAGTCAGAGAGAGGCTATGGAGGCCACGTGATCAATGGAGTGCCAACTCAGGTCTGTCTCACAGTGGCCCATAGGCCTCTGAACCACCCTGTGGTTATTTTCACATTTCAGGATGCAGAATTGAAACAGACATACTTGGTAACTGGGAGAATCCTTAAATTGGCTCACTGACTCACAAGGGCTGTCATGTTGCTAAAACTGAAATGGAAGCCAAGCAGGATTGTCTCCAGCTATAAGAGCAGGATATCAAAGCAACTGCATTCCTGCAAACTTCAGGCTTTGACCACCATTAAAAACCTGAAAAGTGTGGAGGCATTCCCACCACATCCCTATTCAACTCGCCTGTTTGGCCTGTGCAGAAGATGATCTTAGAGAATGACAGCAGATTATCAAACTCAATCAGAAGGTGACTCCAGATGTGGTTTTGTTGCTGGAAAAAATGAAGAAATGAACATATTCCCTGGTACCTGGCATACAGCTGTTGATCTGGCAATTTTTTTTCTCTTTACATGTTAGCAAAGACAATCAGAAGCAGTTTGCTTTCAGATGATCAGGCCAATAGCACATCCTCACTACTCTGGGTCAGGTCTATCAACTCTCTAGCAGCTAGGGTTTGGATCTGTGTAAAAGACTCTGTAACCAGTCTATGGTACTACCAAGAGGTGGCAGAATCTTTAGGAGATGATGCCCAATGGAAAGAAGTTAGTACCCTAACTTCTGAAGTGGTACCCTTGGAGGGGTGGCTAGAACCCCAGCCCCTTCCCATATCTCTCTCCTTGCATCTGGTTACCATGAAGTGAGAAGCTTTGCCCTACCACAAGCTCCCTGCCTGATAATCTGTCCCCCCACAGGCCCCAAAACAATGGGGACAACAGTCTAGGAACTGAAACCTCAGAAACTATGAGCCAAAATAACTTCTCCTCCTTTTAAGTTGATTTTATCAGGTATTATCAGAAGCTGACTAACACATCAGCTGATACATTATACTAACGATATTCTGCTGATTGGACTGAGGAGCCCAAGAAGCCAGATACAAGAGTGTGTACCATGTGACTCCATCTAGATGGTGCTAGGGATGGAGGTTGGAGATGAGCTGGGCAAGGCAAAAAGAGGCCTCTGGGGCTGGGGATATAGCTCAGTTGGTAGAGTGCTTGCCTCAGAAGCACAAGGCCCTGGGTTCAAATCCCCAGCACCACAAAAAAAAAAAAAAAAAAAAGAAAGAAAGAAAAGAAAAAAAAAAGAAGCCTCTGGAGTGGCAAGCACATTCTGCATGTGGATGCTCATGTTGTTTACCCTGCCACATGCATTTGGCAAAGCTCAGTGCACTGTGTACTTAAATGTGGTTATTATGTTGTACGTAACTATAGCTTAAGGAAGGTGACTTCAGGAACAACAAAAAGCAAGAACATTATGTATCAATATTAATGACCTGGGGTAAAGGATATGCCAGAAATAAATGCACATCCCCAAGTAATTTAAAAAGAATAAAATAAATGAACACAGCATTCAACTCAAAGTTTTAATAAAACAACAACACAAATTAGGAAAAGCAGAGGAAATCCCCCCTCCCAATAAATCCAAATAAGTCAGAATATGGAAAAATAGAAACACACTGTGATGCTTTCCTGGCCATGGACCCTTCTCTGAGAATCACCATCACCCACAGATCCTACAATGGACTGAGCCTGAACATCAGTCTCATCACCCATGTGGCCTAGCCCACCCTTGCCAGGGGTGATGTACACCACAGCATAATTTGCAGCATTGAAAAGTAATAGATTGTACACATCTTGGAAGAAGCTGACACATGTAGTTCTGGATGAAAAAAACAAGAAATAGCATGAGACATAAAAATACTATTTACATAAATTAAAAACATATGCACATAGAACAGCAATATACATTTCACAAGAACATACACACAGAAGTATATACATGAGGCTGGGGTTGTGGCTCATAGTAGAGCACTTGCCTAGCATGTGTGAGGCACTGGGTTCAATTCTCAGCATCACATACAAATAAATACAATAAAGGTCCATCAACAGCAACAAAAATATTTAAAAAAAGAAAAAAGGAAAAAAGAAACATATAAATTAAGCACATTAGAATTCTTTCCTGTGGGTGGAGAGAGGGAAAGGAATGGACAATATGGACTAGAGGGGACAAATAAAAAATTAAACTGTAGAACCTGTATGAACATGACATGTCATGAACTGTGGGCCATTAAAAACTCAATCCTCTATATCTGAGATAAAAGTAAATGAAAAACTTACCATGCAACAATATAATTTGAGAATAGGGGGATAGTCTTGAGGAAATCACACAAAATAACATGGAAAAAATAAAGAAATAAAATTGATTACAGAAATGATGATAAAAGGTATGGCAAAATGGAGATGCACAACATGGACAACTGGAATTCCTAAAGAAGGAAACCAAAGAAGCAGAACAACTAGTAAGTATCCGATGAAATGATAAATGAAAAGGGTTTATAAATGCTCTCAAGTCCACTGTTCCAGAGGCTTGCCAGGTCCCAGGACAAGTGTTACATGATATTAACACCAGTCTTATCTTGATGGAATCACAGATTTTCAATGATAAGAAAGAATCTTAAAGGCAGAAGAAGCAAGTTGCTCAAGAGGAAACAGAGGTCTCCCACTACTGCACAGTGCCACCAAGTTCTCTTCCAAGCCACAGAGAAAGTGATCACATACCCAACCAAGCTGCATCCAGGTAAAAGCACAGACAGATATTCTCAGGGGTTTATGGAATCAAGGAATATATTTCCAGGTTTAAATACTCCATCTATTTGAATACACTATGTGGGTCCCAACAATTGTAGGGATTATGATCACAGAACTTAAATGTTATAAATCTTTTGTGTGTGGGGGGGTACCGGGGATGGAACTCAGGAGCACCCTACCACTGAGCTACATTCTCAGCCCTTTTTATTTTTTATTTTGAGACAGGGTCTTACTAAGTTGCTGAGGCAGGCCTTGAATTTGGCCTCTTGCCTCAGCCTCCCGAGTAGCTGGGATCAAGATGTGCACCTCCTTGGTCAGTTGATGTTATAAATCTTTATAACATACAAATAGTAGTATAGTTAATAGCTAACTATGACTTGGTTTCTTCATCTATAAAACAGGGATGAGACTCCTGTATCTCACAATGTTGTGGAGTATTCAGTAGTTAAGTTCTGAGTGTTTCTGATGACAGTTATTAGATACTGAATAATGAAAAAAGATATAACTAAAGAAATAACACTAATGTTATTGTTAATGTTTCCCACAAACCAACTTACTTTCTTTTTTCTTCTGCTCTTTGGTGTTCTATTACTTCCAAATCTTAGGCTTATGTACAGAAGGTAAGAGCACTGATAAAATAAAAAACAGACCTAAAATGGCCTGGCTGGTGTGCCCAGCAGGCCACATGGGGCAGTGGCCCTTGCCCCACCCCTGCCCTCAGGGGAGGCCCCAGCCGGGGAGGTCCCTCCTGGTGACCAGCTGCCAGCAGCTCCAGCCTGGCCCTGTGGGCACATCTCCTGAACCAGGCACCTCTGCAGCCTGCCACCCCTTCCCTGCCTGGCTGGTTTTGTAACTGCCCTGGAAGAGCTCAAGGCGCAGCCCACCCTCTGTCTCCAGGGGGCTAGAGCTGCCAGGGCTTCCACAAACTCTTCATTTTGTTTGTTTGTTTGTTTGTTTGTTTGTTTTTGCAGTGCTGGGGATTGAACCCAGGACCGCAAGGTAAGCACTCAACCAACTGAGCTATATCCCCAGCCCCACAAACTCTTAATTTTGTTTCTCCTTTTGCTTCTGTGCCACCATGAGGTAAACAACTTTGTTTTGATTGAATTTTACTTTGAATTTTAAAATGGAACATGCAACATTTTCTTTAAAAATTATTATTTGATTAGCAATTATAAACCTAATAACCATTTATTTTGAAATGCTAATGCTCACACCAGAAAATTTCCATTGTATATAGTAGAATTTTTTTTTTTTTTTGGAACCAGGGATTGAACTCAGGGACACTCGGCCACTGAGCCACATCCCCAGCCCTATTTTGTATTTTATTTAGAGACAGGGTCTCACTGAGTTGCTTAGGGCCTCGCTAAGTTGCTGAGGCTGGCTTTGAACTCGCGATCCTCCTGACTCAGCCTCCCAAGTCGCTTGGATTACAGGCGTGCGCCACCACACCCGGCTAGTAGAATTTTTATAAATAAAAAATGTTGCTAAAAGGGATGATTTGGAAGGAAATATCCAGACTGACGTGATCTTAACAAAGCAATTACCAAAGAGAAAACTGAAAAAGTTATACAGAAAAACTCTCCAGGGCTGGGTTGTGGCTCAGTAGTAGAGCACTTGTCTAGCATGTGTGAGGCACTAGGTTCAAGTCTCAGCACCACATATAAATAAATACAATAAAGGTCCATCGACAACTAAAAAACAAATAAATAAAAACAACAACTATCTCCAATGGTTGAGTCATTGCGATCTTTGAAATATTAAAAAGCCAATTGTTTCCAAATACTCTAATAGTACACCAATAATTTTCAGAATGTGGAAAAAGATAACTCTAGAGATTGTTCAGACCAAAGTATCTTTGAATAGTAATTTAAATTCTCTAAGCCCCAATTCCCTCCTCTATAAAATGGGGATAACAATAGTGTCTTTGCCCTAGATTTTTGCTCTAAAAATAAATAAGACAATGTTTTTAAGATAAAGTGTGTAGGTCAACATATGCTGTTATCATTATAACTGAGAGCAGTGGAATAGCACTACCCACCTAAGCGTCTATAGCCTGCCTGCATGTTGGTATTAATGTAGCAAAAGGTGTAAAAGATCTTCATGTGAAAAGAATAAAGCCCAGAGGTAAATGTATTAAAAAATCTGCAGAAAAACTTTGCAATGTCTTTTGAGACATCTTAATGCACACTAATGAATAATTTAGAGACATCACTACCTGAACGAGAACACTTACTATTAAAAAGATACCATTCTTTGCTGGACCCAGTGGCACGTACGTGTGATCCCAGCAACTAGGGATGCTGAGGCAAGAGGATTGCAAGTTTGAGACCAGTCTCAGCAACTTAGTGAGGCCCTTAGCAACTTAACAAGACTTCGTCTCAAAATAAAAAATAAAAAGCACTGAGAAGGTAGCATGGTGGTAAAGCACCCCTGGGTTCAATCCCCATGACCCTCCCTAAAAAATTCCTTCTTCGGGTGGGGGGATAGCTCAGTTCCGAGGCAAGCACTAAGGCCCTGGGTTCAATCCCCAGCACCGCAAAAACAAACAAAAATTCCTTCTTCCCAAATTAATGTATAGGTGTAACACGATTCTAAATAAAATATTGAATAAATGAATCTATATTGTTCCTCTGAAAGAATAAATGTGAGAAAAGTTAAAAATCATAAACTAAGAAAAAGAATGATGAGGGGAACTTCCAGATTAATAATGAAAATAGTTTGATACTATACTCTTTAAAACCTACCATTGTGAGCCGGGCGTGGTGGCGCACGCCTGTAATCCAAGCAACTTGGGAGGCTGAGTCAGGAGGATCGCGAGTTCAAAGCCAGCCTCAGCAACTTAGCGAGGCCCTAAGCAACTCAGTGAGACCCTGTCTCTAAATAAATACAAAATAGGGCTGGGGATGTGGCTCAGTGGCCGAGTGTCCCTGAGTTCAATCCCTGGTTCAAAAAAACAAAAAACAAAAAACAAAAAACCCTACCATTGTGAAAGGGACAGTAGCTACCTGTGCCCTGCTGTGTATAAGACCTTCCTGAGTCATGAATCACTTGCAAACTGATGGGGTAGAATGGGGTGGATTTGGGGGGGGGGTGAATACATAGCCCCCACCTTGCTACCCTTTGCTCTCATGGGGCAAATACCAGCTAAACTTGTGCCAGGAAAACTGTCCTAGCCACGCTTTGACTTAAGTTTGAGAGCAGAGAAAGACAACTTTAAGCCCTGGAGTTAAGATTTCGCCTTTTAATACTGCTTGAAGTGTGTGTATTTTTACATTTATTAGGGATTGCTTCCTTGGTATGATCAAGGATCCAAGGAACAATGAGACAAAGGTCTTTGCAGATACACCAGAGGTCCCAGGTTACATGCTGAGCCTCACTTCAGATCTAACCTACTAGGTCAGGATGAGAGATGATATAATTCTGATCCAAAATTATCTTACTTCTGCCAATAATAACTGTCCGAACTTATCCCAGGGACACTATGAGGAAATTATTCTGCTACTGACACTTCAGTTACAAAAATATTTTAATATTTGGATTATTGGATTTGAGTCTCTGGGCTCTAGGACATATATTGCTTAAGAAATTTGCTGGGGGGCTGGGGATATAGCTCAGTTGGTAGAGTGCTTGCCTTGCAAGCATGAGGCCCTGGGTTCAATCCCCAGCACTGCAAAACAAACATACATACATATATGTATGTATATATATTATATATATTTAAGGCTGTCTAGTACCTAGGCAGAAAATTGGAAACATTTTTTTTTTTGAACCAGGGATTGAACTCAGGGACACTCAGTCACTGAGCCACATCCCCAGCCCTATTTTGTATTTTATTTAGAGACAGGGTCTCACTGAGTTGCTTAGGGCCTCGCCAAGTTGCTGAGGCTGGCTTTGAACTCGCGATCCTCCTGACTCAGCCTCCCAAGTTGCTTGGATTACAGGCGTGCGCCACCATGCCCAGCCAGAAACATTTTTAAGTAGAAAATTTCTAGAGCTTCCTGTGATGAATAATTTTTATTTATAAATGAATAATGTCTTTAAAAGTAGTTTGTTTTAGCACATGCCTGTAATCCGAGCTACTTCAGAGGCTGAGGCAGGAGGATCACAAGTTCAAGCTCAGCCTAGGAAATTTAGCAAAACAGTGTCTCAAAATAAAAGTTTAAAAAAGGGCTGGGTTGTGGCTCAGTGGTAGAGCGCTTGCTAGCATGTGTGAGGCACTGGGTTCAATTCTCAGCACCACATATAAACAGATAAATAAATAAATAGAAAGAAATGTCCATCAACAACTCAAAAAATATATTTTTAAAAAAGGGCTGGGATGTGGCTTAGTAGCAGAGCTCTTGCCTAGCATGTATGAGGCACTGGGTTCAATATCTGGTACTACAAACAAAAAAAAAGTTTTTGAGTTAAAGTATGCATGCTTTTTGTTTTGTTTTGTTTTTGTGGTACAGGGATTCAAAATCAGCGCTTTGTACATGCTTAGCAAGTGCTCTACCACTGAGCTACATGCCCAACCCTAAAGTATACGTGATTTCTAAAGTTTGGCTTACATTATTATTTTCTCTAGCAAAACTCAGGTTCACAAATTATAAGAATTAAATATATTCTAGTTAATAAAGAACAAATGAAATTATAATGGTGTTACTACCACTGCCGAGTGGAAACATGTTAAATAAGACAACAAACTAACATTTCTTCCCCCAAATTTAGAACTTTGCTCAACCCTATTGCTGTGTTAGTCTACTGAACTGCACCCCCTGTTCTTACCACTGCTAGGCTGAGCCCTTTCTATTTAAATGAGTCACAGAAAGCAAGCCTGGTCTGTTCGCAGGTGTCACACAGTCACCTGTTTGTCATCTGATTGAGCAGTCATTATATGTGAGTTGCATCTGGAAATGGCCAACTGCAAGTCACTATTTCTGCCCTTCAAAAGATAATCGTCCAACTGCAGAAACATGATGCAAAACCCACAGAAAATGATTCAAGGTCATTCAGCATTAAGGTCAAATTTTGTGGTGCAGCTATTGCTATGAAAATTGAAAGGTGGTCAAGAAAGCCTTGCTAGAAGAAGGAACGCTTGACGTGTGCTTAGAAGTTTGAGAATATTCAAGCTACTGAAATGAAGAAATGCTGTTGGAAAACTTCCTACCTGAGATTTTTTCCATCTCTTCCAATAGCTTTTCCAGGTCCTTATTCAGGTCTGACAGCATCCGCAGCATGTTGTCGTAGTTTCTTTCCCCAGGGTCAGAATCAGCCATCTAGGTGGTGCACAGCAAGAAGCTGCCATGAGATGGACTGTTCCCCACCACACTCCACAGCCAGCACCCTTTAAGGAGCTCTTCCCTGTGCTTCCATTTGGACAATTCACTCACTCCACAGGCATAGCAGCAGTGCCACACAGACTGAGTCCCAGCTTGAGGAGAAAAGCTTGGGTTCAAATCCTGGCTCCCCATGCATCAGCTGGTCATCTTGGACAACTCACTCACCTTTAAACTACAGCTCTGTGCCTTGTAAAAGGGAATTGCTAATAGTACCTATATCTTACAGATAGGGTTTTTATAAGGATTAAATTATATAAATTACTCTTCTGCAAGTACCTACAATAATAAACACTTAATAAATCATACCTATTGTTATTTAAAATATTAAATGCTACCAAAATCACTCCAGATGCTCTTCTAATCTTTACTAATCACATCAATTCATATATATATATATATATATATATATATATATATATATATTTGTAGTGCTGGGGATTGAACCCAGGGCCTTGTGCTTGTGGTGCAAGTGCTCTACCAACTGAGCTATATCCCCAGCTCCATTAATATTTGATATTTATCTATTTAACTACAAAGCTTTGGGCTAGATAAGATGGGAGACAAATAGATTAATAAGTCTGTAGATGCTGCCAGGAATTTATACTCTTGAGAAGATGAAGGAAGAAACTAGGCAACCGTTAAACAGGCAGGGGATGGGCCTCACATGTGGGGGCGTTCTCAGGGTGCCTGTGAATGTGTGGGGTTCAGAGTCAAGGCAGTGGCAGTCTCGCTGTGTTGGGCTCCTGCTTCTCTGCCTGTGCCCGCCTTCTCTTAAAGGAGAACATCCTGAGGAGGAGCATGGCGCCCTCTAGCAGACCCAAAGCAGATCTGAGAACCAAAGGTGTGGGGCAGGTTGTATGGTCTTTGGATCTTGTACAGGTGCTACTTGGAGGCTTGGAGCCATTCCTTACTGGGGACTCCATCCTTCTGGGACCTTAAATCTATGTTTTGTTTAAGCAGAGATAGTTTGCTAAGAGCAAGTGGGAGGTGCAGGAGGCAGGGCAGGGGCCTGAGACCCTCTGTTCTAGAGCCATCTCTCCCTTTCCTTTCCCAACCAGGCCTCACACAGGTGTTTGCCCTGCAGTTCCTACTTCCTCTGGCATCTCTCTGCCACTCACAGAAACTGCTTTTACCAAAATCAGAACGGACCGCTGCAGAAGGCTGAAAGGAGGCAAGAGCAGGAAGACTAGTCAGGAGAGCACTGCAGGCTCTGAAGATCTCACTTTAAGATGATGGCAGCTGGGACTATGGTCACCATATGATGAATCTCAATGATGAATATCATGGCACTTTGTGAATAGAAGGGTCCAGCATCTTGTGGAAGATGAGTCGACAGAACTTGGTGTAGGAGTTGATGGGTCTAGGTTTGCAGAGGCAAGTGATGGAAAGAGATGGCTCCTAACTGTGGTGAGAACACCTTGGTGGATGGAGGTGATACTAACTGAAATGGAAAGAGCAGGAGAGGAGCAGAAGGAAAGCCAAAGAGCCTTGCTTTGAACATGCTAACGAGAGGCCTGTTGGGTGGGCCTTCATGTGGCCATTCAGAGAGGCAACTATTCAGGTGTACGCGGGCTGGAACTGAAGAGAGATTGGGCTGAAGATATGAAGTTTGGAAGCAGAGTTGCAGGCTCTCTTCACCTTCACCTGGACTGTCACCAGAGCACAGAGAGGTATGTTTCTATGAACCAAGGCGCAGGGAGATTGCAGGGACAGAGTGCCAAACAGCCATAAAGATGGAGGCTGAGGCCATTTGACTTTAGATCTGGAAAGTAGGTTCTTGAAGATGGTACAAGACCTGAGGTGGGAGAAGGTGGCTTTGAGACTAGGGTTCACTGCATTTTTCCCTGGTGAAGTTGCCCAAGAAGAGAGTAGGACTGTAATGGATGAAGCCTGGACCAGTGCCAGAGCCCAAGAACATGGGGGTAATGGCAGACTGTGGGGTGGAGGTGAGCAGAGAGAGTGTGGGGGTGGATGCGAGGGGTCTGAATTAGGTATCACTTTGGGAGTGAAGGGTTTGAAGAAACAGGGTTCCTAGGGAGTGAGAATCCAGAAATATTCAGAATGCAAGGGTCCAGGGTCCCATTTCTGGCCTGAGGATCTTGCCTAGTACAGAGTTTACCAGTATCCGGGACACCCTTTAAAGTAAGAAATGTGAGGGGACTTGGGGGCTCTTCCATCACGCGCGAGGGGTGAGGGTCTGGGGAGAGGGAGGGACAGGACAGAACATGTCGATGTGTGGAAGGGGGACCTAGAGCTACTGAAGGAAGAAAGATGTGGGCCCACCCTGGGGTGGTCTGAGGGGCCTGCGGTGTGAGGCCATGTGTGGAGGACAGGTGTCCCTCCTGAACGGTGGGGTGGGTGAGCGTGAGAGATGCAGGATGAGTGGGATGTGCAGAGGTTGAGACCTAGGGTACATGGTGGGAAGAGACAGAGTGGGGGACTGTGGGTGAGGACATGGAGGGGAGG
>JAJEJO010005470.1:0-14738 GCA_020662805.1 Glaucomys volans | reverse complement strand
GTTGTCCTATAATAACAGAGAAAGAAAGTGATGTACCTTGTTGATAAAATATCAAGTAATAAAACTTTATTCTGAACGAAGTAGTGCTGAACTTTGGAAATAGAGTTGGAGCCATAACTTTGTTCTTAGAAAATATCTGCATGTACATCGAAGTCAGTTTCGGCAGCAATGGTGCTTTGATTTTGTTTCCCAGGAGAAAACTAAGGTAGGGTTCAAACATCAGCCTGCTGCTTCAGCTGGCAAGGACACTCACGCGGTCTGGGCCCGAGAGTTTCTATGTAGCTGTCCTTTAGTGATCACTGCCCTAATGTAAGTAGGACTGTTGCAGAGGTGACCTTTTCAGTCTCCTATAATTTATATCATTTTCTGGCAGTGGGAAAAGCAGCTCCAATAACATCAGCCTCCAGAGAGGCCAGTTGTTCTCCTGGCCCTCCTGGCCAGAAAACAGCCATCTCTGGAGAGCCCGTGCCAAGAAAATGCAGAGAAGCAGATATGGAAAGTGGTGAAAACAAAATGTCCTGTAAAATTCTTACCTGTGTAATCAAAAGATCAAGGACTCTTCAAATCTGTTTGCATAAGGCATTGCACAAGGTAATTTATTTACAGGAACCTCAGCCAAAAGTAGAAAAGCAGAAAAAAATGTTGGAACCAGGATTCCTTTTTCCTCTTTATTTCAGAACTTGTGTAAATAACACTAATAAGCTTTTGTTCTTGTGCCAGAAAAATAAGGACAGGAATGAATTAGTTGGTCAGTATCACCTCGTATAAAATAAAGTGCCTCTTAAACAAATCAAAACATGTTCAAAATAAGTACTGCTTTTGGGATTACACTTTCTTCCAAGGGTAAAACTAATACATTTATTTTATATTTTTAAATAAAACAGTGCTTTAAATAAATTTCTCTTTAAGATAATGAGGACTTTGTAATTTCACTTAGTGATTTTAAGTTCAAAGTATAGTGAAACAGAAGTTATAACATGGAATAAAACTTTTGTAATGGAATTTAAAAGTTATCATGAAATATATAAGGACAGTATGAACATAAGAAATTTTCCAATATCTATAATGAGATAAGGATTTAAACAAAAATTCCTACTGTTAATGTATAAAATTTGGAGCTAAAGCACAACTTGAATTAAATTTATGAATTTAACACATAATTTATGTAACATATAGAGCAATATATTTTATTTTTATAAATAGAACTTTATTATTGCTATATTTTATGAAAGAAAGTCACTCAAATTAATGACAGGTATATTCCAATTCAGCATCTTTGTTCTGAATGGAGCTACATTTTGAACTAATGAAGAAGTTCTTGAGAACAGATCATTTTCACATTTGTGTAAGTTGCTTGAATTAAAACAACTGATTAAAATCCATGGGTGAGGCTGTCACTGAAAACATCCATCTCATGCTGCAGGCACCCATTTGCATAACCAGAATTATTTCCTGTGCATCTGTGAATACCACTCACCATGGTGCTTTTACGAGTCCTGTTTACCATGACATCCAATGCAACCACGAAGCCATACTCTCTGGAATTACTAAGCTTGAATCAAATCTTTTTGCCTCTTGTTTACTTACTTTATTCAGTGACCTCTGTCAGTGATGAAAACTGACATTGATTGAGGTTAGTTTCCATTCTTCACAAACAGTAGCATGTGATTCAAAATAGAATAATGAAACAGAAGCCCCATTGTCTTGAAATGTCCCTTACTGACTAAACTCCAAATTGTCAAAACATTTCCATTTTATTAATCTAGTCAATGCTGGTGTTAGTGAGATGTGTCATTTATATGAAGAATAAGAACTCCTAAGTCTGAGGATATGTATTAACATGTACACACAATTAAACGTTTGCCATGTTATTTTATAACATTATTTCAGTTTTCAGTTTTCACACAGGCATTAAGTTAAGGTAAAAGCCACAGAAAAAATGATCAAAGTTGAAAGTCTGGAACTGAATTTTGGCCTCTGTTGTGGACTGAATATCTGTGCACCCCTCCCCTCCACACACATCACATTTATATGTCGAAATCTTAAACCCCAAGGAATGGGATTTGTACCCTTTAGAAACATCACAGAAAGTCCCTCAGCCCTTCTCCCATGTGAGGTGTGGGTGAGAGGCCACCATCTATGAAATGGAAAATAAGCCTCACTAGACACTAAATCTGTTCCTGCCTTAGCCTTGGACATCTCAACCTCCAGACTGTGAGAAATAAATTTCTGTTATTTATAAGTCATCCAGTGTATGACATTCTGTTACAGCAGCTCTAGCAGACTGAGATATTCTCTAAAGCACCTTTGCTGATTAAACTTCCTTACTCTGACTAGTGCTTTCCACTTTTAATGCTTCCCCCTGCCTCTTTCCTCAATCCTTCACAGGTAAATAAAATATCATGAGCCTTATTTGGGGGATTCTCTCAGCACTGAGAAAAACCCCATTTTAATGGATGGACCTGCAATAACCACACGGTTGTGTCATTCCAGGGGGATATTGGAACATGGAGATAACTGGTGCTTTCTCCTGTTTAGTCCTCTCTTGTATTACCACAGTGACTAATTAAAAGCTTCCTTGTGACTTTCATTTTGACTTAGACAAACACTTGATATCTGGGCTGCTCAGCTCTCCACCTCAGCTCAACTCTGCTCTGATAAATGATAGGAGAGAGGATAAGAGTGAGATGTTCTTGAAAGATGACAAATTGAAGAATGAGAGACAGATTGAAAATCATTAAATAAATAAGTCAAAAGGAACAGAAATAGATATTTCTGACATGCAATGCTATTTTTATGACATAGCATTGTATATATAAGGAATAATCATGGACGTAGAATTTCAAAGTTACTTTCTTCATTTGTTTACCATGCAACTATGCAAAGTGATATTAGGGTTTTGATATGCACATATTTCAATTAAACAGGGTGCAGTGCAAATCAAATACTACTTGTATCTTCTGTGTCATTTTGGGACACATAATATAGAAAAATATTTGGAGAGAATAATTTAAAAGATAAATAGTTTGAAAACTCAGTCATATGCTCACTGTGTTTTCTACTATAACTGAGTGTGTCATAACATGTTAAGTACAGTATACTCTATGTGTGACAGTACTGAAATTTGCATCAATTGAACCGTAAGATAATGTCTCCAGTGAATGGAGGCATAATTCTAGCACAGTTTTCCAGAAGAGGCAAAATGGATGGTGCAAAGCAGAAAGCAGATGTTTTTAGTGTCTTAATTCCATGGCTATGTTCACCAAAGTTGATGGCATAAGATCCAGTAAATAGGGAACAAGAGCTGAGACCCCTCAAGGTTCTTTGAAATCCTAAAGGCATTGCACAGCTGTGATGGGCCTGAGTTCCGAGTAACTTGACTTATTTTCTCTCTGATTAAAACTGCCATAGTTAGCTTGAAAGCAGCAGGGAAAGCTGTCAGATTAATAAGCAACAAATGCTGCTTAAAGCAAGATTTTCGAGGTTGCTTCTCTCCTCCTTTGTCAACTCTACCTCAGAGACCACTTATTTAAATTATTTTACATTGAAATATTATGCATTCCCTGTGTTTATCTTAATTATGATCAGCCCTTATACTAGACTGAATCCCCAGTACTTATCATGATATCTACCATAAGTTTATGCTTTTTCTATTATCTCAAATACAGAAAAAATCTCTTTTCTATTTGGTTAGCTAAAACATTTTAATGCCTCCTCCAGCCAAAGAAAAAAGAATAACTATTTATTAACTATTACAGGTCTTGAGTTTTATTTTTGGAAAAAACATATATCCTAATTCTCCTTTGAAATATGAAACTAAACACATCCAATGCTGTAATCGAAAAAACTAAAAAGCCTCATACTTTTATCCCAATGGAATCAATAAAGTATTGATATAGAAAATTTTAAATTACAGTGAGGTTAAATAGTAATATAATTTCTATGTTCAATGTCCAGTAAAAAGATAAATTTTAAAGAAAATGATATGGAGGGTAGACGTTGATAAACAGTTTATATAGTCATATAGAGTAATTGTATTGGAGCCACACAGTTCTAGGTTTAGGAGTCCCTGGGATAATGTCACAATTTCTTGCAGCTTGTCAGGATCTCCTCTGGCTTGACCTTTAGCCATCAGCACCAATGTCAGTGCATCCATCATGAGTGAGATCTGGGGCATGCTCACTCACAACTCCCAGCTCAACACTTCCTGTCCTGTCTTTGCTCTCTTCAAGTTTATTGCAAAAATTTCCCCAAAGATGCAGAGTGCTTATTTTCACCATCATCTGATCCTATATTCTACTTTATTGGGGATATTACTGAAACTTTTATTTTTAAAATGAATTTATTTTATTTTTAAAATTTTATTTTTAAAAATGAATTTAGATCTTAAAAGGTTAATGGTGGAATAAGACTATTCTAGAAAGATGGCCAACAACCCACTGCATCTCTTCACAGCAGAGTTTGAGGTCTTATGAGACATCCCTTGCTGTCCAGCACTGTGATGGGAGCAAGGCCCCAACACAAGGCCCAGGGATGCATTGTACCAGGCAAGAAGCACAAAATATAGGAATGAAGGAGCTCCTTGGCAGACATATGCTGCCTTTTCCCTTAATTCAGTGGACGGATGGGGGCAGAGATAACTAATTGAAAGCAGAAGGGGAGAAGCTGCCTTAGGCAACTTACAACTTCTGAAAACACTTAGAATCATAGCAGAGGAAGACGATTGATTTAATTACCACTCAAGTGTAGAGAAGTTGGAGCCCACAAGCATACTCCTAGCATGCACAAATTCCTTCTGTTAAATAAAATTTATGTTATTGAGAAAGAATAAAGCTGGAGGGACAAGAGAGAATCTGGTAAGGATTGTTCTCTACAAAGGAGTTGGCTATTCTTCTTGTCCTTGGTAGCTAGGCAAAACTGAACGCTATGGTGGTACCAATCCCTGCTTTATTTTCTCCCTTCTCACCATCTGAGGATGCAGCAATGTATTTCCTTAAGCAGGAGATGCTTGGTAACTGTGTCCTCGAAGGTAATTAAAAATAATGATTCATACTATAAAACATTTATCATGTGTCTTACATTCTTCTGAAATGCATATTGCATTTATTAATTAGTAACTCTTACTAAAACCACACATTTAAGTTTGGTACTATTATGATCCACATTTTGCAGAGGAAGAAACTGAAAAATACATACATCTGGAAAGTAGTACAGTCAGAATTGAAACACAGGCTGTCTGGTTTCTGAGTTCATGTTCCTAACTGCGTCAGTATATTGCCCCTGAGTTACAGCATGACTAATGATTAACAAGTACAGGATGAGAATGGATACGTAAATAAGAATGGCAGCAAGGTAACACATATACAAAATCCTCTCTTTGGTCCAAAGTATCCATAGTATGATAGCAACGAAGAATCATGTTTGCTAACTTAATCAGTGGTACATCAGAACCCAATTTATTGAATGAATTGAATCCTACCATAATATGTACCTAGTAGGGGATTAGTTTTATTCCCATCCTGTTGAAAGACTGGGGCTTACACAGATGAGGCTGAATAAAAAGAGAATCATAGCATGCACTTTCCTGCATGACAGGATCCCAGGGAATAACTAATCATTAAATAATGATGCCTGATGAAATATGTAATTCAAGTGAGTGTACAGGATCCCATATTTGGGAGATTGCATATTTTTGTGCCTTGGAATATTCTTAAGAATGAAAATTTTATTAAATAAGGATGTTTGACTGGCAGGGCCTCCACCTCATGGGAAAACCCAGATAGTTATAATATGGTAACTAGACATTGTGACCCGGTAAATTGACATCAATTCAAATACTGCTGCCTGGATAACAGATAACCTACTTACAAAAGAGTAACAAACATATCTCACAAGATACATCCAGAATGCCTAAAAAGGCAGAATATTTATCCAATGATGGCTACAGATGTGGCTATAAAATTATGGGGGAAAATGCTAACATCATATATCTGTGTGATTGTCCATGGAAGTGAACAGTGAACAAACCTTTAGCTACATATATTAGGTACCAGGGGTCAAATGAATAACAATATCAAAAATTCCCAAATGAATAAAACAGGACATTCCCAATTAACATCTGTTAACGATTGGACTCTTCATGAAGCAGACTGGATAGAGATTAGTGTCCTGGAAGAAAGTAGTTTTGGAGAGAGAAATAATAGCTTGTAGGAAGGTCACAGTAAGGATTCATCTGGTCACATGGATACTGTGAGTTTGACTTGACTCTTCAGAGTTGCACTAAACTGGAGACAAGCAAGTGAAGATCTATAGGTGTGAACTGCCATAGGAAGGGATATTACATTGAGTGAAGTTACTCTTTTGAGTTGAGGCAGTTCCCTTCAGTTCTTGGTGAAGGTCTGAACAGCATAGCACAAGATTCATAGCAATGTTGTAGTTTCGGATAGGCCTTAACACAAGAGCATAAGTAAAGATCAAATAAAATCCGGGTCCTTCACTGGCATGCAAATGGTGGTGGTTGATTGGTTTCTGTGTGTGTGTGTGTGTGTGTGTGTGTGTGTGTGTTCACACACATGCACAAATTAAAAACAATCATATTTCAAGAAAATCTATCAAGAGGAAAGATTATTATCTGAAGTGATTCACAACCTTTGGGAAAGAAACAGTGGAGATCCCTGAAGCTTCCCAAATCATAATTTTGAGTTATATCACACATTAGATTGGTACTGGAGAGACTCCAGTTAGGCTGAAATAAATGAAGTGAATGCAAGTCTCTTGTGAACTACATGGAATCATTGATCTTGAAAATCATTCTGTCTTAATAAATACGTATTAGAAGGAACAACTAGCATACACTAAGCAAAGACTACAATATGCCTTCACTGTTTCTCTTTAGGGGTATCTCAAATTATCCAAGTGTTACCATAAAATCATATGTGCTGGATATAAGGGCTAGCTAGAGGATTCCACAGTGCCTCCTCCCTTCCAGTTACTACAATTAGGGCTTTCTACTTGTGGGACTCACTATAGGAGAAGAAGTGCCACAAGATCTTCCTCTGAATACCTTGAAATAGGTCTGAAATAGCATTAGCTATTGCATGACCCATCTCTATAACATTGTAGTAGAAAAATTAAAACCCAGATGTATGAACTGATCACATTTGAGACACATCTCAGCAGCCCTGTGATGGAGAAATCAATAGGAAGAAGATTCAGAGTCTACAACAAACAGTAGTCATAGAACCAAGGTATTATGGCATGTGACTGTGAGTGAAAGACTCAAGAGGTCACATGTGTGTTTGTTTTTCTGTGGCCATATCTGTGTTTCTCTGTGTGTGTTCATCTCCCTGTAAGAATGAAACGTAGCAATTAATGACAATTTAATGCTATCTCTACTTTTTACATCTTCCCAATAACATATTTTCATAGATAATTTCATTAAAAATTTAAAAGCCATAAAACAATCATGATTAAAAGGTAGCGTTAATAAACAGGCAAAGATATTTAGCTAGCAGTTTCGAAATACTGCATAAAATAACAAGCATAAACCATGGGAAGAACTGGATTATGTTACTTTGGCAAAGAAAAGTGACAAACTACCCCAATGTTTTGGAGTTAGGTGAATTCATGAGTGATGTTTTTGCCCCAAATTCTGGACTGAACTTTGGAAAAAGAAAGAGGTTCACATGCTTTGTCAGGGAGAAGGGGGTGGCTTAGCACTGGGTCCTGCAGCTTTAAGTGCATTGTAGTTATGATAATGCACACTTTTCTATCTCCAAAACCACTGCTTTTGACCACTATCCTTTATTGCCACAGCATCTCAAATAAGATATAAATAAAGGCTTTATTTAACTTGCCACAGAAATGTTTCTTTCAACACATTTCTTACAATTTTGAACGGTATTACTTTTTACCAATGCCAAAAGTAATCTGAAGGCAATTCAAGGTTGACTGTGGCCTCCTCTCTACCACATCCAGTTAAGAATCACATCATATTATTAGACCTCCTCAATAATGCTTGAATCTGCTCTTCTCAGAGTCAACCTCTGTTGTGGATTTAATTTTCTTCCACTTTGACATGTTTTATCCAGTGTTTTATAGAAAATAATATTTATTTAACCACATTCCCTTGAATGTAGGGTGGATATTTTGTCACATCAAAATATTTCTGAAATTAGATTGGTCTTAAAATTAATGGTATAATTCAACTACTGTTGGTCAGAAACCATTTGGATATGACTATCATTTCCTGTGAGAGCAGAATTCCAGGGGAGCATAGTTCAATAATGGCCACTCCTCAACATTTCTGTCAAAAAGACCACTCAAGGATAATTGAGAAAGTAAAAACAATTGCTAGACTGTCTTGAAAGACGAAGAATGTGATGACATCAAGATTTCAATAGTCAGAGACAGTGGCTTCAGTGACCAGAGAAGAGCACCATTTTAGGAAATGCTCCATTAGCAAAATTCTTAATATAAAAAATATTGTTTAAACATATGGGCATGGGCAACAACGAGCTAAGCAAATATTGAGAGATCCTAAAGGAAAAAATGTTTCAGGGATCCTTCTCTAATGTCAGGTATTTTCTTTTTATAAATGAACAAGATATTTGATAAAATATTTATATTTGTCTTAGAGCTTTTTATGAACATAAAGTGTGCATTATAAATAATGTGAGGTTGGTTATTATAGTTTAAATGGAAACATGTCTTTTCCTTGGTTATAATATAAAGTAAGTCTTATAAGTCTTATAATGATGGAGGCTTAAATATGATAAAGTAAAATATATCTCTGTTTAACTCATAAGTTGATGTTTATCTTCCCTGATTTGATATAAAATATTCTGTATTAGGAAAACAATATAGCAAATCATCTAAGTTACATATACATTATAGAGAAATAATTATAATTACATATTTAACAAGGTTATAGAATCAAAATGAATGTTAATATTTTTAAAAGTTTGAGTCTTTTTGTGACACCTATGGTGGACCAACAGTCGCTCATGGGGAGCATTCAGGATAGAATTTACACCTTATGTTTCTCTAGGTTTTCGGGTCAGCTAAGAAACTAATTTAAGTATGTTTAATGTGGGTGCCATGGGTGAACTCTTTTCAACTTGCAAAGAAAACACTCCCAATACTCCTGTGTGGTAAACTAATGGAAATTAATCCAGCTTGTTTTCACTCAGGAAGAAGCTCCTCTGTTGAAAGCCTTGGTAACAGTGAGGTTAACTATGATACAAGTAAATGCTTACTGAGGAAATCAAAGTTAACAAAAGGAAGATGAGATCAAATAGCTATAATGAGGCTGCTGGAGGAAATTGAATACTACAGTTTGGTGTTTGAATTTGAACTAATAGGCAAGAAGAATCTGTGGTTATAATTCAGGTTTCTGGTCTTTCTTGAACTTTTGACTTACACAGTTCCCAGAGGATAGATGATATTAGTCCATTCCAAGGAAAGAAAAGTACATTAGAACTTGATGCTTGGAAAGATCCATTTTCTGAGGTTTCCCACTTTGAGAAAGATAAAATATTGTTTTGTATTATTGTCTTTAAAAAAATTAGGTTCCCCAGTGTATCTGTTTTGCTATAGAAACTTTACGTTCTGCTGAAAACTATAGAATAGTATAAAATGTAGCTTTGGAATCTGCTTAGGAAAAAAAATTAGAACAAATAAACAGATAAAATATCACCATGTCTTTCTCTGGAACAGCATTAATTTTTGTTGTCATTGTTATTTCTGCTACTGTTTTTGACCTCCAAAAGTTGAAGATCCAAATACTACCTGGCAGCGATTTCAGTTAGTTCTGGAATGAAGTTTGGAAAAAGAAAGGGGTACACATGCTTGGGCAGGGGATGGAGGAACTTCCTGCGTGCTGCTGAGGCTTAACTACCAACTCCTGGAATCAGATCATGCCACTGGCTGCCATGAGTGATGGGGCAGGAAAAAATAAAGCAGATTTGTTTAAAGTAGTGTGGCTGGTTATGATACAAGTATGAAAATAAAATGATCAGCTGCTATCTCTTGAAATTTAGGAACAGAATTTTATTATTAGTTGTTTTTTAAATGCTATATTAGAGCAATGCTAAGGAAGTCTCGAATGAAAAGCACAGAGAACATATATCTAATAGCAATCATCACTGATTTTTCGTATTTGTTGTTGTTGTTGTTGTCTGGTTTGTTTTGTTTTGTTTTGTTTCTGGTACTGGGAAATGAACCGAGGGCACTTAAACCTGAGTTAAGTTTCTTGAGACCTCACTAAAGGTTCTGAGATTGGCTTTGAACTTGTAATCCTCCTGTCTCAGCCTCCCATGCTTGTCACCAACTGGATAAAGTATAATATTTTTTTAATGACTTTATTTCTAGATTTTTTTTTCTTTTTTATTGTTACCTCTATCATTCTAAGGTTATATTTAACTTTGATTCTTGGATACTTAAATAGAATATTTTGACTCTTTGTTTAAAAGTCATGGATTTGGATTCTTTCTGCCACTTCTCCTTTCCCAGAACTTGATATTTACATTTCTTTTTTTTTTTTTTTTTTTTGGTCTTTTTTTGACTGCCTTTGGAACTTGACTTCATATTCTTGGATCGCAAACTGTTTTGCATCTCTTTAATCCTCAATATGTCAACTAAGATTTTTGGCTTCCCTAATTTTTCCCCACCTCCCTCCTTTATTCCATGCCACACCTTCTTTCAGGTCTATTTTGAATTCAGTTATTGATGTTTAGCTAAAATGAAATCAAGAGTTAAATTCTTCAGTGACAATAGCATCTTTTGCACTATGTTTATAGCTTTATTTTTAAAGTAAAAAATAATAAATAGCCCCATATCATCATTACTACATACACATGTACTTTTAGTACTGACCTGTGTGTCTTAATTCCTTTTTATATATCTACCATAGGATTTCTAGGTTAAAAGTAAATATTAATGCTAATTCTTAAAGCCATTCATTGCTTTCAATATTGACTTATTTTTTATTTACTTGACAGCTTGATTGTGCTCTCATTTATGTCTTGTTGTTGCTGTAATTCTGCTCTTTCTTCATTTTCTAATGTGGTTGATTATGTTACATCCTTCATCTTCCTTTCCCTATACTTTAGTCTATACATTTTACTCTCTCAAGGTTCATTCCTCCCTGGAAAATCCTTCCTACAGTTCTCTCTCTATCACCTTTGAATTTCCATTTGCTACTGTCCTAGGTGTGGTCATGATTTCCTCAGATATCCTAGCCTCTCTTTCTTTATTTTCCTGGTGTATCTCTAAGGAAGTTCTTAAAAGAAGACTATAGAGGTTAAACACATTCTAAAATATGCCTGTTTGTGCTTTGATCTGTAGGCACATGGTAACATTTACAGCAGTTTACTTTGTTTAAAACATTTTACTCATAACATCCAAATAATTACTCAATTGTCTTTTGAATCTATTATTGTTGATATCAAGTCTAATGTCAATATGATTTTATTCTTTTGTTTCCTTCACTGGAAACATTCAGGTAGTTGTCCCTGTATGAAGGTCATTTTTATCTATTTTCTTCATGTTTTTATTATGAAGATGTGTTTTTTTTTTTTTTCTAATCTGAGGAAAGGCATTCTTCTTTCAATAATTTTCCTTCCCTCTTGGACTTGTATTATACAAATAACAGACCTTTTCCATTATTCTTTTACATGTATTTTTCACTCATGTCTCCTCTCCTTCTCCTTGTATGACATAATCTTGGTGGTGGTTTCTTGAGCTTTGTCCATTTAGGTGTTGTTGTTATCACAATATTTTAAGAAGTATTTCAATGCCCTAATGCCTAACATTCAAGAGATTAGTATTGCCCTCGATTATGCCACTTCTATAGCATTTTCCTTTGTTCGTATCTCAAATTTCTTCAAGAACTTCTTTAGGTATATTAATCATGAAGAATTTATCTTTTATGTCTTTAATATCTGTTATGACAATTGGCTTATTGTCTTCTTGTTTTTATTTCTATTATTCATTCTTTTTCAATTACTTTGGTTTATATATCCTTGGTTGACTTTACTAAGGACAGGTGAGTCAGTAAGCTTGGATTTCTTTTATCGGCTGAGAAGTAGGACATTTTATTTTGGGGGGGATTATAACCATAGGTACCTTGAGGTCAAGAGGGATCTGACAATGAGGTTTCACTTTCTGTTTTAATCTGGATATCATCATCCAAAAAAATTTAGTTCTCTCCGAATATTCTATGTTCCCTAGAGAAAGATACTACAAGATATGTCTTGGTGGTAAATAACTGGTAGTAACTCTTCTGGGAGATCAGATAGGAAACCAACCAAGTCTTTATTTAGATCTGATTTTTTGCTTTCTTTTTAAATATATTATTATACTGGACATATCAGATATTTTACACTAAAAAGAGTATATTTGAGTTATTTATTTTATAGGGGAACAAGTAGAAGGCTAGAAAACAAATTGAGAAGGTATTGCAATAGTTCAAAATAAAAACAAGTTGCAATAAGGTGGTGGAGGTGGGGAAAGAAAAACATGGTCAAGACCAAGATACATTGTGAAGTTAGAATTGAGATCTGATTAAAGAGTGGGTGCGGGTGATAAAGAAGAGTAAAACGTGATCCTTAGTTTTTTTATCTTGAAAAATGTGATAAATATCATTTTCTCATGTGAAGGAGAATAGAAATTGCAAACAGATTTTTTATTTTTTTGGTGATAAGTGCAGACTTTTGCTCTTCATGTGTGGGTGATGAAGTTTGTGATTCAAGAAAGAGGACAGTACTAGTTGTGCATTTTTTTGTTTTCATGTAACAAATTAAGATGATATTAAGTTATCATTAATTACTAGGTTTCAGTTCTACACATACACTGATGTACCTCACCCAGAGACAGATCATTATACACACTTAAACACACGCATAGACTTCCTGCCTTTCACTAGAAGTCATGTGCCAGAATCTTGAGTATACTAGGAAAAGAGAAAGCAGGCCACCACAATTTTAATTTAAATAGGAACGAATTTCATTTGTTATTGCCTAATTTTATTTATTTATTTATTTATTTATTTATTTATTTATTTATTTATAAATAAATAGTGGGGGCATTCCTTAACATTGTAAAGGCTATCTATGCTAAGCCCACAGCTAACATCATTCTAAATGGAGAAAAATGGAAAGCATTCCCCCTGAGAACTGGAACAAAGCAGGGATGCTCTCTTTTGCCACTATTATTCAATATTGTTCTTGAAACTCTAGCCAGAGCAATTAGACAGACCAAAGAAATTGGAGGAATACAAATAGGAAAAGAAGAGCTCAAACTATCCCTATTTGCTGATGACATGATTCTCTATTTAGAAGATCCTAAGAATTCCACCAGAAAACTTCTGGAACTCATAAATGAATTCAGTAAAGTAGCAGGATATAAAATTAATGCTCATAAATCCAATGCATTTTTATTCGTAAGTGATGCATCCTCTGAGAGAGAAATTAGGAAAACTACCCTATTCACATTAACCTCAAAAAAATAAAATACTTGGGAATTAATCTAATAAAAGAAGTGAAAGACCTCTACAATGAGAACTACAGAACACTAAAGAAAGAAGTTAAAGAGAATCTGAGAAGATGGAAAGATCTCCCATGTTCTTGGATAGGCAGAATTAATATTGTCAAAATGGCCATACTTCCAAAAATGCTATACAAATTCAATGCAATTCCAATTAAAATCCCAATGACAGACCTCATAGAAATAGAGCAAGCAATCATGAAATTCATTTGGAGGAATAAGAGACCCAGAATATCTAAAGCAATCCTTAGCAAGAAGAGTGAAGCAGGGTGTATCACAATACCAGACCTTCAACTATACTACAGAGCAATAGTAACGAAAGCAGCATGGTATTGGCACCAAAATAGACAGGTAGATCAATGGTACAGAATAGAGGACACAGAGACAAACCCACATAAATACAGGTATCTCATACTTGACAAAGGAGCCAAAAATATATACAGTGGAGAAAAGACAGCCTCTTCAACAAATGGTGCTGGGAAAACTGGAAATCCATTTGCAGCAAAATGAAACTAAACCCATACCTCTCACCCTGTACAAAACTCAACTCAAAGTGGATCAAGGACCTAGAAATTAGACCAGAGACTCTGCACCTAATAGAAGAGAAAATAGGTCCAAATCTTCATCACGTTGGCCTAGGACCAGATTTCCTTAACATGACTCACAAAGCACAAGAAATAAAAGCTGCAATCAATGATTGGGATAGAGTCAAACTAAAAATCTTTTTCTCAGCAAAGGAAACAATCAGCAATGTGAAGAGAGAGCCTTCAGAGTGGGAGAAAATCTTTGCCACACACACTTCAGTTAGAGCACTAATCTCCAGAATCTACAAAGTACTCCAAAATCTTTACACAAAAAACACTAATAACCCAATCAATAAATGGGCCAAGGAAATGAACAGACACTTTACAGAGGAAGATCTACAAGCAATCAACAGATTTATTAAAAAATGTTCAACATCCCTCATTATAAGAGAAATGCAAATCAAAACCACCTTAAGATTTCATCTTACCCCAATTAGAATGTCTTTTGTTAAGAATACAGGCAACAACAGGTGTTGGCGAGGATGTGGGGAAAAGGGTACACTCATACATTTCTGGTGGGAGTGCAAGTTGTGCAGCCACTCTGGAAAGCAGTGTGGAGATTCCTTAGAAAACTTGGAATGGATCCACCATTTGACCCTGCTATCCCAC
>JAJEJO010005469.1:0-13268 GCA_020662805.1 Glaucomys volans | reverse complement strand
CACCTTTCATAGGAGTCCCAGCCCGTCCTTTTCTATGCAGCCTGCCTTTTCCATCTGAGGGCTCAAAGGTCAAGAGAGCTCCATTCGGACCTGCGGTCATGTGCAGGAATAGGTCCTCAGCCTAGGGAACTGACTTCTGGGTCAAGCCTGACACAGGCAATGGCACACCCTGTACACAAAGTTGCATAGTGGTTGTCGCCCTGCTGGGTTGCTGGGCACCAAAGAGGACAGAGCTGGTGTCCAGGGGAGAAGGGAGGCAATGGAATGCAGGTAGGTGGACTTGGGACTACAGGACAGGTTGCTTCTCAGAAACTCTTTCTCCACCTGCTGGTACTTCTGCTCTGTGGAGTGGGGAGCATGGGAGGAACACAAATGGTCAGATGGGAAATGTCTGAGTCAGCATCTGACCCAACCTCTCCCACCTTGAGCAGGGAAGGCAGTTGGTGCTCAGAGAGGGAGAGGCTGTGCCTAAAGCCACACAGTTGACCTGCCTCCCATCTGGCATCTCACAAGACCAGGTGGGCTCTGGACCTCCCAGGGAGGGGCAGTTATGGAAACAGCACCAAAACCTTAACTCTGCCTAACATCAAGGAGGCAGTTCCCGCTCTCATTCCAACCTGACCTCCCCTGGTGGGGTCTCAGGGTTCATTTCTATGAGAAGATGATAAGCTTCAAGCCCAAGGTGGGAGGGGATGAGGAGTGGAGCTAAGGACAAGGCCGTGCCTGTGCCAGAAGGACGTGCATCTCCTCACCCTGCATTGTCACCAGGTGGGAGACAGGTTTAGGCCCCAGGAGGCCCCATCAGCCCCTGAGGAGCCTAAGCAGGGTCTGAGTGTTGGGTATTGGAAGTCATGTGGCCTGGGGTTGTTCACCCCTTCTGAAGGAGCCCCAGCAGTTGGCATGGGGGAAACAGTGGTAGCCCCTCGTCCCAGTGTCAGGTCAGTCAGGGCCACTTCTTGGTGCTCTGGGTAGAACCTCAGCCACAGCCTATCTCTTCCTAGGATCAGCAGAGAAACTGAGGCCCAGAGTGGAGGAAGGCTGGTTCCCGCAAGTGCCAGCCCAGCACACCAAGACTGGTGCCCAGGGTCTGACTCTGGATGAGAGCACTCTGCTCCCCACCCCGACCCTGCCTCCAGTTACCTCTTTGTAACCCTCAGCAGCAGCCTCTCGGAAAGCAGCACCAGCTGGGAGAAGGGGGACAGAACCTCAGACTTCTCCTCCCAGCACTTCTGCATGGTCTCCAAGCTGCGGAGGGGAGGAAGAGAGGGTCCGAGTCTCTGGCTCTGGTGGTGGCCTGGGGAAGCTCTGGGAGTTGGAGCCACTTTTGCTCAGAACAAGATGAGCAAGGTCCAGGGCGTCGGAGGCGTGGCAGCCAGCATCACCCCAAAACTTGGCTCTTTGTGGTCGGCCACACATCAGTGACATCATGACCCAGGTGTAGCCCAGAGTAGTTCATCCTGTGGCCTGAGAGGCAGAATCTGAGGGCATATGATCACACTGTAGCCATCAGAGGTCAGCTTGGGACTTTGCCAGTGCAAGTGAGAGCTTGCAGTGTTGGCATCCCTGTGGGCAGTGCCCCACCTGTTAGTGAGGCTGGCACAGAGGGAAGCAGATCCCAGGGCAGAAGAGAACCTGATGCTGGTGAACACCCAGAGCCAGGTGCAGCTACACTTTTCTGGATCTCTGAGTTAATAAATCCCTTTGGCTGAAGGTGGTAGAGTGACGTATCCACTGATTGCATTCTGAAATCCTCCCAACGGCATGAGGCTCCACTCACTATTCACTGGAGGTGTGAGCAGGCTGCACCATGTGGTAACCTCCCAGATGACATTGTACAACTTGCTTGGTCACGGGCAGCTCCGGTTAAGGGGTGCTGCCTGCTGAGAAGCAGAAGCAAGGGACACACAGGCTCAGGGGTGGGAAAGGAGCAGGGTGTCCCAATGCCTTCTATAGCACAGCGAGAGGCAATCTGATCCTGGTGGGGGAGGGTTCAGTGTCCTTGGCATTGGGAAATGGGAGCTCCTTCCTGGGCTTCCAAGAGACACAGCAATCCTCAGACAGACAACCAAGGAACAGCTGAGCAAAGCAGGCTCCCATAGAGACTCAGATGGAGAGCCACAGGTCCCCTGTGCCCAGCCCACAGCCCCACCCACAGCCCCACTAGGTTTAAGGTGGAGGGAAAGGGCATGCTGTGCCCCTGATGGAGGAAAAGGCAGGCCACCCAATGTGAAGATCTCCTAGAGCAAGATCCTGAAGGACAACACGTCTCTCGGTGGTGGAGCGGCTGCTGAAGGTGCTCTCCAGAGCCATCCACTTCAGAGGCAGGAAGGGCTGTGGGGCAGGGGCAGCACTGAATGCTCACAGAGCCCAGTGGCCACTTCCCAGCTCACTCTGCACCTGGACTGGAAGAGGAGGTCCAGCAGCCGCACTGCCAGCTCCTCCTCACTCCTCCTCCCAGGGTCTGCAATGCTCAGCTCCCACATCCATCTCATTCCTGGCCAGAGCAGCAGGGAGATTTCCTTCCTCATTGGCTAGGGACATGGCAGCCCCTGTCCCTGGGGACAAGCCCTTGGGTCTGAGAAGAGGGGTGAGGGAACCAGGGACATACTAAGCCACTTCCTGGTTCTCTTCCTGGCTGCCTTTGATTCCTGGGGTCAGAGCGCCTCTAGCTATGGGGTTCATAGGCAGCAGGGACAGGTGGGAGGCAGGGTGGTCACATTTCAAGCAAGTCAATCCCACTCCTGCCTGTGACCAATACATCTGCTTTACCAAGTCACTTGGGCTTCTTCCTGTGCCCATCACTCCTGGGACAACAGATCTGATGTGTGAACTCCCTTCCTGCCCCTCCCTGGACACACTGTAGCTGATCCCTCCCCCTGCTGTGATGAGTGGAGAGTTTGAGAACCACGTGATGTCTCCAGTCAGGCCAAGGTCACAGATCTTGGCCAGTTGGCCCTCACAGATGAGCGTGTTCCTGGCTGCCAGGTCTCAGTGAACACACTGGATCAGGGAAGAGAGGACTGGACACCTCAGGAGAATTGTGGGAAGCCCTCCTGGAAGGGTTTGGGGAAAATGGCTCCTGCTCAGGTTTCCTGTCTCCAAAAGGGAGGTAGAAGTTTGATGGGGCCAGGTCCTTGGAGGGATCTGACCTTCTGGGAGGTCCACTCCCCTAAGCCCCATCCTGGCCCACCATGTCCACACCTATATCTTTGAGGCCAGGAAGTCCAAGCTGATGGCCAATTGGTAGCTGAACCCCTGAGATCTGTGTAGCTAAGCACTGAGGACTCCTTGGTCAAAGTAGCTGGATAGGTATCTTAGGAACGAGGCAAGATCAGAGAGTCGAAGTTCACCTCATGTACCCCAGTGGCCCAGAGGACCCTGTCTTTTGGCTTGTGGTGCTGGATGTCCAAGTCACATGGCTCCCGAATTTCTAGGTCTTACCTGACAGGATGGTTCTTCATGTCTAGCCTAAACCTGTCCTGCTTTACCAGTGTCAACAGCCAGAAAAAAAGTGTAGAATGGGTGTGGTGGCACATGCCTGTAATCCCAGGTACCTGGAAGGCAGAGGTAGCGGGGTCACAGTTTAAAGCCAGTCTCAGCAATGGAGCAAGATTCTCAGCAACTTTTTGAGACCCTGTCCCAAAGCAAACACACAAACAAACAAATAAACAAACAAAAAACCCCTCAAAACATTGAATGTAGCTCAATGGGAGAGAGCACCTGGTTCAATCCCCAGAACTACCAAAAAAAAAAAATTGTTTAGCTTTGCCTGCTTGTTTCTTAGGTACACTAGACCAGCCTGGGTCCAGTTCAGAGCTGATCACTTTTCCTCTAGGTTCCAGGAGGCCAGATAGGCTGCCCGCCTCACCTAGCAATTCCCCTTCCTCAGGTCTGTGTTCATGCCTCTGGATCCAGAAACAGGGGTTCACATTGAAGCCCCACTAGGTATCAGGTTGGACAGGTGTCCAGCCTCAGTTTCCATTTCTATGAAATGGGTGCAAGGCCATCTTCCAGCAGAATTGCTCGAAGGCTAAGTGAGTGAAGAGTTTGAAAAGAATGCATTACTGCATGGGAGTGAGCTTGTGAATGTGTGAGCACACTCTGCCACCCACCAGAGGGGACACAGTTATCACAAGGCTTCATGTAGTTGGAGGAGTCAATGTCTGCCTGTATGACGTCTCCTTTCATGTCCAGCATGGGCATGTAGTCCACTGACTGGTCCTTGCTCATGTCCACGTAGCCACTGTTGCTCTCCGTGGTCATGGACACATGGCTGGGGGGAGAGGAACATGACAGAAAGGTCACTGGCTTCCTCTTAAATTCCCCTCTGACCCCTGCTCACCCTGGGGACCCATGAGGCCCCTGTCACTGGGGATTTCTTCTTTCACTCATTCTCTCATCATCCTTCAGTCTGTTATAACACAAATGACCAAGGGTCCAGTCCTTTGACTAACCTGTGTGGCCCTGAGCTGGCACTGGGCTGCCATGATGATATAGGGCCCAGTAGGTGTCCTCAGAGAGCTTATAGTCAGAGGCGATTACAGTACCCAGGACAAGGGTCACAGGAGGGGCAGGCACAGAGGTGCCTTTCTGGGGTCTTCCTGCACACAAGCTACACCCCACAGGTGCCCGCCAGAACCCAGGTGGGCAGCAAGGCATCACCTCCACACCTGCCTCTGACCTCAGCTCCCCAGAGAGCTGTGGACTGTACACACGTGTGTCTGTGTGGGAAGCCTGAGGACAGGAAGGACATTGGTCAATGCTGGTGAGGACAGGTGAATGCCAACGTCTTAGACACGGAACTAAGTTACCCTTGGCTTTGCTTTTGTGGTCACAAAGAATGAAGAACTGCTCTTTTCAGAAACATTGAAACCCCAATTTGAGCAGCCGAGGGGCACTGGGATGTTTGTGTAGAAGGAATGGGGACCTGAAGGAGGAGAGGGGCCCACAGTGCACCTCGGGAGGCCCAGCTCTCAGCACAGCGCTGCCTTTGCCAACAGCATCCCTGGGGCATGAGACCATGACACCCTCCACTCAGGGATGGTGTGTGGGTTCAGGGATCTTTTCAACAAGGGCTCAAGCATAGGCCTAGCACACTGGGCAGGTAGTGGGGCCAGGAGATCCCACCACTATCCCCATCACTACTGTACTCCCTGGTCTAGGGTGGGCTGATGAGAAACAGCCCGGGCTCAGCAGTGACTCAGCTCCCACCCCACAGCCCCAGTGCACTGTCTTGCAGAAGCAAGGAGCAAGGGGGCTCTGCAGGTGCCTGCCTCCTCCTACCTGGGCAGGTGAGTTCCTGCTCAGGGCATTGCCAATAAGCTTGGTAGTGGGCTGGCAGTGCTTCTGAGTGGCGCTGCAGGAAGCTGTGCTTGTTCGGTGTAGGCAGTCCAGCAGGTCGCCATGGCAGCAGTACTTGGTGATGATGTAGATGGAGCCTGTGGGGCTGAGTACATGGGCACAGGCCCCAATAGCCCTCCGGCTTCCCATGAGGGCCTTGGGGCCAATAAGCAAGCTGGGAAAGAGGTCCTTGACAACACTACCGCCTGGGTCCTCCTCCTGCCTCTGACTGCAGGCAAGGTACTTAGTCTCCCTGGGCCTCCCGTCCCTATCAGTGAACTAACACCCACCTCAAAGGACTGTCACAAGGAGTAATGAGTCCATAATTGTCAGCATTGCCCAGGACAAGTGCACAACTGCTATGTTTTCACACTAAAGCCTATTGTGGTGCCCCACATATGTAAAGAGGGAAAGGAAAGCGCTTCTAATCATCAGTTAACTGGAGACATTTAAATTTCATGCATTTACATAAAGTCAACTGGTGGAAAGTGAAGATATTGACAAAGCAGAAAATAATATCCCCACGTGTGCCAGGCACAGTGGAGCATGACTGTCATCCCAGCAGCTCTAGAGGCAGCAGGAGCCTTGCAAGTGCAAGGCCTGTCTGGGCAACTTGGTGAGACCTTCAGCAACTTATCAGAAGTCTCAAAATTAAAAAAAAAATTAGACTGGGGATGAAGCTCATTGGCAAAGTGCTACTGGATTCAATCTCCAGTACCAAAAAGACAGAAAGGAAAATAAAAATAAAACACAACTTTGAAATGAGTGACCCTGGCAGGCGTGAACTGGTCTACGGATGCAACATACTTCTGTATTTTGATTTGATTGCACAATCCTGAGGAAAAACCCAAATGTCACAAAAGCAGCTGAAAATTGTGATAATGTTCTTTATCTTCTTGCAGGTCAGCTTGCAATCAGAGCTGCACATGCAGACAGTCGGCAGAGGCGCTTTGTTCTGTGGTCAGAAGGAAAGCAGCTCCTTGTTAGCTCAGTGGTGGTCTACAGGGGGGTTTGTGGGGGTAACATGATACTTCTCAGTGTCACACGAGCTGTTGGATATTGAATTTTTCAAAACCCATTGTGAGAATACACGAATGTGAAAGAACTTTGATTTGGAAACTGCCAGGACAGAAAGCCTGAGGAGTCCCTTGGCTACGAAGACAGGGTTCTGAGAGCTCTAAGTCTTATAGCAATCTGGGCTGTGAAGTTAGAGTGCTGGGCAGGAGGGCATGTCCCCTCCCTCTGCACTGTCCTGGTGTCCACAGATGAGGCAGGAGTGAGGGCAGCCTGGAACAGTGGGCATTTCCCAGAGCCCTCGACATGGCTTTGGTGCAGGCCCCCAGCAGGGTGACCATATTCAGGTGTGGCCCAAGGTGGCTCATGATCCTCATCTCCTACCTGAGGGCTTGCTTCTCACTGCTGTGGGCTGTGGCTGCAGGGAAGAGGCTAATGTCACCTGCTCACTGAGGCTTCTTAGGGGTCCCATGGGAGCTGCTCAGGCTCCTCTGCCCCATCCCAAGTTGCAAGACCACACAGTCTGGTGCTGCAGAGCGTGTGTCTACACCCTGGGCAGGGAGATAGGGAGGGATCAGGGGCCATGGGGCCAGGGGTAGGATCCTCTCCTGGTGTGACAGCAGTCCTTGTGTCCAGCACATCAAAACTAGATACTCTGGCAGAGGAAAGAGGTGAGGTGGGGCCCCCTGTGAGGGAGTAGCAGGCAACTAGGACTCACATTTCAGCATCTTGGTGGCCACTGTGAAAGGCTCAGGACTTGATTGTTGGCCTCCACTACTGGCCTGAAGGCCCCAAAGCCGTGGGTACATCTTGATCTAAGAGGATCCCTCAGTTCCTGGCCCACCAGGAGTCTTCTCTTCCCTTCCCACCCAGCAGTGGGGAGGAGACACTCACTTAGGACAACATAATCTTCCCTCAAATCTCTCTGGACTTAATGTGCTTGCCCCCAAAATGTTTCTACAACCATACTTCCCAGTCTTTCCTGGTGTCTCATCAAAGTCCTGCCATCTACCTACCCCTTACTAAGTCCTTAGGAGCCTTCCTCCCTCCCCATGGGAACACAGCTCCTCCACACCCCTTCAGCCTCCCTAACTAGATGAAGCACAGCCTGGCAGTGGGCCTGTCCTCAGTGCTACCTTTCTTGCCATAGAGGGTCCTATCTCAGACTCTCAGGCTCGTGGGACTTCAATGCTGCGCAGTCCCTGGGGTCATCTTGAATTCTCTTTAGAGAAGAGGAGACTGAGGGACAGAGAAGGCAAATCAGCCCTAGTTCTCATAAGTAATCATGGCCAGGCTGAGATCAGACCCAAGAGAGTCTTCCCTGCAAGTTCCCTAACTGCCAGGTAAGGCCACTCAGGACTCACCAAGCACAAGCTGGTTTCGTGGTGGTTCCCCATGGAGTCATAGCACAGCTGCATGGGGTCCACATAGATGTACTCATGGCCTTCAGAGTGCACAGATTCAATCACCTTCCACCAAATCTCAGGATGACTTCTGCAGGAGCATGACCAAGACCAGGAAAAGAGCATCAGAAAAGGTTTGGACTTCAACTCACTAGGTACAGACTCATGGGATACATGGGAAGGAGACCCTGAGACCTAAAAGGGGCAGGGCAAAGCTGTAGTCACACAGCAAGTCAAGGATTTCATGGGCTCTGGAAATAGGTACCCAGGGTCTCCAGCGGGAGGAAGTGGTGGCAGGGGAGCCATTGGATGTGACAGGTAGAGAAGCACCTGAGAGTCTGGATCCTGGCTCAACAGGACAACCTAGCAGCTTTTCTTGGAGCCGCTGCTACTCCTCAGGTATGAGTAGAGGAGCAGGCAGCCCTGCACATGGCCCCTCCTGACATGAGGTCATCCTTGAGGGCATCTCAGAAGGATGGATCTTTAGAATGCTGAAATTTAGGATGCTGACATGACAGGATTTGACTTAGAATGATAGAATCCTTGGGGACAGTAAAGGTAGTTTGGAATCTTAACATTTTGGAATTACTCTGTGGTGAAATCTCAGGACACAGCATTTCTATCATAGACTAATTAAGAGGATTTGAATGCATCCATAGAGTCACCATGAGTGACTGGGACAAGCAAGACCTGGGGTTGGAAGAAAGCTGGGTCAGGGGATCCTGGATAGCTTGGATCAGCTTGTGTCAGCCCAGGCTACTGGGGGTGAAGGCAGCTCAGAGACCCTGTGTTAATAGTTTCCACCTGAGCTCCATGCTAGGCCCCTCCTGTGGCCAGACCCTGGAGCATGAGGGTAGGGACCATGCAAACTAAGGGTACCAATCCCTAACCATTAGGCCAGAAGGGGTCTCACCTTCTGCCAGAGCATGATGAGGATGATGAGGGAGATGATCCTGAGGACCACCAAGGCCAGCATGGCTGTGATCACCACCGTGTTGAAGGGGAGGACAGGGGACAGAGACCAGAGCAGGTGATGTGCAAGCAGGGAACTGGGTAGCTGCTCTCCTGTATCCCACTGTAGGCATCAACATCCCTTCCTACCCATTAAGCCCTGACAGAAGTCACCTACCTCCTCAATGAGCTGTGATGTCAGAACCTCAGCCTCGTGCTCTGGGCCACACCTTCAGCCTCTCTTAAAAACCTCCATCCCCTCAGTCATGAACCCCAGATCCCTCTGGCCTCCACGTGATTTCATCCCTTCAGTGTCATTATTGCCTTTCTGCCCCAGCTCTAGGCTGGGTGCAAACATTTCTCTGGGTTCCTGTCCCTTGCCTGGTTCTCCTACGATACCATGAACCTCTGAGGGCCATGCCTTTGTTGGGCTGTCATAGCTGGACAGAGATCTATGTGCCAAGTCACCAACTGACTCAGTGACCTGCCACCCAGTGGACAACGTGCTGAGTGACCATAATCAGATGCATCAAGGCTTGGCAAGGATCCTGCTCTGGAAGCCCTCTCAGACTCAACATCCTGTGTCACCCTCCACTTAGGGGCTCCCACACACATGTGCCCGACAACAAGAAGTTCTGTGGCCTGGAGGAGCCTGCATGTTGTTGCAGGTCCAATGAGGGTGAGGGTGACCAGTTGTGCATGGAGACCCTGTCTGGGGAGGTTGGCTAAGGGACATGAGTGTGTGGCCTGAAGAATTGTGTCTCCAGGGCCAATGGGGGCTGCCTCCACCTTACTGCAGGCCTGATGGTGACAAGAAACAGGATTCCTGGTGTCCAACACGTGGCAGCTGGAGGACCAGCAGTATCCTGCCCCTGATGAGGAAACATTTCTCAAGAACTTTCCAGCAACAGGAGGCATGTGGGAGACATCAGGATATGTGAGGTGTGCAGGACATACTATTGAGGAGATCCCCTGAGTGGTAGGGAGTGGAGACACCCTACCTAGGCCTGAGGCCATGACCATCTGCTCCTGCCTCTTAGTCTTCTCCTATGCAGCTGTGTGAGCCCAGATAAGTCACAGAACCTCCAGGGCCTTCCTTTTCTTATCTCTACTGTGGAGATACTGTACACTTCACCAAATCCTTGTGACCCAGGGTGATATGAACAAATGAAAATAAAAGTACACCATAAACAATAAATGGCACAGCCTTCTTGAGCAGAACGTGGAACCCAGAAGCCAGCAATGAGAAGACAACAGATTGGACTACACACCAAGTGGAATCTTCTGTGTGAATAAAGACCCCAAAGGAACGTTAAAAGAGAAGTGGCAGGCTGGGGGGAAACAGTTTCAAATCCAGGACAAAAGGGTTAACAGATAAAGTGCCTCACAAATCAATAAAAGAAAATAAGAATGAAAAATGCACAATGGATATTAGTAGAAGAAAGACCAATAGACCATAAACATGAAAACAATGTTCAATTTACCTCTAATCCAGGAGGTCCAGCATTTACAACATCAGTGTACTTTCATCTGTTTCCAGCAGACTGGAAAACTTTGATGCTGCTTCTGGGGCACCAGGGTGAACACAGGACATCACACATGGGTGCTGAGCAAGAGCTGTACCACTGAGCTGCACCCCAGGCTTCAGAAAAAATTCTAAATACCAGAAATATCCAATGTCAGAAAGAATGTAGTGATGCTGGTTTTCCCACACACATTCTAGGATTGCACGTCCACATGGGCTTTTTCAGAGCAGAGTTCAACAATATCTCCACATTCCTCTCTACCTCCCCTCTGACCCCGCCAACTCTCTGCTAGAAAATGGATCCTGCTCTAATGATTGCCATGTGCCCAAAGGCTAACGTGCAGCCTGGTTCACAGTAAGAGAAACCAGAAGGAACTAAAGTGTCCATTGATTAGAGGAACCAAGAGGTAAATGACAGTCCCTTCATATGGGATACAAATGAAGCAGTTTAACCAACAATGTAGATCTCTGTGTACTGACTTGGAAGTATTTCTAAGGTATGTTGTTAAACAACGAAACTGAAACCGCAATATAATAAATAGCTTCAGACATCATTTCTTCAAATCAGGAAGGATGGAGGGTTGACCTGACATTGTGTAAACACTAGGCAAATGTCAGAAGGGGCAAATGTATGCATAACTTGTGTTTGGTGCTGGGAATGGGCTCTGGTTGGGAGAAGGGTTTGGGGAGCTTCCAGTATGGGGAACTGCATCCATCTGCACAGTGAGCACTGGTGTTACCAAAAGAAATAAAAAATACAAAAGGTGAAATGCTAACAGGAAGGAAAGGGAGAGTGGGTCCAATCACACCAACAGGGTCCCAGGACTGCTCCTGGCCCACTAGTGTGTCTGCTGCTTGCCTTTGCTGTTCATGTATTTCCAGAAGCTCTGCTTTCTCTTCCTGCCTCTGCTTGCCACAATCCAACCTTCGTTGGACCTCGTCCTTGTCCGACTCATATTAGCTGTTTTTTGCATCTCAGGTAAAAACCCCCACCAAACTGCAGTGGCATATCCCAATGAATGGGTATTTCTCTATGTCTGTGACACTCAGTGATTCAGCTATGGTGGTGGATTAGCAGAGTCACTCATGCATCCAAACGGCTGCTAGTGACTGCTCTGGGGTGACTGGGGCACCTTAGCCACACTGGTAACCTGGGCTTCCTTTCTCATAGTGATTTTATACACATAAGAAACCAAAGGGGTGGGTGGGGGGAGAAGGGAAGAAATAAGGACACAATGTCTCTTGAGGCCCAAATACAGGAATGGACCCTTCTCATTTCCAGCCTATGGACCCTTCCATTCCCATTCTATTGACCAAGGAGTGTCACACGGCCAAGTCCACACTGAAGAGGCAGAGACATGGATTCCTCCTTTCATTCCAAGGGGAACTGTCAGGTCACATGGTCAAGTGCTCAAATGCTGGAAAGAGTGAAGAAATTGGGTCATTAATGTAATTTCCTTCAGACACATAGAGAGGGAAATGACCCTACAGAGAATGAGTCAGGTTTGCCACCATGTAACCAAAGCAGCCATTTCATGTTTTCCTCCCTCCCTTGTTTTATGCTGCACTATTGTAGAAAACCCTCATTTTGACTTCTCCATTCCATTATTAAGGAATATGCAGGTCGTTTCAGGTTTGGGGCTACAATGAAAATGCTGCCCCTTGGCTTTGTGCATGTGAGCACACATTCCTGTTGCATGTGAGCCAGTCAGGGAATGGGACAGTGGGATCATGTGATATGCACATTTTCACTTTGGGTCAATAAGGCTAAAGCATTTCCCAATTGCTTGTGTCACTTTATACTGTCCCCAGCAGTGTGTAATTTTTCCTGCTGTTCCACACTCCAGACAGCATTTGGTGAGGGAGTTTATCTCTGTATATATTGTGAGACAGAATCCATCGTACTTTACAAAGGAACATGGTGAACCGATGGTGTCACAGCCTCTAAATGGAAAGACAGACCTTCCCTGACCCGCTTGTATCATTTATCAAGATCCTATAGACATAGATCTGTTTCTAACGTCTCTACTTTGGATCCACAATTCATTTTCATGAACCAATATAAATTATTTTGACCATATGATTTTTACACTATTTCTTGATATCTAGTAGAGAAATGCTTCCCATTTTTTCATTGTCTTCAAAATTGTCTTGGCTATTCGTGGCTTTTACATTTTTCCATTTGTTTTAAAAGTTTAATTTTTACACTGCAAAAATGCACTCGTTTGATTCTGCCAGTTTTTATTTTTTTATTTATTTTTTTCCTATACTGGGAATTGAACCAAGGGTGGCTTTATCACTGACCTACATCTCAGGCCTTTTGATATTTCTTTTGAGACAGGGACTCTCTAACATGCTCAGTGACTCACTAAGTTGCTGAGGCTGAGCTTGAATTACAGATCCTCCATCCCCAGCCTCCCAAGGTAATGGGATTACAGGTATGCACTGCTACCCGTGGTTATCAGTTCTGCTACTTTGGACAAACACATATAGTCACATTATGTCATCAGAACTAACAGACAGCTCCCTAACAACAATGTTCCCCTGTTGGGCTGTGGCTTTGGCTTATTGGTAGAGAGCTGGCCTAGCATGCATAGGGTCCTGGCTTCAATGTGCCAGCACTGCCAGAAACAGCTGCCCTGGGGTTCTCTGTAGTCCACCCACCTCTGAACCTCCAGTACCTGGCATCCAAACATGTTTTACTCTCTTTTCCCAGATGCCATGTCAATGTGATCATGTCCGATGAAGTCCTTTGAAACTGTTTTCCTTTCTTAAGCATAAAGTATTCGATCGGCATGCATGTTGTTGTTTCTATGAGAAATTACTACATTTCATCACTGAGAGGATGTTACGACATGGACATTCCATGTTTTACTTATGCATTTGACAGCTAAGGCACATTTGAATTGTTCCAGATTGAGGTGATCACAAATAAAGCAATTGTAAATATTTTGAATAATAATTTTATAATTATGTGAAAAAAAATATTAATAAACAACTCAGAGGAATGGAATGGGAGAAAGGGCAGAGAAGCA
>JAJEJO010005466.1:201467-231889 GCA_020662805.1 Glaucomys volans | reverse complement strand
CGTGGGCGGGGCTGTGCTCTGTACAGGGCAGCCCGCGCTGGGGTGGTGGCGGTTCACAGTCCCTGCGTTTACTGCCCTTCGCCACCAGCACACCCATCACCACCGCCTTCCGCTCAACGGAAAAGCCGAGGGGAAGCGCGTCGCCAAGGCTTCGCCGTCCAGATCCAGCTGAAGACTCCCGCTGCGGTCTGGCTCGGTCTTAAAGGCGTCAGACCCTGGCCAAGAAAAGCGACCCCTTCCCTCACCAGGTGGAGGGAAGAGGCACTCCCTGCGGCCCCTGGGGACCCACGGGAGCAATACCTAGGCTTCAGTGATCCGATCCGTGGGGCAGAACCTTCTTTTCCCGATTGCTGTGCACTCCCAATAAAGTCCTGGTCACAGGTTGCTCACCTGTAAAATTGTCATATCCCATCTGCTACTATCCTCTCCTGCATCCCATCCCTGTGCGTCCCCAAATGGGATGGGGCAACATCACAAAAGAAACTGTGCTTTCCAAACTAAACACAATGTGTGCCCATCTCACCATCTCTACAGTATCAGTCCCGTCCTTCCATCCCCTCCCAGGCCTCATCTCCCTCTGTTGTCCAAGAACTGCATTAAGTCATTTCCAAGGTCGAGGCACTAAGCAACTCAGTGAGAGCCTGTCTCTAAATAAAATACAAAATAGGGCTGGGGATGTGGCTCAGTGGTTGTGCCCCTGAGTTCAATCCCAGGTACAAAAAAAAATAAAAATAAAAATAAAAAATCGTTCATTTCCCAAGTGTGGAGGTAGGTCTGACTCTGTAGGACTGAGAGGGGGTGCGCTTCGCTTGAGAAAGCACATTTAATTTTGATTTTGTATTTGGAAAACAGAACCCAGAATGAAAAGCCAGCAGGCCCATGGGGGATGGTTCTGCATTTCACATCTGGCAAGAGGAGTGGGAGTTTAATCTTTATCAAAAGGAACCTGCTGTTAACACCTGAGAAACTGCACTGGAGGCAGCACCATGCAGCCCCGTGCAGGCTAAGCTGCGGCCTGGGCCAAGGCAAGAGCAACTGGTCAGGGGAGATTTGGGTCAATCCCTAAGGTTTCGGGTACAGGTTTGGAGGGTAAAGTCACAGTTCAGGTGTCCCTGGCCCAGCTAGGGGATGATTGACTGACCTCTGCCAGTAGCACAGGTGGCCGCCAGGTACCCCAGGTCTATCACCCTGTCTGGACACCCGGTCCTGCTGAGTCCTGATCTAGGCCCTGGCAGTCTCGTGAGTCCTGTTTTGGTCCAGCCTACCCCTGTGTAGTCCACTCCAGAGTGTTCCTCAGCACTGGGGGCTGGGCTCAGGACTTGCTCCTTGCTCCTTCCTCCTTCCTCCTGGGGACCTGCTTGTTGCTGCCACTAGGCCTCCCTTGGTTACCTGTACCTGTACCTCCCAGGCAGCCTACATTAGCTGCAAACAACACTGTGACTGCTTCCACCTATATTTTCTCATTCGGTCCCCAGTCCCCTCTGAAATCTTCTGTGAAAGAGGTCTAGGCTGTGAAGTCTAGGATATCTTCATTTTACAGAAGGGGAGAGTAAAGTCCAGAGAGGTGCAGTAACTTGCCCAAGGCACACAGCAGAAGGGAGGTTCTGTGGCTTCCAGTGCCATGCTCTTTCCTGTACAGTGCTGCCTCACTTGAGATTTTGGAAGGAATAGCAAGCACAACTCCTCTCTCCTTGACCTTCAGGTTTATCTCCTGAAACCCTGTAGCCTACAGCAGAGAGGAAGGGGAAGCCTCTGGCTCCCCTATCTGTGAAGACTGTGTCCCCTGATTTGATGGCGTGACTCAGCTCAGCCTGCACTTGAATCCCCAATGCTGTTGCCCACCACCCTGCCCCGTAACCAGGTGGCACCCTCCCTGATGCCCTGGGGACAGTTATCTGAAAGGAGTTGTGCCAGGTGCTCACCTGCTCCCTGGGAAGGGTTCTAAGCCTGCTGCTTAAGTAACAGGAAAACAAATGACTGGAGTCACAACCAAAGGCTCCCAAAGCCAAGTGCCTGCCAAATATGGCTGCTGGCTGGTGGACTCTGCCCACCGTCAGCAAAACCACATTAACCAGGAGGCCTAGAGGATGGGCATCCTGGTTAAATGGATTTGCTGGTATCTCATGATTAACTTGCCAAGTCTTTCTACAATGCCTGACCTTTTCCTATTTGCTTAATTTTATTTATTCATTTTTCTTTTGTTCTAATTGTTATACATGAGAGTAGGATGCATTCTGACATTGTACACAAATGGAGCATAACTTCTCATTCCTCTGGCTGTACAAGCTGCTGAGTCACACCAGTAGTGTAAGCATGCATGTATATAGAGTAATGATGTCTGTCTCACTCTACTGTCCTTCCCATCCCCACTGCCCCAACCCTCTCTCACTCCCCTCTCTGCACAATCCAAATTTTCTTCATTCTTCCTTACACCCGCCACCCCCACCACCCCAGGATGGATCAGAATCAATTATCAGAGAAAACATTTAGCCTTTGGTTTTTTGGGATTGGTTTATTTCACTTAGCATGACTTCTCTAGTTCCATCCATTTACCTTCAAATGCCATAATTCTTCTTTAAGGCTGAGTAATATTCCATTGTATATATGCACCACATTTTCTTTATCCATTCATCTGCTGAAGGGCATCGAGGTTGGTTCCATAGCTTAGCTATTATGAATTGAGCTGCTATTAACATTAATGTAATGCCTCACTTTTAATAGCAAGAAATTAGAAAAAAAAAAAACAAGGGACAATGGCATAAAAGGAAATAGGAGAAAATAAGCCAGGAGGTGAGACAACCCAAAACATCAGAGTAGGAGGCAGAGAGCAGAAAAGAAGAGGCTGCAGGCGAGGCCCTGACACTCCTGCCCAGAGAGCGTTTCCAGGAGAGCGGCCCAGGCTGGAAGGCACCGGGCAGGAGCCATCACTGAGGAGTCACAGCCACCACCCACAGCCCAGAGCTAGCCTGCTGCCCAGCCCTGAGGGTTTATTTCTATTACGCACACCTTTTCTTTCTAAGTTTAAAATGTTGGCACTTTGAATTCTTTCATCCATGCCTGGCTTTAAACATAATGCCACTGTCAAAAGTAACTTATTTATGCCTTTTGAAATAAAATCAGCTGTCAAAAACAATGTAAAATTTTTTAAAAAATTACCAAAACCCAATGTCTAACAACAGAAGCCTGGCCTCATAAATCATTGCTCTTCACATATTGGAATACTATGACCTTGTTCCAAAAGGTACAGAAGAATTTTTATACCTGGGGAAATGTTAAAATTATGTAATGGTAAAATTATTTCAAGTAGAAAGTTTCTGAACAGTGATGAAGAATAAGCCCATATTTGTAAATGAAAATTTATACATAGGTATCTTCTATGTGTAAATATAATAGGAAAAAGATAAGACATTCAAATGCTAACTGTAGTTCCAGCTACTCAGGAGGCTGAGGAAGGAGGATCACTTGAGCCCAGAAATTCAGAATGAGCAACCCAGCGAGACCTCGTTTCAACAAAAAGAAACACAGTGCGAAGGCCATGCCAAGGAGGCAGAGCTGGGCTGTGCTGCCTCAGGGAAGGAGTGCTGGGGGCCACTTTCAGCTGGAAGAGGCAAGGATTCCAGCCTAGGGTCCCTGAAAAGGCACAGCCCTGCTGACATCTGATTTCAGACATCCAGCTTCCAGATCGCCATTTCTTTTTGGTGCTGGGGATCAAACCAGGGCTTTGTACATGGCAGACAAGCGCTCTACCACTGAGCTACAGCCCCAGTGGTTTCTGTTGTTTTGAGCCACCTGCTGTGTGGAAATGTTATAGCAGCCCTAGGAAACTAGTAGGTAGGCAGACACCTAAGCTGGCCCCCAGTGGCCCTTGCCTCCTGGTGTCCACACCCTGTGTAACTTCCTCCCCTCAGGAATGGGCAGGACCTGTGACTTGCTCCTACCTGGTAGACCTAGCAAAGGGGGCTGGATCTTCCGAGATGCAGATCATCCCTGTGCTCTGCTGCAAGCTCTTGCTTTTCACTTTGATGAAGCAGGTTGCCAACTGCAAAGTAGAGAAGCCACATGGCAAGAAAGTGAGAGCCACCTGCCCAGTGGCACCAGGGAACTGAATCCTGCCAACCAGCATGAGTGAGTTTAAAAGTAGGGCCCTCCTCTCCATGTGAGCCTTCGGATGACACCAGGACATTGGTCCACACACCTTGACTGCAGCCACAGAGAGATACTGAGACAGGACCCAGCTATGCTGCACCCAGGTTTCAAACCACAGAGGTCAGTTCAAGCTGGTACATTGGGGACGAGTGTTACACAGCACAGCAAACACAGACCGAAGGAAATTCCTATTTTCCTGACAATATCACAGATGATTCTAATATTGTTTTGGTTTTCATATCTGTATTATATCTGCACCCATGAAAAAAATACTGAATTTTAAGTTGGCATTGTGGCGCATCCCAGGGGCTTGGGAGGCTGAGGCAAGATGATTGCAAGTTTTGTTTGTTTCTCTTTTTTGTGGTGCTGGGGATTGAACCCAGGGCCTCGCTGCTTGTGAGGCAAACACTCTACCAACTGAGTTATATCCCCAGCCCTGACTGCAAGTTTAACACCAGCCTCAGCAACTTAGCGAGACCCTGTCTCAAAAAATAAAAAGGGGTGGGAATGTGATGGGGTTAAGTGCCCCTGGGTTCAATTCCCGGTACCAAAGAAAAAAAGAAAAATATCTAATTCTTAGTCTTCTAGTTTTTTTGTTGAGGATCAAACCCATGACCTCACAGGCAACCACTAAGCTTGTACATCCCAACCAAAAGAAAAAAAAAAAAAACCCACAAAAGTTTCAAGATCTGTCTACATTCAAGCTGCGAGGCAAAATTGGTCTTTTCCTTAAACTAGTTCCTCTTGCCTCGAGTATGTCATCTGTCTCACTCCCTCCTCAGAGAATCAACAGCTACTGAGTACTGTGTGCCCAGGGTGCATCTCAGCAGATTCCAGTCACCAGTGGAATGGAACCCCATCCCTTGACCTGTCTTTGAATGTCTGCTATTAACAGCAATTTCCCCCCCAGTACCGGGGACTGAACCCAGGGGTACTCTATCACTGAGCTACATCACCCAACCACCCCACCTTTTAAAATTTATTCTGAGATAGGATCTAAGTTGCCCCACCTGGGCTTGAACTTGGAATCCTTTTGCCTCAGCCTCCCAAGTAGCTGGGATTACAGGCATGCATGACTGAGCCAAGTGGAAGGAATGGGAACTTCTGTGTTAAGCAGATTTTACATGCCAGGTCCTGTAGACAGCACTTCTTGAGAGCAGGCAGGCCTGACTAAAAGCATAGGTGCTGGAGCCAGATTGCCTGCGTTCAAATCCCAGCTCTGCCATTTATCAACTTGTGATGTGGGCAGATTACATCATCCTCCCGTGCTCCTGTTCTAAGAACAGGGATGAGTACTGCTACAGATGATGTCGGTATCCCCCCAACTTTCATGCTGAAACCCAATGCCCAGTGCGATGGCTTAAGGAGGCAGGGTCTTTGGGGTCATGAGGGTGGAACTTCATAAAAGAGGCCCCCAAGGAGATCTTCTGACCCTTCCACCATGTGAGCTACAGCAAGACGACAGCCTCACCAGACACCAATCTGCCAGTGCCGGTGTGGACTTCTCAGCCTCCAGAATGGTGAGAAATTTCTGTACTTGCAAGCCATCCAATCTATGCTACTGTTACAGAACCCCGAATGGACCAAGATGGCACCTACCTCATAGGGTTGTGGTGATGAAATGAGTTTCGTATGTTAAGTGCATGACCACAGAACGCATTGCATAGGCAACAGCGTCCACCATCATTGTAAAGGCTCCAAGGAGCACCAGAAGTGATCTTCTGATTGGTCATTAGTTCTGTCCAGATTCTCTTTTCTATACCGACTCCCACATTAAACAACTTTAGTTCACTCTTGTATCAGTTATCTATTGCTGCATAAAGTTATTTCCACAAATGTAGGATCTTAAAACTTTTGTGGGGGTTGGTGCTGGAGATCAAACCCAGGGCCTTATGCAAGTTAGGAAAATGTTCTACCACTGAGCTGAACCCCCAGCCAAAAACATTTGCTGTTTCCTTGGGTCAGGAATCTGGGCACAACTTAGCCAGGTCCTCTGCAAGGCCACAACCAAAGCACTGGCCAGGTCTAGGACCCCATTTGAAGGCTAAACTGGAAGGAATCCAAGCCCATGTGGCTTTTGGTGACATTCAGCATCTCACACACCCTTGGACTAAGATGTAACTTTTGTTTGGCTGTCAGCAAGAGGCCACCTCGGCTCCTTGCCACCTCTCTTCCTGGGATAGCTCAACAACATGGCAGCTTGCTTCTTCAAAGTCAGCAAGAGATGCTTCAGTCCTATGTAGCACAACCGTGGAAGTGACACCTTGTTGTCTTTGCTGTCTTCTGAGGGTCGCAGGTCTACCCACACTCAAAGGGTCCAGGTTGTGAGACCAGGAGGGGATCATGGGGCCATCTTGGTGTGCTACACTTTCTAGTACATCTGAATCCCCCCCGTGCAGGAGCTGAGGTCTCACACACCCCACACCCAGTGCCTACCTCCTACCATCCCCTTTAGCCATCCCATGGTACCAACTTGTAAGCTCCATTCCCAGTATAACTGAAGAGACACCTGAGCTGGTTCTGGGGGAGGTTCCTGGAGACCCCGGTCCTGAATGGTTTTGTTTGTTTTGCAGCTGGAATTCTATCTAGGTGGTGATGGAGAACACCAAGCCGCCCCTTGCCCCACCAGGACCTTCAGGTGCTTCTCAGCAGGCAAGACACGTGAAGGATGTTTCCTGATCGTTGTTCTCAACACCACCACAAGCAGCTTCTGGGCGTTACTCGACTAGAGAGAGAATTAAGGACAAACTATACAACAGGCACCTGCCACGGCTTTGTACACCTTAGCTGAGGGACGCCTGGGCTGAGGAAGAGCCTGTGGTCCCACCACTGGCCAGGAGACAGCCCAGATGCAAAGCCCAGGTCTGACTCTGGAATCTAAGCACTGACCTCCAACTTGTAATTAGGATCTCCTCCAAGTATGGGCTCCCTCATTTCCAGCCCCCAAGCACTTAGAAGTCACTCATCCAGACGGGTAATGAGGTGACGTGAAAGAGACACCAAAAGGACTCCTGTGGACCCTCTGATGCCGTTTCCTTGTTCTTTGTCAGTGGTCAGGAGGGTCTTCGACTTCCATTTCTTTCTTCTCTTTTCTACTAGTTATTGTGGCTACTTTCATACCCACAATAAAAACCCCATTCATCTTTCTTTTTTTGGTGCCCAGCCTTGTTTTTTTTCATTTTTTAAACTTTTTTAGACAGGGTCCAAGTTGCTGAGGGCCTTGCTAAGTTGCTGAGACTGGCCTCAAACTTGCTATTCTCCTGCCTCCCTAGTTGCTGGGATTATAGGTGTGCATCACCACACTCAGCTAAAACCCCATCTTTCTTTTTTTGATATTTTTCAGATGTTGATAGACCTTTATTTATTAATTTATTTATGTGTGGTGCTGAGAATTGAACCCAGTGCCTCACACATGTGAGGCAAGCACTCTACCACTGAGCCACAACCCCAGCCCCCACATCTTTCTTCCAGAACCTTCAGGTACAGGAAGCCTTTTGACTTTGACTTCTGTGCAAGGTGAATCCTTCCTACCTGGGGAGATGCTTCCAGAAGCAGATTTCAGTGAGCCATGCCCTCCAGCACAGCCCTTTCGGCCAAGGTTCCATGAGAGAACCAGCCTTCCAGAAAGTGAATTCACAATGTACCAAGGATGGGAAAGACTCTTCTAGACACACAGGAGAGATGTACCTCAGGGTAACAGAGTCAAATTTTCCCACAGCAGCCAATCTGAGGCCCTCGCCCTGGGTTCTGGCTCTGGACACACAGTGGTGAGGGAGGTGGCTCTGAGTCCAACTGTGGCATCCTAGGCAGCTGAGCAGCCATGCTGCCAAAAACACACTGGTCTTTGACATACATCAACAGAAGTAAAAATATTTATTTATTTTTTAATCTTAAAAATCTGGTCCCACAAAAAGGCCAATACTTTTTTCAGTTGATGCTCTTGACCCTTAAAAAAAAGAAATCTTTCAACTGTGAGGTAAGGTTAACTCAATAAAGAAACATCAGAGGTGCACTCAGATAAAACATCCTGGACTCTGAGTCCGTCAAGCTGCTTCTTCCTTCTGTCATTCACAGTCCTTGAAGGAGAAAACAAAGTGAGAGGCTGTCTGCAGGTAAGGCACTTCAGAAATCACCAAAGAGAAAATCCGAGTCCACCAGGAGCTGCCGTGGGCAGAAGGCTGACCTGCTCGCAGTGACAGCTTCCATTTTCCTGCCAAGCTCTGTCCCACCTGCTTCCAGCACCTGCCTTGGCCCTGTGCTGCCGGCCCGGCTGGAAGACATGGGAACCAGGCAAAGACGAACGCTGCTACCTGGCACTCAGGCAGCTGGCAGAGGGCCTTCAGAGGCCCTCACTTGCACCTGCACGGCAGAATGGTCCCTTCTGCAACGACGAGTTAGTGCAGATCAGAGCAATAACAAAGCAAAATACTAAAATCTCTTTTAAGCCACTTAATCCTTCCAACATCTCCCCGCTGGCCAGTTCAAGCTAAAGCCTAAAGATCTGGCAGAATCAGGAAGGAGTCCCTCCTCTGGAAAGTACCCTGACTCAAGTGGCTACCACCAGCAGGAGGGCAGAAAGCTACCCACCCAACAGATCCCAGAACACCTGTCAACCCCGAGGAGGACTGATCTGAATCTAGGCGCAAACTCAATCCATTTTGTTGCTTTGGGGGCTTGTGTTTAATTTGGGTCATTGTGATGAAGGAAGGCCAGTCTGAGTCTACTGCATGTCTCAAGAGACAGGGGGACTGGGATTCTGGATCATTTCTTCTCCCGTGTTCCGGTTGCATGCTGAATCCCAGGAGACCATGCGACCTGGTGTTGACTTACTGCCTCATGGGCTCAATCTGTCAAGAGAGATGGGCGGGCAAGGAGAGGAGAGTGGGGCTCCAAGGCCAGCAAGGGAGTGCTTCGCCTCCTTCCCAGATGAGGCAGCTCCACAAGTCAAAGGAGGAAACGGGGCAAGTGCTCAGGTCAGAACTGGACCCAGCCTGTGCCAGGCTGAGTCTGGCTGGAAGCTGACCTGTGAGGAAAAGACAGGTGGGAGTTCAGCTGTTGAAAGCAAATACAAGTTGGCTTTTCTTTGGGCAGAAAGAGCTCTAAATAGCCCATCCCTAATGGCTTAGAGCAGTGGCCAGCGAAGTACAGGCCAGGGACCAAATCTGTGTGCTTTTAGTTAATATAAACTTTATTTATTAAAAAATCTTATGCCGGGGCCGGGTGTGGTGGTGCACACCTGTAATCCAAGCAACTTGGGAGGCTGAGGCAGGAGGATCGCGAGTTCAAAGCCAGCCTCAGCAACTTAGCGAGGCCCTAAGCAACTCAGTGAGACCCTGTCTCTAAATAAAATACAAAATAGGGCTGGGGATGTGGCTCAGTGGCCGAGTGCCCCTGGGTTCAATCCCCAGGACCAAAAAAAAAACAAACAAAGTCTTCATTTAGCTGCATCACACCTGTGGCACTTTTAGAAATCAAGTCTTATGGCCACGCCCACTCGGGTCCACCACCTGCGGCTGTTTAGTGCAGCAGGAGGAGGGCCGAGTGCCTGGAACAGACGCTGTGCAGCCCAAACAGTCTGACCACTCACCACCTGACCTTTAGACAAAACGTATGGAGGTACTGGTCCTAGAACTTGGTGCAACTGCAATTTGTGTCTTTCCACCCTGACCCCAAGTGAAGGCCTGGAACCTGAGAGTCAGAGGTCTCTGAAGACTAAACCTAGGTCTGGATCTCAGCCCAGTACTCCAGGGTAAGTGGAGACAGTGGGCAAAGAAGAAAGGGACCAGGACAAGCCACAGCACTTGATGAGGTGGTTCAGACACCCAAACAATTTGCCAAAGGTGGCTACAGGCAGTGGACAGGAGTGAAAAGCTTTCAGAGAGGCAGAGAACAATATGCCACCCAAAGCAGGCGCTCTGGGGCACTCTGTCCTCTGGCTGGCCTGTAAGTATCCAACCAGAGCAGAGGCTCCCAGCACCAGGAGATGTGCAGACCAGTCCTAGGTTTCCAGAGAAACAGCCCCAGTCCTAGCCACACCAGACAACGTGGCACTCCTTACCCTGAGGATTTGGCAAAGTCTCCCCAGATGTCAGCAGTGGCAGCACCGGCAGGCTTGGGCTGTGGCCAGGACACAGTGGCACCTCCTATTGATGTCCCCATGGCCAACAGGTTGATAAGAAAAGAGAAATACAGGAAGTCAAAGACCTTAGTGACTGAGTGATCAAATCACAAGACCTGGTGATCAGTCTCATGATTGTAGGTGGCTGAAAAATACAGAGACATTTGGGGCATGAGGACACCAGTGAGTTGCCACATTCCCACCATCTTCTCACAAGTCCTGGAGGGGCTCTGGGAAAAGGCAGAAAGCCACAGACAAGACAGAGAAGGGTGACAGCGAGAGTGAGCACACCTGTCCCCCATCACTACCTGAGGTTGTTTGCTGGAACCTGTTTGAACTTCCCATGTGCTGCCCTGGCTACCTGCATGGAGAAAGCCCACCCAAACCACAAGGTCACTTTCACATGAAGCCTCTTGCATGTCTGCATCAAGCAACCGAGAAGTTTACATGTTAGACACAGGCCAAGTCCTGAGCCCCCAGCTATTAAGGGGGCAGAAGAGGTGACTCAAGGGGTTCAGCAGGGGTAGGAGACGCTGCAGTACCCGCTTCCGCAGCCACCCTCCAATGCTGCCAACTGTCCCTCTGAAACAGTCTATATCTGCCACCTCTGTCTTCCCACTAATTTGCAATTTCTCATCTGCTCTGAGCAGGGAGACCAGATAAAACAGGGCTCTCAATGGTGCAGTTTTATTGACTGAGTGCTCATCACACACTAGTCATGTGGACTTAAGCACAGCCAGTAGCAGACCACAGGCCAAGACTAGCCATGTGACCTTGTACAGGTCACTTATGTTTCAGTTTTCCCATCTCCAAAATTGGAACAGTACCAATGACTATTCCCAGGACACTGTGAGATGGGTGCGGTAACATGCTGCAAAAGGCAGAACAGGCTCAGCATGCAATGGTGTGAACGGTAATATTAATAAAATGCGAGCTAACATTCAGTGTGCGCTCACGGCATCCTAGATGCTGCTCTAAGTGCTGCGCATGGATCAGCTCATTCGATCCTCCCAGGAAACCTGTAACTGTAGGCATCACTGCTACCCCATCCTAGAGATGAGAAAACCGAGGCACAGAAGTCAGCAATTACTGACGATGGCACGATGGTGGCTGGAACTCAGCAGGTCTGGCTCTGGAGCACATAGCGAGTGCTCCACAGATGTCAGCTATTGTGACTTGCCACTGGGCCCGCCCTGCTTGTAGACAAGCTAACTAAAGCCCTCCAGAGCAGGATCTCAATGCTGTACAGATGGTACCCTACTTAACGATGGCCTGATTCAGAATTTTCCAACTTAGTAATGGGTTTATCAACTTGGTAATAGTCTATTAAATATATTAAATACATCAACTTATGATAATTTTGACTTATGATGGGGTTTGCCAGGACATAAGTCCATCTATCATAACTCAAGAAGCGTCTGCCCTTGCAGTATCCCCAGGGCATGAGACTCTACAGGACAGGTGTCAGGTGCTCCATATTATCTGCTAAAAATGCATCAGCACCAAGGAAAGGCCTAAGGCAGTGGCTCCCAGTCATTAGTGAGCACTCAAGTAAGAATGTAAATGAGCCGGGTGTGGTGGCACCGGCCTATGATCCCAGCAGATCAGGACACTGAGGCAGAAGGATTATAAGTTCAATGCCAGCCTCAACAACTTAGTGAGATCCTGTCTCAAAAAATAAAAAGGGCGAGGGATGTGGCTCGGTGGTTAAGTGCCCCCGGGTTCAATTCCCCGTACCAAAAAACAAAACAAAACAAAAATTGCAGATTCTTGCCCCTGTCCTTGGCAATGGTCCTATGGCCCCATGGCCCCACTTGGAGAAATAATGCTTAAAGACAAACTCCTGGTACCAGTGCAGGGGTCCCTGACTGCAATTCCTGTCACCCTCCTGGTTGAGGTATCCCTACAGGGCAGAGGTTAGAAGTGTGATCTGCAGATAAAGCAGCCAATGTCAGGGAATCTCAAGAACCAGGAAAGCAGGAAGGCTTCCTGCCTGGATGCTGTCCTGAAGAACTGGGTGGGAGTGGGATAGAAAGGGGGTTGGAGACCCAGGGCAAGGCCAGGAGCATCATGCTGGGCAAGGCAGTGTGGGGTTGGGGTGGAGTGATTTATGACCAGTAATTAAAACCAGGCTTGGTGAGCTGTCAGACACAGAAATCTGGCTTCCAGGAACTGGCAATCATTTAAGAGATCGTTCCAGATCGCCTGAGATATGTGGCTTCCGTGCAGGGTGGCTCACCACCTGGAAGATGCTGGGCCTGCTGGGAAGTTCTGCTAGAGCAAATGGCTTCCTTAACTCCACCCCATCCTGCTCTTCACAGAAGCAGCTCCTCCTGGTCCCCCTTTACCTTAGGACTAGACATAAAGGGAAGATGGGCTCCTGCATTTTTGTTAGAGCCAGATCTTAGCATGGCTCAATCTGTCACACCCTCTCTGATTTAAAAACGATGATTGTCTTTATCACTGTCAAAAAAAAAAAGTTAACAAAAACAAAGTTTAAAAAAATGCAAAAAAAAAAAAAAAGATAATTGTCTCCCATGGTTATTCTATCAAATAAGTTTTTTAGTGATTAATCCATATCCGGCTTATCCCTCCAACAGAAACCCCTTCCCTCCCCGACACAGGACATGGAAGAAACCCTACAGTGGAGGGAAAGGCCTGGCACCCCAGATCTGAGAGCTTGAGGAATCGTGGGGCCTCTCAAGGGCTCATCAGCACAGCCTGCTGGAGCAGCTGCCTCTCAGCTTCCTGGAACCGACAGCATGCTGAAGAGCTCACTCCAACCCCATCTTCAACTTGAACTCCCCTGCTCACCTTGGCAGCCTCCTCCCTGAGTACACAGGGCATCTAAATGCCTGAGCCTGAGACATGCTCTTCCTCTGCCTGGAACACCAACACTTCTGCCCTAATCTCCTTCCATCATGGTTCAATCCCATGCTGCTTCCTCCACGAAGCCTCCCCAGACCATGCTGGAAGCTAGTGAGTCTGGGCCACATGTAGTTGGTTTTCATGCCTGACTCACCCCTCCCACTAAATGTGAGCACACCTGTCTCCATCACCCAGTCACTCAACACCCACGGTGGACAAGGAACCTGCATGCTGATGACTTCACAATAACAAACGAGTAACTGTCCCTGCTTATCAGGGGAGGACAGACACCCTAAAGGGAAAGCAGAAGGTGTTAGGGGAGCTGAGGATCCTCCCAGTATGTGCCCCCTCCACTTTGTGGTGTACTCCCTCTAGCCTGACACTGACAGATACAAAGTGACATACTGCTGAGTGTGAAGGAGGGAAGCCACAAGCCCCCAGCTGCTGGGGTAAAGGAAGCCACAGGTGCAGATTCACGGGCCACCCCAGCACTGACCTGAACCAGGAGCAACTGCTGGTTGCATGCGGGACCCCTCTGTAGACAACTGCTCCACAGGGGGTGGGATCAGGGTGGTTTTGCCACCTGGGGGAGGGGGAAGCAGGCTCAGCCCTCCTGTGCTGGCGGGCCGGGCTCGGGGACTCCCGGCTCCTTCCTTCTTCTTCATGTTCTAAATGGAGAAAAGGAATGCCAATCAGTTCTGCTGGAGCATAATTGCCTCAGAAAAACCCTATGAGGAAGGCCAAGGGGACCCTCAGACCCCAACATCTGTATAACTGAAAGATGGTCCTTACAGAGCACTTGTTGTAAGCTGGATCCAACACATCACAACACTAAATCCATCACCATGTGGCTAATTTAAAAATTCAGTATCTGATTTCATTCATCATCAGGGAAAAGAGCATCAAAACTATGATAAGCCAGGCATGGTGGCACAAGACTAATTCCAACTACTCAGGAGGCTGAGACAGGAGATCAGAAGTTCAAGGACAGCCTGTCTTAAAATGAAAAGGAGTGACGGGACTGGACTTACGGCTCAGTTGGTAAAGTGCCTGCCTCCCAAGAGCAAGGCCCTGGGTTCAATCCCCCGCACCGCAAAAAAAAAAAAAAAAAAAAAAAAGAGAAGGACTGAGGATGTCCCCCACAAAAATACTACAATGATTTGCTATTTCACACCCAGCAGAAGCCTAAAGCACAGGATATCAGGATATCGGTGCTGACGAGGAAATGAAGCAACCAGAACACTCATCACTGCAGGTGGAAGTGTGAACTGGTGAAACTGCTCTGAAGGATTCTTAGGAAGCATCTATGAAGTTCCACACAGGAACTCATGGCCTGCCATTCCACGTCGAGGTCCAGCCCTGACAGCAGTGTGAACATATGCGCATCAAGGATGTGAGCTCGGTCACCCGCAGCAGCACCATCGCAGTCATCAGCACCACCAACAACCGGACGCATCCCCACAAGGAACTGCAGGAATGTGTCATGCACAAGCAACGACATGGGTGACTCTCCCAAGGGTGACTTTACCCTGAGGAAAAGAGCAGAGTCGCACACAAACAAGAACAAAGCATACGACTCCACTTGTGAAAGTCAAGAACAAAGTCGAGGGATTGAAGTCGGGTGGGCAGTTACTGGAAGGGACCAGGTGGGACTTCCACAGTGCTCAGTCTTCTGCTTCTTGACCTGGTGCAAGTTTCTGTTTTGGGGTTCTGCATTTATGATTTGGGTACTTTTATGTATATTATACTTCAATAAAATTTTAAGAAAACCCAAAAACCAGAGCAGCAAATGAGCGAGAAGCTAGCACAAGCGACACAGATCAGGACGACGCAGCAGGCTGCTTGTGAGGCAGCCAAGGCGAGTGGCGAGCCCAGCGTGCAGCAAAAGACGTCCAAGCCCTCAGGTGAGGCTAGCGGGCAGTCACCTCCAGTACTAAGACCCTGAGAGTTCCTCACCTTCCTGCACCCTGACACCGGGGTCTTTTTGAAAGGGGAGAACGTTCAGTTTATATGAGAAGTGCCTAAAAACACTACCTGGCCCCCAGCAGATGGTCATCAAGTGTTAGTTTCCTCCAAGCAAGGGCAAGAATCACCTCCCAACCAGGCCACTGGACTGAAACTGCATTTGCTCTTAAGGGCCAGCTGGCCAACTTCAAGGGTCCCAAATCATCACCAGCGTGAAGCAGAAAAGAGGAGAAAGAGATGGTAAGTAAAGAGGAAAAGCATTATTTTAGAGTTGTAGACTTCCCTCAAAAGTTAAACCCATTTGATCCTTGGTGTCCCCAAATCACAACTCCAAGCCCCTCTCCACCACTTAGCCAGGTAAAGCCAAGTCTTATGAACCCAGCCCACTCCAACCTGTTCCTTTTCAACAGGAGCTGATGGGGGAAAGCCAGGTGCACAGCTGCTCAGAACAAAGATGCAAAGGCCAGGACAACTCGACTACCGACAGAAGCTGCCCATGGTCCAGCACCGCCTGAGTTTCTATCCTGGGCTCCCCAGTCTTCCTTACTCAGGGCATAATGCCAAGATGCAAAAAGAAATGAGCACACTGACCCCTCCTGACCCACTCCAACAGCTAGGACACCAAATCACCCATATTCCTTCTCCACTCACAGGCTCTGCAGGTCCTGCTATCCCCTCTGCCTGAACCATCTTTTGGTCCTATCCCCTGCCTGTGGGAAGCCTTCCTTGGGTCCCCCAGTCATGGGCTTTTCTCCAGACATCTACAGCACCGGGCATCCCTTGGTGGCAGTCTCTCCTACCATGGGATCACATCTCTGCTTCCTCAGCTCAACTCAGATCCATGACAGCAGAGGCTCTGTTCACCCCGGGGCAAGCCCAGCACAGTAAACAACTGCCACATGAACAGAACTGAACTGAGAGTGGCTCTCAGCCAGGTGGCCACGAGCATCACATGACCACGGCCAACACAGCTAAGAGAGAGTGGGACTCACTGCGATGTTGAGCTTGATGGTCTGGCCCTCCTTGAAGCCCAGGTCTAACTTGGGGCCCTGGTCTGGGTTCTCGGCTTGTTTTGCAAACTCACACTGCTGTTTCACCCACCTGGGGAGAGAAAGAGAGAAAAAGGTGAAACGGGAAGAGACTAGCTCCCTGCATTCACTCCCACTCACAGTGGTCCAGTAAGGCTTGTGTTGAGGTAGGGTGGGAGGTGAGGGCTACTGGGGTCAGGAATTCAAACGCTGGCCCTGACAGCAGCCATGTGCACATCAGTTTCCTCATCAGCACAACTGACAGTTCCAATGAGGATGCTGGGAGAATTCAACAAGGTCCCCTATGCAGAGGGTCTGTGCACTGGGCTCCAGGAAGCCAGAGCCTGGCCCTGTCCTCCTCAGTCCTTAGCGTGGTCTGCATACACCCCAATGGCTATCTGTGGTGCAGCAAGATAGATGGCCAGAAGAAAAGCCTGTGGCAGGGGCCAACCTGCTGGCAGTCAGTGATGGAGAGGGACCTTCCTGCCCTCTCTTTCATAAAGAACACCAGGGCATCGGCTGAGTGGCCTGGGGAATCAAGTGCCACTTATGAGTTCATGGAAGGGCAGGTCCAGAGAGGCCAAAAGAGACTGACAAGGAACTCGGGCTGTTCAGGGGCTGGTGAGGAAGAGATGGGACATTTCAAAGGCTGGGTCAGCTGACAGCGCTGGTAGAGCCTGGCTTTGGGGAAAAAAGAGTTCACGACAGACAGGAAAAGGCAGCTGCCTGGAAGAACAGGTTCCCCGAGACGCTGCCAGTGGTAGACCACATACAGCCACTCGGGTCTCCTACCTGGAAATCACTCTGTCTGGGGAAAGCAGGGAGGAAGCGTGAGCGTGTGTCTCCTGGAAACACTCACTTGAAATGGTCCTGCAAGGCCACATTGAAGTCAAAGGCATCACCCCGGTCCACGAAGCCAATCCCAATAAATGCGCGCCGCCCTGGAGAACAGCGCAAGGTCAATCCCACTCTCTAGAGGCAGAGAACACTGATCTCAAGCAGGGCGCCCAGACCCACACATACCATTTCCATCCTCAATGCGGATGACGAAGTACCTGCTGGAATCCGTCACGCTCTCCACAGCTGTGCCAGGAAACTGCTCCACTGGTGCCTGGGCAAAGAGCTCCCCTGAAAGCACAAGCTGGGGTGAGCCCTGAGCCCCCTCCAAGCCTGGGGTCCCTCTCCTGCAAGGCATCTCTGGCAAGCTGAGGCAGGTAGGCAAACCTTACTCTGGGATTCAAATCAAATCCATTCTTGCTGAAGGGAAGATGCTGAAATATAACTAAGGAAAGGTTTGAGTCCAGGTTTATAGGTCAAATCCAGCACTGAACTGCCAAACATTCCAAAATCAGATTACATGTAAAGTAATCCAGATTTCTGGCTTCTTTTAAAATGAAAAGCTCTACTGATGCCAGGCTTCCAGTCCTACATGAGAATGCTGTCTGCGGCCGCGACCCACTCAGCGACCCACTCATTCCATCGGCTTTACCCATTCACACGAGCCCGAGGGCCCTGGCACAGGTGAGTTCCAGTCCAGTTGGATCACACCTTTGCAAAGGCCCAGAAGCTGAGGCAGGACTCTAAGAGGGCCAGGGAGCCCTGTGGAAAGGAGGAGGGAGTGTCTGCACCCATCAGATTCCAAAGCAGGGTAATTTAACTCAAGCTCAGAGACAGGGCAAAAGAGTGATTCCTTTTAAAGGCTCCCTGTTGAAATGCATCCCCCGTGCTAAGCATGGCACTCCATACTTGCAGCGTAGCATGTAAATCTGTGAGCACTTGTGTCGGTTCTACATTCTCAAGTGCTATCTTCATGGATGCTTTAAGCACTTAATCAAACGTTTTCTACTGAGTCCTGTGGTCTAGAGGCGACTGGGTAAAGGGCTGAACTAAATCAAAACTGATGGCTCAGCTGGGTAGGTGGTGCACACCTGTAATCCCAGCGACTCAGGAGGCTGAGGCAGGAGGATCGCAAGTTCAAGTTAGCCTGGGCAACTGAGCAAGGCCCTCAGCAACCTAGCAAGAACCTGTCTCAGAAATAAATATGTAGGAGCTGGGTTGTAGCTCAGTGGTGGTGCATTTGCTTAGCAAATGCAAGGCATTGGGTTCGATTCTCAGCACTGCAAATTGATAAATAAAATAAATGTCCATTGACAACTAAAAAAGTATTTTAAAATAAATAAATAAATATGAGCTGGGGTTGTGGCTCAGTGGTAGAGCGCTTGCCTAGCATGTGTGAGGCACTGGGTTTGATCCTCAGCACCACATACAAATAAGTAAAGTTTCATCAATAACTAATAAAAATATTTAAAAATAAATAAATAAATAAATAGACAGATAGATAGATGGGCTGTGCACAGTGGTGCTAGCCTATAATCCCAGCAACTTGGGCTGAGGCAGAAGGATTGCAGGTTCAAGTGTAGCCTCAGTGAGGCCCTTGGCAACTTAGCAAGACCCATCTCAAAATAAAAATAATAAAAAGTGCTAGGGATGTAACTCAGTGGCAAAGCGCCCCTGGGTTCAATCATTGTTACCAAATTGATTAATTAACTCATTAAGAGTGGATAGAGCTCGTGGTGAAGAGCTCCTGCGTGTAACCCCCAGTACAAAACAAACAAACAAAAAACTCTGATGGCCCTGGAGTCTGCAATTACTGTCAATTTATCCATCCAAGTTTGGAACCTCTAGGTCTAGGCCCACCTGGATGCCTTTAGCTTAGAGGAATAGTTCGTAAACAGGGGTGATTTTGCTCTCCTTCCCCTCAGGGACATCTGGCAAGGTCTGGAAATACTCTGTTGTCACGATTTGGGAGGTGCTATTAGAAACTGGCAGGTAAAGGCCAGGATGCTGCTAAATACCTCACACTGGATCCATCAGTCCCAAATGTCAATAGTGCTGAGGCTGAGAAACCCTGGCCCAGAGCGATATGCTCGTGATGAGATTAACATAACCCCTAACATAACCCCGAGCTAAGGGCATCTCAGCATGGGTCCTAACAGCAAGGCTTGGCCCAAAGCAGTGGCTGTCACATTAGGCAGTCACATTAAAGTCATAGTTCCCAAGTTTCCCAGAAAACAAGAGGTACTGCCACACCCCAGTGACACCAATTGGGCCTGAATCCTCTGACCTAGCCATGGCAGCCAGTACTCACCTTGACAACACCATGCTTCAGAGGAACAAGGCCGTGCTGAGCTGCCTTGCAGTTCATAAAGCAATTGGCAAACTATCTGCTCACTTTCTACTTCCAACAATTCTGTGAGGGAAGAACTAATGTGATCCTCACTTGGAGGGGAATATGTGGCCCAACACCTCGGACAAAAGTGGCACAGTCCCGAGAAGAGGCAGTCAGTTCTGCCTCCAAATCGCTGCCTTTTCTTCTGCTCCACAAAGGGAAATTTCCATGTATTAGAAAAAGGTAAGTGACTGATTGCCATGGCACCTGAGCTAGCACTGTGCTGAACCCCATTGGGGTCTCAGGCTGGGAGATGCCAGCATGCTGCCCTCCAAGGTTCACCCAGAGGCACTGGTGGCCCAGGACTTCTGGGGAGATTTCCACAGAAGCAGTGTCTGCCAGCTGACCCCAACACAGCTAAGCATGGCTTATCCTCCTGCTACAGAGGGAGCTGAGGAGAAGTTTCCAGCTCCTTCACTTATGGGGGTGATCAGCTCTGGGAGTTCCCATTCAGCTGACTGACAGAATTCCTAAGTAAGAACCAGAGTTAAGCAGCTGTGCGCCTTTGCCCAGCTGGTCCTCAGAGCAAGCTCCAGGGCTTCCTACCTCCTATTGGGACCACCCTGCAAGTCTCCTCTCCTTGGCCTCCAAAATTAGCAGGATCCCCAAGAGAACAGATGCTTGACAAGAAATACTCCTGTACACACTTGGAGGCAACAGTCTCTACAATTAAGGTTGGGGACAAAGGCGGCTGAGAGGTACACTTGGGTCTCCAACTCCCAGGACAGGTTCCCAGAGCCCCTGAGCAGCCCGGCCGGGCCCAGGCGGCCTCTCCCTCCATCAGTGGGAGGTGCGGCACCTCAGCCCAACACAGCCTCCCTTGCCTTTACCTGAGGTCCTGTCCTCTAGCTTGATGTAGGCCACCTGACCCTTCGCAGTGATCCGCAGCCGGCCACTCCATGATGGCTGGTCCAGCTGCCACTCCGAGGCCCTAAGGGGACAAAAACCACTGAGCCTCTGCCAGAGGCTGTTGCTCCCTTTCTCCAATGCTGGGGACAAGAATGGGAAGGGCTGCTTGTTCTAGACCAGAAGTTGGCAAACTTTTCCTGTAATTATTTTTGGCTTTGTAGGTAACACAGCATCTGTCACAACTAGACCATTCTGGTATTATAGAGAGAAAGCAGTTCACAATACAATAATGCATGCTGGTGCTTGAAGCATTTTAAGCAAATATTTTCTATGGAGCATGGCTATATTTCAATAAAACTACACAGACACTGAAACCTGAAATTCATATAATTTTCACAGTAGGAAATAGTCTTCTTTAAAATTCTTCCCAACCATTTAAAAATGTAAAAACCACTCAGCTTGTGGGCCATTCAAAATCATAGTGAACTGTAGCCTGCCGACCCCGTTCTTGACTTCTCCCAAGAGATTTCCTGCCAGTTTCCTTTCCACAGAGGAAGCAGCTGAAGGGCCTACTGTTCCTGTGTAAGTCCTTTCCTACTGATAAGTCCCTAACTCTGGGTCCCCTTCTTGATCTGGCCTTGAACTGGAAGAAGCTGCATACCATGGCGGTCAGAGTGACAAGCAGGGACCACTGAGACCACCTTGAAGGAAGAGTACAATCATTCATAGAAAAAGAGAAGAAGAACACCAGAACCTGAGATCGCGTGTGAGAAAAGTAGATGTTTAGGAAATTCTCAAGGGCAGAAAGAAACACAGGAAACCATGGACCTACAGCAACAGTCTCATTGGGCTTTCTTTTTATTTTCTTTTTCTTTTTTGTGATACTATCACTTGAACCATTGAACACCCCATTTGCGCAAGCCAGGAAAGCAGCTACCACTGAGCTACATCCCCAGTCTCTCATTTGGCACTTTTAAAGCAATAATTTTACATTTTAGTTCTAAGAAGCAGCTCAGTGAAACCCCCAAACAGTAAGAACCATGGGTGTTTCCAGGAGGCTTTTCTTGGGAAGTTCCTAAGCATAGATCAGTTCTCAGGAATTCGCATGAAGGCTGTTTTGAAGACCACACAAATGCAGATGATCAATTCACAAGTCAGCAGACTCAGTTTCAGTTCCCTTTACTCAGCTGAAGCCTTAACCTTAAAATTCAGAAGAAGGAGAGCCTTGAGGTCAAAATGCCAGGGTTGGCAGTTTCCTGAATGCCAAACCAGCTAGGCCTGACATTTGGTAACTTCACTTTCTGCAGGATGAAGAGGAACCAAATCCACCCTACTGAAGACCCAACAGGGGATGGAAGGCAGATGACCATCCCTGGTTCAGTAGCCCATCTCCAGTTTGATGAACGAAAGCAGCCGGGAGTGGTGGTGCATGCCTGTAATTCCAGCGGCTCAGGAGGCTGAGGCAGGAGGATTGCGAGTTCAAAGCCAATCTCAGCAAAGGTGAGGTGCTAAGCAACTCGGTGAGACCCTGTCTCTAAATAAAATACAAAATAGGGCTGGGGATGTGGCTCAGTGGTTGAGTGACCCTGGGTTCAATCTCTGGTACCCAAAAAAAGAAAAAAAAAGAAAGAGCTGGGTGTGATGGCATCCGCCTGAAATCCCAGCACTTGGGAGGCTGAGACAGGAGGATCACAAATTCAAAGCCAGCTTCAGCAACTTAGCGAGGCTCTAAGCAACTCAGTGAGATCCTGTCTCTAAATAAAATAGAAAGTAGGGCTGGGGATGTGGCTCAGTGGTGGAGTGCCCCTGAGTTCAATCCCCAGTACCACAAAAAAGAAAAGATACAAAGAAAAAGCAAATGCATTTTTGTCATAGGTATTTTCAAGCTATTTTTTAAGTTACATCATGGATACAATTAAGTGTTCAATAAAATACCTGTCCACTAGAAAATTCACCATGAGCCTTTGTTAACACAACTGCAAAGTAGCAAGAGGATAGATATGTAGACACCCCATAATTTTGTGTGATAGGTCAATTCTGTATTTTCAAATAACTTGCACACACATTGAGGTCAAAAGCCACTCCAGGGCTGGGGCTGTAGCTCAGTGGCAGAGCGCTTGCCTAGTACCTGTGAGGCACTGGGTTTGATCTTTAGCACCACATAAAAATAAATAAAATAAAGGCATGCTGTCCATCTACCACTACAAAAAAAAAAAAAAAAAAAAAAAGGCCACTCCAGGGACTAATGTTGTAGGTCAGTGGTAGAGAGCTTGCTTAGCATGCATGAGGCACTGGGTTCGATCCCCAGCACCACATTTAAAAAAATAAAATAAAAGACAATCACTCTATGGCCAGAACAGTGGCACCCAGCAACACTGGAGGCTGAGACAGGAGGATTCCAAGTTTGAGGTCAGCCTCAGCAACTTGGCCTTAGATGCTGTTTCAAATACAAAATAAAAAGGGCTGGGACGGAGTAAAGCACCCCCGAGTTCAATCCTCAGTACCCCCCACCAAGAGCCACAAGCCAGGTTATCGGGCTAGGTGATTCAAACGCAAGGTAATAAAATGCAACCAGTACAAAAGAGCATGCAGGCTCTCCAACCCCAGGACGGTTTCCTGTGTCCCTCCCAGAGACATCTACGTGTTTGCAAGCGCGCTGTGAAGATTACTCGAGCCCAGTGCGGACGGGTTCGTCCCAATCACTCCAGGCTTCGTTCGACCAAGGGTGAAATTCGTGCGAAGGCAGCCGGCAGCAAAGGGCCGCTGGGCTCGGCTCTCCGCTGGAAGCCCGCGGCAGGGGTCCCTTTGGCCGTTTCTGCGTTCCTCCCCTCCCCTCCGGGATTTCCGCAGTGACAAGTCCCCTCCCCACTCCAGGTTTTCCAAGGATGCCCTCGGGGCCATCGGCTGGCGCGGAAGTCTGACACCCGCCTGACCAAGTCAGGACACCCGGCGGCCCACCCGGGTCCCCCAGGGTTAGGTTCCGACGCCTTCCCTGCCGCCAGAAGTCCCCTGCGTCCTGCCGAGACGGGCCAACCCCGGGTCCCCTGCTTGCTCTGGTCTCCAACGGGGAGAAGCCGAGGCACCACCACCCCTGCTCCTGAACCGGGAGGACCGGCCTCGGCTCCCGCGGCGGGGCGGCGGGGAAGGGAGTTGGCAGGGCTGTCGCGAGGTCACCTGTAGCCGCGGTTGGTGGCCCGCGGTGGGATGCGGTAGACGTGGACCTCCGGCTTGACACAGAGCACCGACTCATACTCGCCCGCCTCCATCTCGACGCCCAGAGCCCACCGGACTTCCGGCTCCTTTCCCCGCCCCCTCGGGACCGGAAGCAGCGCAGCTCTATGATCCGGCCTTGGCTAGAGCGGCAACTCGCGGGCCTCAGCACCCGTTGCCCGCGCGCCCTCTGCTGGAGGCCCTGGCTCAGGACACGCGGCGTCCCAGCTGCTGATATGCAAAGCGTAGCCCGCCCCGAAGCTTCTCCCTCCTCCAGCGCTCTGCCTCTGCGGCTCTCTGCCCGAATGTCCTTCCCTCCCCTGACCCTGGAAGCTTGCCCAGGCTTCTGGCGAAATCTCGCCGACCACCTCCAGGTCCCCTGCGTAACCCACTCCTCGGCTCCGGGCTCCCGGTGGCCCAGCTCAAGGAGGAGTTGTGTTCGAAGAAGTGAAATTTAGTGACATACTGATTGATTAATTTATCTTTTGTACTCAGAACTGAACCCAGGGAGCTTTACCACTGAGCTGCACACCCGGCCCTTTCTGTTAATTTTTTAGTTTGAGCCAGGGTCTCGCTAAGTTGCTGAGGCTGGCCTCAAACTTGCGATCCTCCTGCCTGAGTCTCTAGGCTTAACTTGGATTTCTCATAGAACATTTTAGGGAATACCATGTCTCCCCATAGCCAAATTCTCAAATCCCTTCTCCCCGGCATTCTCTCATTCATTCCATGAATATTTATCCAGTGTCTACAATGTGTCAGGTCCTTTGTGGGGTACCTCTGATCCCACATCTGTGACTCTCTGAATATTCTCAAATTCCCTCCTCTCTCCCTGCCTTTTATTCTGTGTAAGCTCTTTATTATAGGATTGATCTAACCTTTTTATCATGGTAAAATGGTGGTATATGCATCAGATAAAACATACCATTTTAACCTTGACTTTTTTTTTTCTTTTGGTACAGGGTCTTGCAATGCTAAGCACATGCGCTGCCACTGAGCTACACCCCCCAGTCATTTTAACCATTATAAGTGTACAATCCTCTGCGATTCCAAACACTCACAATGTTGTGTAACCATACCATGGTTTCCAGAAGTTTTCATCATCCAATAGAAACTCTGTCCCATTAACCAATAACAACCCTCTCCAGAATTTGGAGAGTTCTGTCTCTATGAATTTGCCTTTTCCAGGTATCTCACACAAGTGGAATCAAAGCACAGGACAGTGTTCCCTCTCACCCCTGCCCCGCTGGGCATTGAAGCCAGGGGTGCTCTACCACTGAGTTACACCCCAGCTTGTCTGATTTTTCATTTTGGGACAGGGCCTTACTAAGTTGTCCAGGCTGGCCTCCAACTTGTGATTCTCCTGTCTCAGCCTCCTGAGTTGCTGGGATTTCAAGTGCACACCCCGACACCTGGCACAACATTTGTCTTTGTGTCTGGTTTATTTCATGTAATGAACTTCATGTAATGTTTTCAAAGTTCGTTCATGTTGTAACATGTCTCAGAATTTTGATCCTTGTACTGGCTGAATAATATCCCCTTGTGTGTATATAACCACGTTTTGTGTCTTCATTCATTGTTGATGGACATTTTGGACATTGCCACCTTTGGGCTATTGGGAATTATAACTGCTTGAACATTGGTGCACAAATAGCCAAGTGTCTATTTTTTTTTAATATTTTTTCTTTAGTTTTAGATGGACACAATACCTTTATTTTATTTTTATGTGGTGCTGAGATTCGAACCCAGTGCCTCCCACATGCTAGGCGAGCCCCAGGCCCAGCCCCCCCGAGTGTCTATTTTAAGGAGGTGCCAAACCATCTTCCACTGCAGTGGTACCATTTTCCATTCCCACCAGCAGTATACAAGGGCTCCAATTTTTCCACATCCTTGCCAACACTGGCGATTTACCACGTTTTAACTGCATGTAATAGCATCATAATGGGTGTGGAGTTAACTTCTTTTTTAACTGTGTGCATTGATTTCACCTCTACTTTCAACATCACTCAATTCCCTGATTCACTCAATTGCCCAGAAAATGGGAGTTCTTCCTGCTGGTTTTCCTGTCTTGTCTCATTTCCTGAAGTTCCCACAAGGAGAGACAGAACTGGGCTAGAGGATGGAAGAGAGAGGCTGAGAGCAGAGGGGAGGGGAGGGCACATCCCACAGGGAAAGCTCTGTCCCTCGCGTTGCTGTCCTTGCTCTGATTTGTCTGCTCTGCTGCAGGACTGGGAGCTTCCTGAGGGCAAGACCATGTCCCTGCCGCCTGCGAATCCTGTGTTCAGCGCCCAGGGCCGCCACAGAGTAAGCACTCAAAGCAAATGAGCACATAAATGTGTGTGTCCTGGGCTGGCTGCATTCCAAAGCCACCAGGTCCTCTTTCTGGATCTGACATCTTGAATCAGTGTGCATCCAACAGCAGAGGGGAAAATGGGGTCTCCTAGGAGGGGAACCCTAGGAGTACAGCACATGGTCCCACCGAGTCAGAGGAACCTTCAGCTGGGAGAGACCAGCATGCAGGAGGCAAGCTTTGGGAGAGGGGTTGCCATCAGCACCAAGTGCCATCACTTCCTCTCTGGAAGCCAGGCTGCGTGGAGGTGACCCGCCATGACTGTTTGGGGGTCTCACCACACAGCTGCCACAGGTGGGGAACCACAGGTGATCCTCTCTCTGTGCTGGGGCAGCCAGGTCAACTTAGAAGAAGGTGTCCAGAGCTCTCTCCCTCCTGCTCAGCCTGAAGGTCGAACGCCTACCCTGTGCCCATGCTGGGTGCTGGGGCCACTGAGCCCAGGCCTGCCCGAGCCTCTGCCTTCATGGAACTCACAGACAGAGAAGACTGAAAGAAACAGTCATTTGCAGGCAGAATGACAGATGCCAGGATGGAGAGAAGCCATGGACATCCAGGGGAACAGAGACCCCACTCAGCCTGGGCCTTCAGGACCAGCTCTCTGGGAGAGGTGGCCTTGACATAATACCCCCTGTGAGGTCGGCAAGGCAGCGATTGTCATCCTCATTGTGGAGTGAGGGCCTCTAAAGCAGTGATGAGCCTGGGGACAGGACCCTACCCTGTAGTTGAAGGAGGTCAGACCGTCCCTAACCAATGGCTGGACTGTCTGAACGGCATCCCTGAAACTCTGCGGCCAACGAGAATTGGACCTGCCACCTGGATCCAGTGTGACCACCTGATATACAGCAGACGAATCCAGTTCAAACCAACGGGCAGAGCACAGGCTCCGAGGGAGCCACCCTGTGTGTGAGGAGCTGAGCACAGGCGTCATTCAGCCAGCGATTTCTGGTAGGTCCAGGGCAAGGCGGGTAGATGTGAGTGAACTTTCCTGGCACCTCCAGGTCGCTCATCTTTCTCGTGTGTGTGTGTGTGTGTGTGTGTGTGTGTGTACTGGGCCTCAGACATGCTAACCAAAATTTCTACCACTGAGCTACCTTCCCAGTCCTTTTTATTTTGTTATTTTGAGACAGGGTCTCACTAGGTTTCCAGGCTGGCCTTGAACTTGCCAGACGCCTGCCTCAGCCTCTGGAGTGATTTGACGATTCTGTTGTGTTTTCCTAAATGTTTCTATGAGAAATACCAACATTTCTCAGTGGCGTTGAGTGCCACTTGCAAAAGGGCACTCGGTGCCAAAACGATCTTGGAAAAGACGTACACTTCCTGATTTCGAAACGTGCCACAAAGCTACATAATCAAGACTGTAGCATGGCCCAAGGGTAGACAGGTACGATGACATGGGACTAAGAATCCAGAAATAAGTCCTCACATTTGCATCAGATGCAACTGACTGTTCAACAGGAAGAGTCTTTTCAATAACCGATGCTAGAACAAGATACGCTCAGACAAAAGAACGAAGTTGGATCCCTACCTCACACCACATATAAGAAGCAACTCAACATAGATTATAGGCCTAGGTTTAAAAGGTAGAAGAAAAATACAGGCAAAAATCTTCATCAGTTTGGATTTGTTGCAATTAAAAGAGTCTAATGGATTCTTACATATGACACAAAAGACACAGGAAACAAAAGAGAATAAATAGATAAGTGGGACTTCAACATGATTAAAACTCTGTGCTTCAAAGGACAGACAGGAGAAATACAATACACACAAGGGAGAAAATCTTTGCAAATCATACATATGATGAGGGAGTAGTATTTAGAATTTACAAAGAACACTTATCATGACATAATAAAAAGACAACCCAATATAAAACAGACAAAGCCTCTGAATAGAGACCTTTCTAAAAAAGCTAGACAAATAGCCAATAAGCAATGCAGAGATGTTCAGCATCGTGAGCCGACAAGGAAATGCACATCAAAATCACAATAACAACTTCCATCCACACACACTAGGATGACCATACTAAGAAAAAATGGGGGGCTGGGGATATAGCTCAGTTGGTAGAGTGCCTGCCTTGCAAGTACAAGGCCCTGGGTTCAATCCCCAGCACAGCCAAAAAACAACAACAAAAAAAAAAAGAAAAAATGGGTAATAACAAGTGTTGGAGAGGTTGAGGAAACAGGGACACACATGTGCTGCTGATAGGAACGTAAAATGAGGTGGCCCCATGGGAGAATAGTCTGGGGTGAACAGTGACTCCGCAGTTCCATTCTCAGGTGTATACCCAAGAGAAGTGAAGGCATGCTTACTCAAAAACTAGTACGCTGAATAGTCTGTAGCAGCACCTTTCATGCTAGCTACAAAACCAAAAGGCGGCACATGTCTATCAACTGATGAATGATGATTGACTCATTATAGCACATCCATTCAAAGGAAGAGGGGCTGGGCGTGGAGCTCAGTGGTTCAGCACTTGCCTCGCATGTGTGAGGACTAGAGTTCAACCCCAGCACCACAGAAGATAGAGAAGGGAATGAAATTCTGGTACGTGCTGCAAAATGTATAAACCTTGAAAACACCATGCTAAGCGAAAGGAGTCCGTCACCAAGGGCCACAGACTGTATAATTCCACCTATCTGAAATCTCCTGAGTAGGCGAATCTATAGCATCAGAAAGGAGATTACTGGCCCAGGATGGTGGAGCACGCCTGTAATCCCAACAGCTCAGGAGGTTGAGGCAGGAGGATTGCAAGTTCGAGACCAGCCTCAGTAATTTAGTGAGGCCCTAAGCCACTAAGTGAGACCTTGTCTCAAAATAAAACATAGAGAGGCCGGGCGTGGTGGCGCACTCCTGTAATCCAAGCGACTTGGGAGGCTGAGTCAGGAGGATCGCGAGTTCAAAGCCAGCCTCAGCAACTTAGTGAGGCTCTAAGCAACTCAGTGAGACCCTGTCTCTAAATAAAATACAAAATAGGGCTGGGGATGTGGCTCAGTGGCCAAGTGTCCCTGAGTTCAATCCCTGGTTCCAAAAAATAAATAAATAAATAAATAAAACATAGAAAGGGCTGGGGATGTTGCTCAGTGGGTAAGCAGCCCTGGGTTCAATCCCTAGTCACAATAAAAAAAGGAGATTGGTAGGTTAGTGGTGGCCTAGGTGGGGGTAAGGTGGGAGGTGAGTGGGGATGGCCAAGGAGTGTGTGATTTCTTTTTTTTTTTGGTTCCGGAGAGCGAACGGATGATGTCAGGGGCACTCGGCCACTGAGCCACATCCCCAGCCCTATTTTGTATTTTATTTAGAGACAGGGTCTCACTGAGTTGCTTAGGGCCTCGCTAAGTTTCTGAGGCTGGCTTTGAACTCGCAATTCTCCTGACTCAGCCTCCCGAGTTGCTTGGATTACAGGCGTGCGCCAGCATGCCCGGCGGAGTGTGTGATTTCTTTTGGGGGGATGATAAAAATGTCCTCAAATTTTGATGACAGGTGGACAACTCAGCATGTGCTAAAAGCCATTGGATGGGACACTTTCAACAGGTGAGTCATATGCTGTGGGAGTTCTATCTCAACAAAGTCATCAACCAAGAAAGGATACCAAGGAAAGGGGACCTGCTCTGTGCTTGCCGCGCCCTGCCCCGTTCTGTCCTTGGATTCCAGGCCCCTCTGCTGGGGCTTCCCCTTCTTGTCTGAATTCTCGATTAGCCACAGGTGAGGCTGGGCCTCCTCTGGGGCCTCTGCCCCCTTAAAACTTCAGCCTGTGGAATATCAGGGCCTGAGGATTCTGAGGTTAAGGCTACACGTTCTCAGGTGGAGACAGTGGACAATGGGCAGGTGTTTGAGGGGCCCCAGGGGCAGCTTTCCCCAGATGGGTCATCCACCTCCTGGAGAGGAGCAGGGAGAGTTAGGGGAGCCCTCATGAGAGGGGTGGGGGAAAGAGGAACTCCAGGGGAAGGGAGAGGGACTTGGCCACAGCCCTGACTTCTCTGCCCAGGGACAGCCTGGGTCCTGTGGGAGGCTAGAGATGTCCCTGGGGTGGGAGGTCACCTGGGAGCTCTTTGCACTGTTGGGGTGCAGGGGAGCAGCAGGAGGGAACTGCTGGAGAAAACAGGAGCTCTCAGGGGCACCTCCTCTGGGTCCCTGTGGGAGCCCCAGGGGGCCCCCAGACCCGACATGGCGGGCAGCACGGGCACATGCTCTGGGTTGCATGAGCAGAGTGACCCAGCTCCTCACAGGCCGGATGGTACGGTGAGGTAAGCAGGCTGAGGAGCCGGCCGGGCCTGGGTTGGACCCACTTCCCCTGCAGACTCCCCATGTGCTGTTGGGCAAGAGGCACGGCGACTCTGAGCCTCAGTTTCCTTATCTTCTAAAGACCCATTGACCTCACGGGACTGTTAAGGAGAATACAGCTCACAGAGAGAAGGTTCCAGCAAAGAAAGAATTACTCCATGGATGGTGGCCAGCCTGTTCTCCCCTGAAGTAGAAGAAGCATCATCGAGATTTTTCAAGGTCGTGGATCTCCCTGAGGACAGGGGTGGGATTGAACCCTGGGAACTAGTTAACCCAGTTTATGGAGGTCCTGGCCGTGCAGCTGGAAGTGAGGCTGCATGGCAGAGGCAGGAGACCTAGGAAGATTTCATTTCATTTCATTTCATTTCATTTCATTTCATTTCATTTCAT
>JAJEJO010005466.1:126824-200427 GCA_020662805.1 Glaucomys volans | reverse complement strand
ATTATATGCAGTGCTGAGAATCGAACCCAGTGCCTCACACATGCTAGGCAAGTGCCCTACCACTGAGCCACACCCCAGCCCTGCAGTTACTCTTGAAACTTCATGCAGCTTCTTAAGGGACCAGTATTACAAAGAACAACTTATAGGAAATGGTGCTGTAGGGGAAAGGGCGTGGGTTTGGGGATCCAACAGGCCATTGTTCTAATCCTGCTCTGTGACCTAGGAAGTATTGGGCCTTGGACAAGTTTCTTAGCCTCTGGAACCTCCTTTTCTTCAGGGTCATTGTGAGATTTAGGAAAATGTGTGGGTGTCTTACATGTGTCCAGCTCTCCTGGCAGCCCTTCCTTCCTAGGCCTGGCCCTGCCTCGTCCCTGATCCAGGCCCTCTACACTACAGGTGCTATGTGGGCTGCTGAGGCAACAGTGGGGTCAAGTGCGTGGTGGGACCTTGCTTGAATTTCTCTGTGGGAACCCAGTGCTGATGCCCCTCACTTGGCGCACTTGTCGGCCTGCGCACCATGGACTACAGAAACACTCAGACGTACTTGGAGGACAGGACCAAGGCCCCAGGGGTCTGGCCAAGTCCTGGTCTGAGTTCCGCAGGAAAGAAGACTGATGCTGAACCCACCACACCAGGACTCATCCAGGTAGGGACCCTCACCTCATGTTCTAACCCCTCCACTTTCATCTGGCCCCTTTCCCTGTCCAGACTTTCTCCCCAACTGCTTTAATTAAGACTCTATTAAGCCAGGCGTGGTGGCGCACGCCTGTAATCCCAGCACTTGGGAGGCTGAGGCAGGAGGATGGCGAGTTCAAAGTCAGCCTCAGCAACTTAGCGAGGCCCTTAGCAACTCAGTGAGACCCTGTCTCTAATAAAATACAAAATAGGGCTGGAGATGTGGCTCAGTGGTGGAGTGCCCCTGGGTTCAATCCCTGGTACCCCCCCCCAAAAAAAGACTCTATTAAAATAACACCAAGCCCAATTCAAATCGGATTAAGCAGGAATGAGAATATATAAGCTTGGGGAGCTAACAGATCCATTTGTAGGATTCAGGTATGGCCAGATCAAGGTGCTACATGAGTATTTCTTGGCTTTGTCCTGCTTGTTAGAGTCATTGTCAAGCAGGGCTTCCCTTTGAGATGGCAAGGATTCCCTGGTCACCGCAAGCTTCCATCTTCCCATCTTACATCCTCTGGTTTAGCATCCCCAGTGGGAAGAGAGCCTTTTTATAATAGTTGAAACAAGTCTCTGATATCACTGTCATTAACCCAGATTGTGGTCACGGGCTCATCCCTAAACCAGTCACCATGGCAATGGGAAGTGGAATGGATCTCTTGGTACAATGGAGACAGACTGTACCCCAGGGGCCCAATGGAGAAGGAAGGGTGAGCAAACAAGTTGCCAGTTTGTAGGTGCTTTCATGGCCTCCAGCTCCCCTTGCACCCTTTACGCCCTTGGCAGTGCCTTGAGGTCTTCCTCCTTCCTCCGCAGCCCTGCCTGCATCCTACACCTCTGCGTTAGCCAGCCAAAGGTCTGTGAGAATCCAAGTCGATCTGGGCTCAGCTTTAGGTTTCCATCCACTATGGTTTTAATAAGCCAGTGGTGAAGGAGAACCACTCATCTCATGGCCAGGAAGCAGAGAGAAAAGGGAGAGGAAAGGGGTCCCACTATCCCCTTAAAAGGGTACACCCTCCATGACCTGAAGACCCCCAACTAGGCCCCGCTTTCTAAAAGTTCCTCTCAATATGCCACCCTGGCTGTATCCAAACCACAGCCACTTCCCTCACACCTCTCAGCCTTTCCACCAGATGTGTTTCTTTTTGAAAGTGCCCAGTTGCCTGAGCATGGAAGTGCAAGCATGCCTGTAATCCCAGCACTTTGGGAGGCTGAGACCTTAGAACTGCACATCCAAGGCCAGCCTCATCAATTTAGTGAGGCCCTAAGCAACTTAATGAGACCCTGTCTCAAAATAAAACACAAAAAAGGCTGGGGATATAGCTCAGTGGTAAAGTGCCTCTGGGTTAAATCTCCAAAACCCTTCCTGAAAGAAAAGGAAGGAAGGAAGGAAGGAAGGAAGGAAGGAAGGAAGGAAGGAAGGAAAAGAAAAGATAGAGCCCAGTGATATGAACTGATGAGCTGGGGACTCAGGGATCTTTCCTGAAGGTCATAGTAGGGCGGGCGGGGAAGCTCAGTGGGACAGCGCATGCTTAGCACGCAGAAGGCCCTGGATTCAATGGCCAGCACTGCAAAGTCACCATCAAAAATATTTCCCTTGTGGCCAGGCATGGTGGCGCACGCCTGTAATCCCAGCAGCTTGGGAGGCTGAGGTGGGAGGATCACGAGTTCCAAGCCAGCCTCAGAAACTTAGCGAGGCCCTAAGCAACTCAGTGAGACACTGTCTCTAAATAAAATACATAAAAGGACTGGGGATGTGGCTCAGTGGTGGAGTGCCCCTGGGTTCAATCCCCAGTACCAAAAAAAAAAAAAAAAAAGAGAGAGAGAGAGAGAGAGAGAGAGAAAGAAAAAAGTCTCCTTGGGCAACGTATTCCTTCCCCCTTCTCACCTCTGTTGTAATGGCGGCTGCCCTGGTGCAGGCAGGGGGCCTGGAGAAGAGGAGGCTTGGAGGGAAGCTGGGCCAACATTCTGGGCTTCCTTTACCCACCCATTCATTTATCCAACAAGTGCAGTCATGGGATCCTGGTCCTGCCACTTAGGTAGCTGTATGATGGTGGGCACCTCATGATCCCCTTGAACCTCACGGGCTTCATACGGTGGTAAAGGTGACCTGAGTTAAATCCCTGTGGGGTCTGTGGCCCAGGCCCTGCCTCGCGCTAGGCACCCATCGTGTTGGCTCCCATCAGAATCTTTTCTTAATCACAATTTTAGCAACAGACTAATGGAGCCAGGTCATTTGGAATTGGTGGACTCTGGTGAGGCTGGGAGCTGAGTCTGGGTCCCAGCTCACAGGCACCCAGGTGTGATAGAGTGACAGAGCCAGATGGTGAGCGGAAACCAGAGCTTTGGAGCCGTGGACGCTGAGAGGCCTCCCTCGGACCCCAGGAGGCTCTGAAGTCCACAGGGTGCTCTCACTGGCTGTTCTCTCACTGGCTGCTCTGCGTGGTTCAGCTACTACTCTGGACTCCAGGTCCATGAGCGAGCCTCAGTGCTGTGTGACCAGGCTTCTGGCCAGGCCTGGCCCTGCCACCAGCCTCTCTTCCTGACCCTTTGGTCCTCCTCACCTCTCTCCAAAGCCTTCCCCGTAGCCAGGAGGGCACTCAGGGAGAAGTGGCCAGAATCACACCCCCTGCTGGCCTTGAGCGTGGCCAGCCCCTGAGCCAGTGCCATGGCCAACCCTGCTCCAGGTGGTGTTTCCAGATGCTGCAGTGACCGGCAGTGGCAAGCAGCCTCCACTCGCCCCAGGAGGGCCAGAGAAGGGGCCCGGACACATGGAAGCATCTGAGGAGTGGCCTTCGGAGGAGCTAGGGACCCACGAGCAGAGCCTTCCAGCAAGTTCAGGGTGAGCTGGGGGGCTTCCCAGAGAATGGGCCCCAGAGAGAAGCCCCTGTAACCCTCCTGGGAGAGAGAGAGGGAGGACTGAGGACCCAGACCACACAGAGCCAGGCAGCCCCAGCCTGCCCTTCTGCCTCCCGCACCAAGGGCAGGAGGTCACTGTCTGGGTTCGGTGTTGTCTGAGCTCCCGCTGGACCGCAGCTTCTCCACGGGTCCTGCTCAAGGGCATTTCTGTGCCTTGTCCAGTCTCAAACCCCTTGTATGCCTGGACGCACACAGTAGGTGCTTAGTCACTGAGGAGAAAAAGGAGCAAAAACAGAGCCCAAGAGGCACAGGAACATGCAGAGATGTGCATGATGCCATCGCCACTGTTTTCTAAATATTGTGTATATTCCAAAACTGTGCTAGAGTGAGGATTTTTTTTTTCTTTTTTTTTTTTTTTTTTTTGCGGTGCTGGGGTTGAACCCAGGGCCTTGTGCTTGCGAGGCAGGCACTCTACCAACTGAGCTACATCCCCAGCCCGAGAATGTATTTTTCTAAATAGAAAAAAAAAATCAAGAGAGAGCCAGAGAGGTACAATGGAAGACCTGGTGATAGAAATAGTAAAGGCGAGCCGGGCATGGTGGCGCACGCCTGTGATCCAAGCGACTTGGGAGGCTGAGGCAGGAGGATCGTGAGTTCAAAGCCAGCCTCAGCAACTTAGCGAGGCCCTAAGCAACTCAGTGAGACCCTGTCTCCAAATAAAATACAAAATAGGGCTGGGGATGTGGCTCAGTGGCCAAGTGTCCCTGAGTTTAATCCCTGGTTCCAAAAAAAAAAAAAAAGAAAGAAAAGAAATAGTAAAGGCAAGTTGATAAGATTTAAATCTGATTGACCCCCAAGGGTGCTTTACCACTGAGCCACTTCCCCAGCCCTCATATCTCTCTCTCTCTCTCTCTCTCTCTCTATATATATAAATATATACTTATATATAAATAAATTTTTTTTTTTTTTTTCTGAGACAGGGTAAGTTGCTTTGGGCCTCACTAAATTGCTGAGGCTGGCTTCCAACTTGTGATCCTCCTGCCTCAGCCTCCTGAGTCACTGGGATTACAGGAGTATGCCACTGCACCCCACATGACCCAAAACTTCTTAAATAACTCCCTGTATCTGAAACTTAAAAGAGAATCAACCAAAACCTAATCAGATTAGAGAGCTCTGACACAAATACAGCACACCATGCTGGTGGAAATACAAACCACTTCCTTTTTTTTTTTTGCGGTGCTGGGGATTGAACCCAGGGCCTCGTGCTTGTGAGTCAGGCACTCTACCAACTGAGCTACAGCCCCAGCTCTAGTACAAACCCTTTCAACGTATCTGCTTTGACAACTTGTTTAAACTGCCCTCAGACGGTCTTTCCTGGTCATTGTGGCAGCCTTTCCCCCAGATTCCTGGCAGCCACTTGGTGTTTTCCTGGAGACCAGCATGGGAGTCACCGTGCTGCAGCTGTACTGGACGCGCGCTCCAAACACCTGCTAGAGCTCTGCTGAGTTGGCCCATTGAGGCCACTACGATGGCAGCAGATCCTACAGAATAATCAAAGATTCCATGATCCAGGTGGGGACCCAGCAGGGAGGGTCACGGGGTGCCTCCATCTATGGCAAACACTTTGAAGGTGGACTTCATCCAGACCCGAAGCTCACTGGGGCCAGAATGCTCACGATGGCCAGTTCAGGGCCAGACACCAATGGCAGCCAGGTCTCTGTGACCCTTGCTAGATGGCTCTGTGACCCACCCAGTGGCTAGATGGCGGACACACCATTCTTGGCTGAGTGAGCCAGGGCACAGGAATGGTGAATCAAGTGGGAGTAGTGGAAACACACTCCCTTTCTTTCTTTCTGACTCGGGGGAGGAGCAGAGATGAGAGGAAGTTAATTCCTGTGTAACATATGGAAACTTCAAGTAAACTAGGCTCGGTGTCGCATGCCTGTAATCCCAGCTCAGGAGGCTGAGGCAGGAGGATGGCAAGTTGGAGGCCAGCCTCAGCAATTTAGTGAGGTCCTAAGTAACTTAGCGAGACCCTGTATCAAAATAAAAAATAAAAGGAGCTGGGGATGGGCTGTGGTGTGGCTCAGTGGTACAGCGCTTACCTAGCATGGGTAAGGCACTGGGTTCGAGTCTCAGCACCACATAAAAGTGAATAAATAAAGGTTTTGTATCCATCTACAACTAAAAAAAAAATTTAAAAACAAAAAAAAAACTGTCTTTATTTTCATCCATTTCTTAAAATAGGCCTTAAAAAAATAAGCAATACCTGCAAAATTTTAAGCACAAAGATCTTCACCATCACATTATTTTAAATACTAAAAAAAGGGGAAATCTCCTGAATGCCTGCACAATAGGAAAATGTTTAATTATGGCTAATTATTTCAAAATATGGAATTTTACAGTTTCATTTAAAAAAGGTTATGAAAGATTTTGGTATGGGAAAATTTAGGTTATAATGTTAAATGGAAAAAAACCTAAAAATTGAGATTATAAAACCATCCATGCAGCATAACTATGTATAAAATATGCATATATTTAAAAAGTCCCCATGAATAATATGTATATGCGAGAGGCCTGGAGGAGCCAGGGGTGGTGCATGCCTGTAATCCCAGCTACTGAGGAGGCTGAGGGAGGAGGATCACAAGTTGGAGGCCAGCCTGGGCAACTTGGCAAGACTCTGCCACAGAATGAAGAGTAAGGAGAACTGGGGATGTGCCCTGGCAGGGGAGCCCTTGCCCAGTGCTCCTTGCTTCCATCCTCAATATCACATCCACACATGTGTGTGCACACACACTCCCCCCCACACACAGAGGAAAGGCTAGAGGAGAAGCAACAGTGTGTTAAAGCAAGACTGGAGAGACCCGGGTCCCAAACTGAACTGCTGTCTTTAGCCTGTGCCCCGATGTCAAGTCTCCCAACCTCCTGATCCCAGGTTTCTCTGATTTTTCTGTTTCTTTTTCCCCCTGCAAACCAAAAGAATGCTAAAAATTGTCAAATCCTACCTCCCCTTAACATTGACATCAGATTCTGTGTGACTCAGGGAATCCATGTCCATCCTTCATTGGTTCTCCCAGCATTAAGTATGCACCTGTGGTGTGCCTAGCCCTGGGCAGATGCATTGGGAACTATCAAGAAACATTAGAAGTCTATGCTTCAGTGGGGGAGCTGAGGTGTCCCCTTGTCTGTCCTCCCCAGGAAGAAGCAATCATCTTGGACAGCCCAGGAAGGGCCTGGGGAGCTGCAAGCAGGTCAAGATCAAGCCGAGCCAGAGACGGACCTGCGTTGGCCCCCTTCCAGGCTTTCTGTGTCACCTGAAGGGCTGCTGCAGCCTGGGGTGGAGACAGAGCATCGGCAGGAGAGAGAATGGACCCCCAGCCCTGTAGAGGATCAGCCCCCGGGAAGCTGGCAGGGGACGCCCCAGGTAACCCAGAACGAAGGCAGGGATGATTGACCTGCAGGAGGGCGGAGGGACCCCCCTTCTCCTGCCCTGTGTCTGTGCCTCCCTGCCCTGGAGCTGCTAAGGCCGGAGCTGAGGCTGGGGTGCTCTGGGAGCCTGTGCAGAGGGTGTTTAAGTCTCCATCCCAGGTTGCCCGTGGTGTGCACAGCTGCAGGGGCCGGGGCGGAGGTGGGGGTTCTAGATACAGATGATCTGGAGACACACGGGTTTGACAGAGCAAGTGCATGCTGCTGTACATCAGGTACCAGGAGCGGCTGGCTTTGCCATATCCTGCAGGACATGGGTGGAGTATGCTGCCTTTCCAAGCTTATTAAACAAAATTTCCTTTCTATTTATTTCTAAGATGAAGGGTGTTTTGCTTTAATAACTTCAGTGAGGTATGATTGACATACACTCGCATGTACTTCTAGTATACAATTTACTGTTATTTGTTTTTTCGGGGGTGTGGGTACTGGGGATTGAACTCAGGGGCACTCACCCACTGAGCCACCTCCCCAGCCCTATACTGCATGTTATTCAGAGACAGGGTCTCACTGAATTGCTTAGTGTCTCGCTTTTGTTGAGACTAATTTTGAACTTGAGGTCCTCCTGCCTCAGCCTCCTGAGCCACTGGGATTGCAGGCAGGCGGTACTGCCCCTGGCTCTCATTATTTTAATTTGATTAGTATTTTATTGAGTTGAACGCATCCTTTTTAAATCCTGGATACTAGAGTTTTATCAGATGTATGATTAATGGAATTTTTCTTCCATTCTGTGGATTGTCTTTTCCATCTTTGTCCCCCACCCCTTTTAAAAATTGAGTGGACCTGGGTGCACGCCTGTAATCCCAGCATCTCGGGAGGCTCAGGCAGGATGATCAGGAGTTCAAAGCCAACTTCAGCAACTTAGTGGGACCATGGCTTTAAATAAAATTCAAAATAGGACTGGGGATGTGAGTTCAATCCCCGGTACAAAAAAAAAAAAAAGAGTGGTTTATTTTCTTCTTATTGAGCTTTTGAGTTTTTTTGTTTTTTTTTTTTTTTTTTTTTGTACTGGGGTTTGGACCCAGGATGCTCTACCACTGAGCTACAACCCAGCCCTCTTTTTTTTTTTTGAACCAGGGATTGAACTCAGGGACACTCGGCCACTGAGCCACATCCCCAGCCCTATTTTGTATTTTATTTAGAGACAGGGTCTCACTGAGTTGCTTAGGGCCTCGCTAAGTTGCTGAGGCTGGCTTTGAACTCGAGATCCTCCTGACTCAGCCTCCCAAGTTGCTTGGATCACAGGCGTGTGCCACCGCGCCCGGCACCATCCCAGCCCTCCTTACGTTTTGAGCAGCTAAGCTGCCCAGGCTGGCCTGGAACCTGCGATCCTCCAGCCTCAGCCTCCTGAGATGCTGGGGTTCCCAGTGTATCCCATTCCACCTCCACAGGGAGGCACGGATTGTGACTTTGGGTGGCCATGCCTTCTGTGGCCCAGTTTCCTCATCTGCTGTCTTGGAGGGGTTGGGCAGGACTGAGCAAAGGAAGTCCTGCAGTGCATGGACGGCAGTAGGCCGGCAGGAACCGGTGTCTGTGAGGGTTGAGGCTCACCTGGGGACCAGGAGAGGACTCCCCATTCTTGGCATCCTTGTCTTCAGGAGGACTGGGAGTATCAGTCACCAGGTCACCAGGCAGCAGACGGGTCAGATGTGGTGCAGCCAACAGAGCCTTCTTGCACCTTGGACAGCTGTGGAGAGTTGCTCGGAGACAATGCCCCCAAGGAGGCAGGCGTCCCCCACGCTGGCCCACAGGAGGCTGTGCCCGAGCCCAGCGCAGAGGACCTCGAAGACAGCTCCCAGGAAGCGATGCTCCTCCTGCCTCTGACCACCGCAGAGGAACAGACAGCGAACCCCCTTTTCCCATCCACACCAGGACCTAAAACACCCGAGGAAGGGTGAGCCATCTTCCAGACCACCCCGTCCTGCTTCCTGCCCCTCTGCTGAGTCACAGTGACGTGAATTCCAGCCCAGCTGCTCCTGACCTGCTACAGGACTCTGGGCACGTCATGCCCTCTGGGCCTCAGAGCAGATGGGTCTGCACAGAGCTCTGCCTGAGCTCTGTGCTGTGACCCGTGAGCATGAGACGAGGGACAGAGGGTCCCACTGGGACGAGAAGCCTGAGGGGTGAGGCTGGGTGGTGGGACTGAGAGTCCTGGGGGCTGGGAGGCGGGCCAGGGGACAAGCCTCAAGTTGAGCCCCTCCCCCCGGGGGATTTCTCCTCTATTTAGAGGCGAAGCTGTGGAGACCCAGTCGGCACCGGGGCCTCCTCTTCCACCAGTAAGTAAGGCCGCAGTGGGCGCTGGGGGTCCCCAGGAGGAAGGGGGCAGAGACAGAAGGGGGTGGCCTGGGAGTCCCCCGGGGGCAGTGCCTGGAGAGGTCCCCGTGCCTGTGACTCTCCCTCCAGTCCTCACGGCTGGCTGCGCGGGGCCAGTACAGCCCTCCTGCCCCCGTCTGGAGGCGCCTGTCAGTCAGTGGCTCTGACAGCATCTGGCCTTCTCGCCTCCATGCCACTTCCTGTGCCCAACACCATGGCACTGATCTGCTGGCACTCCAGCCCATGAGGGTGGCCGCTCCACCTCATGAGGGAGCTCTGGGTCCAAAGCAGCCACCAGCACGTGGCGAGGACTCGGTTTGAATTTGTTGGAAAAATGAAAGGCTGGGGATGCCGTGAGGTCAGAGGAGAAGGAGGAAGTGACCTTGTGGGTCATCTGCTCTGCTTCCTCGCCCGGCCACATGCGCTGTCCAGCTGGGCCCACCCCCGCCCCCGGACGGCAGAGGACAGCAGGGGGGGGCTCTGTTGATTCCAGGTGTCCCGGGTGTCTGCGACCCGCCAGGCCCTGTGCTAGGAGGGGAAGTGGGGGCTGCCCAGGCTCCTGAGGGCTGTGGCTGAGCTCATAGGACAGTGGAGTCCTGGGACTGGGAGGCCCTCAGCAGGAAATGCCAGGCGTCCAGGAGCCCTGGCGCCACCACCTGGCTCTTTGGAGAGAGAGGACCGGGAGTAGGCCAGGCAGGGGAGATGGCCTGTGGACGGAGCCCCAAGTAGGAAGGACGCCCAGGAGGCAGCGAACACAGGCAGCAGAGAGAGAGGAGGACAGAGCCAGGGTGCCCTTGGGAAGAGGGGCCTACTGGGCAGGAATGGTGGACGGGGGGCTGGAAAGCCAGGGAGAGCTGCCCGGGGATGTGTCCCCTCTCTGTGCACCTCCCTTGTTGAAGGCCCCAGCCAGCAGCTCCCCGGGGTTGTGCACCCAGGACAAAGGCTGGGCTGAGGCCTCCTATTCCAGGAGAAACTGAAGCAGAGCCCCGCTGTCCAGCCAGGGCCCCCAACTCAGGACACTTGACTCCCAGCACAAAGCTGCTTCTGAGCACCAGCTGCTAAAAACAGGGAGAACGGGATCTGTCCAAGGCCACCTGGAGAAGCGTCCTGCACAGGGCTGGAGGGAGCCACCACGTCCCCTGGCTCAGTGCTTCCTTCAGTTGCTCTTTCTCCTGGATGTCACTGAGAAAAGTGAGACAGAGTGTTCAGTTAGAAGAAATTCGTTGAGGACAATCCACAGTTGTGACACTGGGGGTTTCGTGGTGAAAGAGTTTAGGATCTAGTCGAGGGAAAGAGGCCCCCGAAGGGAACACAGAAGTGCAGGGTCACCAGGAATTAGGACGCTCCGAGCAAGTCCAGCCAGAGAAGCAGGAGAGGTGGGAGGCCGCTGAGGGATTCTGATGGGGAACACACGGTCGAGGAGGTGACATCTGAGTCAAGACTCAAATGACAACAAGGAGCAAGCCATGCAAGTACAGGACAAGATCATTCTGGGGACAGGCAGCGGCAGTCAAGGGCCCTGATGGAAATGAGCTGGTCAAGGTCGGGCTTGGCAGGAAAGGACGAGTGGAGGGAGACAGGCCAGGAGCATTGTGGGGCCGGATCCTGCAGAGCCTTGAAGGCCAGAGTGAAGGTCTGGAGCCCATTTTAAGCCTAAGCTAAGCTACTAACAGGCTTCAGGCAAGAGCGAGCTGTCTGCTCTGGGCTGGGACCACTCAGTTGGAGCAGCTGGCTGGAGAATGAGCTTGGGTAGGGGTCAAAGGGTGGACTCCGTGGCAACGCACTGTGTGATGGGGTGTGACTTGGCCTGGGGTTGCAGCAGCAGAGGTGGCAGGAAGCACATGGGGATTCAGGAGGTGGCACCGACAAGGCTTGCTCAGGGCTCAGGAGAGAGTTGGAATCACGAGAGACTCCTGGCTGATACCCGTCAGGGTGGCAGCATCCCAAACGAAACAGATCAGAAAGCAGCACGTGTTGGCGAGGATGTGGAGACATTGGAACCCTGTGCCGTTGGCAGGAATGTGAAAAGGCACAGCCACTGCGGGAAACAGCATAGCACCGCCTCAAACAATTAAAAGATAGTGCCATCAAAAATCAAAAATAGAACTACCATATGATCCAGCAATCCCCCCACCCAAGGAATTGAAAGCAGGGTCTCGAAGACTTATTCATAAACTCATGTTCATAGCATCATTATTCACAAAAGCTAAAATATGGAAGCAACAGAGGTGTCCACGGACAGCGAAGAACAAAATGGGGCGCATCCATACGATGGAATAGTATTCAGCCTTGAAAAATGAAAGACATTCTGATACATGCTACGACATGAATGACCTTGAGGGCTTTACAGAAGGTGAGACAAGTGGCCCACAAAAGGATACATGCTGTCTGGTCCCACTCATGCGAGGTACTTCAGAAAAGTTATAGAGACAGAAATGGAATGGTCATTTCCAGGGACTGGGGGAAGGTACTGAGGATTGTTTAAAGGGAATGGTTTTGCAAAGTGAAAAGAGTGCTGGAGATGGACGGTAGTGATGGCTGCATGTTCTAAAGGTGCTTAATGCCATGGAACAGTACCCTTAAATATGGTTGGGACAGGGCTGGGGGTGCAGCTGGGAGGTGGAGTGCCTGCCTAGCTTGTGTGGTTGCCTGGGCTGGACCCCCATCACCAAAAGGAGATGAAAAAAAAAGCAACAGGCGGGATCTTTAAGGGGGGGGATGCCGAGGAAGCAGCTGGCAGGAGGAACCAGGTGCCCGATCTGGTCCTGTTCTAGAACACTCAAGGATGTCAGGGAAGCTGATGGCGTTAGGAAGGACAGAGGTGTGGAGACTGGGGCGTGAATGTAGAGAAGCAGAGGTGTGGAGGAAGTTCGCCTGCAGGGGGAGGCAGTGAGCAGGGCAGGGAGAGGTCTGAGGACACTTAGAGACAGCAAATGCCAGGCGGAGCCAGGGCAGGAGGAAGGGAGAACAGACCAGAGGTGTCCACAGAGGACCGAGTGGTCATCTGGGTCCAGCGCTGCCAAGCGGTCCCCTCAGACACAGGCGAAGATCTAACCACGGGCTTGCAAGAGCAGCTTGAGAGCTGGGAGCGATGGAGATGGGACAGTCAACTCACTCAAGTAATTTTGCCATGAAAGAGGAGCAGAGGATGGGGACCACAGCTGGAGGGGGCCGTGGCTTCAGGAGAGTTTGCTTAAGAAGGAAAATAGAGCCGGGCGTGGTGGCGCACGCCTGTAATCCAAGCAACTTGGGAGGCTGAGTCAGGAGGATCGCGAGTTCAAAGTCAGCCTCAGCAACTTAGCGAGGCCCTAAGCAACTCAGTGAGACCCTGTCTCTCAATAAAATACAAAATAGGGCTGGGGATGTGGCTCAGTGGCCGAGTGTCCCTGAGTTCAATCCCTGGTTCCAAAAAAAAAGAAGGAAAATAGGGCTGCAGCGTAGCTCAGTGAATAGAGTGCGGACAGCATGCACCGAGGCCTGGATGCAATCCCCGCACACACACAAAAGGAAAATAATACATTAACGTGCCGAGGAGGGCAGTCCGGTAGGGAAAGTAAAGCTGCTACTTTTGAAGAACGAACATGTAGTGGCAAGACTAGGGCCTTAGAATGTCAAGCTTGATGGCACCTGCCTGTAATCTAGGCCATTCAAGAGGCTGAGGCAGGAGGATCACAAGTTAGAGGCCAGCCTCAACAATTTAATGAGATCCTGTCTCTAAAAGGTGGTGGGGCGGTGCTGGAGATGTCGCTCAGTGGTAGAGTGCTGCTCGGTTCCATTCCCAGTACCAAAAAAAAAAAAAAAAGAATGAAAAAAGAAGAAAAGAGTAGGGTCTTAGATTCAGAGAAAGGATGGGCAGGGGCTGGTGTGAATGGGCCTTGGGGACAGTGCTTACCTCTCCCCTCTGATGGCTCTGATGGGAGGGACCGATGCAGGAGGTGGCTGACTTTGCTGAATGAACAGGGGTGATTTGCCGAGGGCCTGCCCTGTGCTGGGTCCTCAGGGCTGCGAGAGGCGGGAGGCCCGCAGGGCACCGTGCTGACCGCAGGGAGGGAGATACGCCCAGGAGGGGCACAGGGAGTGACCAGGAGTGACCAGGCCCCGGCTCGGGGGAGGTGGCCTAGCTGGTGAGGGACGCACAGGGGGACTGGGGCACGTCCCTCAGGGGCTCAGAGAGGAGAGGGCAGCAGGAGGCAGTTTGGGGGACAGTCTGGCCAGCTGGAGGCCTCCTGGATTCCCCCCTGTCCCCAGGACGTGAGGGACGCCGGCGGAAGGAGCGAGCTGTGCCCGGCGCAGAAGCAGCTGCAGGAGCCCGCGGGGGCCGCGGGGGCCCAGGGCCCGGCCAACCCCTGGCAGGGCTTCATGAAGTGCCTGCTGGAGGTGGAGGAGGAGGAAGCCACCCACCGCAGGGCCTCGAAGGCCCGGGCCCCGCCAGCCAGGAAGTCCCCGCGGACGCTGACGCCCGTGTCCCCCTCGGCCCCGGCCGGCAGCTCGGGCCCGGACCTGCAACCCGCGCTGCTGCAGACGCCCCCCTCCGCCCCCGCCACCGCCCCGTCCTGGGCCCGGCCCATGGCCCCGGGATCAGCCCCTGTCCCCATGGGAGCCCTGGCCCCGGCCACCGTGCCCGGCCCCGTCCTGCCGGGCCCCGCCGTGGACCTGGGCTGGCGGCGGCCGGAGCTTCTGCCCCAGAGCAGCGAGCGCAGCCTGAGCTACAGCAAAGCGCGGTACGAGTCTCGCCACCGCACCGCCACCGCCACCGCCACCGACCCCTCCTGTCATCCCTGTCCGCGGTTCCCAGCCCTGACCCGGGTCTCCGTTCCTTTCCTGCTTCCACCTGTCCTCCCCAGGCCCTCGTCCCCTCGGGTCACTCCTGGCTCCCCAGCCCCCAGAGCCCCCCAGGGCTGCTCCCTAGGCCGCCCTGTCCTGGCTCCCCGACCGGCGGCCATGGTGGCCCCGGCCAGGTGGGCAGCCTCCCGTCCTCCGCAGGCAGGAGCTGGAGGAGCGCAGCCTCCTCAAGCTGTACCAGAGCTGCGAGGAGTGGTCGGAGGAGCACCTCACCCAGAAGCAGGAGGAAGGTGAGACCCCGCAGCCCCAGGCGCAGCCCCACAGGACTCACAGCACTGGACCCTCCGACTGGAGGTCCAGCTCGGCCAGCTCCCAAGGGGACAAGGTCCTGCAGGGCCCTGTGGGCTTGGAGGCTGCGTTGCCTCCCCACCCAAGCTGCTCTACGTGTCCCCTTGCAGAAGCTCGCGTGGGAGCCAGGGCTCCAGCCCCCACCCGCCTCTCCTAGACAGTCCCTCTCCAAAGACACGGCCACCAGCCTTGGACCCAGTCGGGTCCCACTTCCCTCTGCTTTCCACCCGCCGGAAATTAAAAAGTTCCGACCTGCTGCCCTGGGTGGGGCACTGTGCCCTCTGCTCTCCCACCCTGGGGGCTGGGCCCCGGTACCCACCGCCTCACATCCTCAAAGAATGGGTGCGCATCCTCCTCCCGCCCGACCCCCTGGCCGAGTCGGGGACCCTCTTGGACAGGGCAGCCCCTCCCTCTGCCTTCCCATGGGCTCTCATGGGCCCAGTGGCCTCATCCTTTTGGCATTAAAACTCGGAGCTGCTTGGCAGTGTCCTCCAAGCACAGACCCACCGCCTGGGTCTGGGAGGGAACCACGTGCCATTGTGACACGGAGGCCCCAGGAGGGCTGCCGCAGACGCGCCCGCCCGTCATGCCGGGACGGAATCCAGGCTCAGGACGATGCCACTTGGTGGTGGAACGGCGCTGGTCAGCTGAGGCTGCGGAACCCACGTCCTGGCCGACCGGGCACCTCTGGAGGCTGGAAGTCCCAGCTCAAGGTGCTGCGGGCTGGGTCAGTGTCTCCGACGTCTCTCCTGGGCCAGCGGGCGGCTGCCCTCTTGCCATGTCCTCACCAGTCTTTCCTCTGTGTGTGCACATGCCTGGTGTCACCGTGTGTCCAAATTTCCTTTTGCTCTGTGAGGACACCGATCAGATTGGGCTAGAGCCTCCCTAATTGCTTCATTTTAACCTAATCCTTTCTTTAAAGGTCCTGTTTCCAAACAGAGTGACAGTTTGAGATCAGAACTTCAACCTAGGAATCTGGGGACACAGTCCAGCCCACAGCAGCAACCCGGCTGCTAAATTAAATGACAGTCAGTCCTAGGCCCTGGTGACCGGGAGCTTGCTGCAGGCTGAGCCGCCGAGGCTGCGCCTTGACTCCTCTGGGCTTTCCTATACGTGGGTGCTACCCAGGGCTCTCGGCAAACTTCCTGTCCTCTGCTACCCTGGAAGCCAGGTCCTCACAAAGGCCTGGCTGCTGACACCAAGCTCAAGGGCACAGACTCGGGGTCCTAAGACCCGTCTGGCCCCCACACCTCCAAGCCCAGGTTTCCTCATCTTTACAAAGAGAGTAAGAAGCCGGGCATGGTGGCGCACGCCTGTAATCCAAGTGACTTGGGAGGCTGAGACAGGAGGATTGCGAGTTCAAAGCCAGCCTCAGCAACTTAGCGAGGCCCTTAGCAACTCAGTGAGACCCTGCCTCTAAATAAAATACAAAATAGGGCTGGGGATGTGGCTCAGAGGCCGAGTGTCCCTGAGTTCAATCCCCGGTTCCAAAAAAAAAAAACAAAAACAACAAAGAGAGTAAGAAGTCTGCTCCCGGAGGACGGGAACTGTAAGGAAGGAGAACTTGGCTAGCAAGCGCGTGGCCTAATGCCACCGTGGAGTCCAAGTGCTCCTGTCACCAAATACGTCACCACTGGGATCAGTTTTTGCTGGCCTGGCCTCGTAGTATCAGTCACTGAACCCAGAGGTGCTTAACCACGGAGCCAAGTCCCCAGCCCTTTTTATTTAGACAGGGCCTGGCTCCTGCCTCGGCCTCGCGAGTGGCTGGGATGACCGGCGTGGCCACGGTGTCCGCCCACTTTGCTCTTCTCATCATCTCTGTCCTCCATCCCGTCGTGGCGGTGGAGGATGTGGGGCAGGAGGGTGACTGAGAAGACAGGTGCCCCATGCCCAGTCACCTGCTGTCCTCACAGCCTTCCGCAGCTACTTTGAGATCTTCAACGGCCCTGGCGAGGTGGACGCGCAGAGCCTAAAGAACATCCTGCTGCTGGTGGGCTTCTCCCTGACACCGGCCCAGGTGGAGGACGCCCTGATGAGCGCCGACGTGGACGGTGAGTTGGCGCCGCGCAGGGGAGACCCGGGCAGTCACCGCTCCGCGCAGGCCCGAAGGATCCGTGCTTGGATTAATGCGCCGCTCTCACAATCCGGGTTCTTAATACTTTTGGAGGAGGGCACCCTGGCCTGCATTTTCATGGTGCCCTGGGTCCCACGAAGTATGTCGCAGATCCTGGTTCCAGGAGTGAAGGCTCCCTGAGCCCCTTTCAGTGCCAGCTTCTGGGGACCCAGAGATGACTGAAACCCACCTGCTGACCCCCAGGTGGAGAGGATCTATTCCCTTCAGCTTGCCATGCAAGCTGCAGCAGACGTCCGCTCGTGTCAGTCACTCCCTTTCCCAGCTGCATGACCTTGGCCAAGTCACTGAACTTCATTAGCCTCAGTTTCTCCATTTGTAAAATGGGGCTGATAAGGGTACCTTTAGTAAGGACGAAATGCGTGACCCAGGCCAAGTACTGAGCACAGTGTGTGGGGCTGGCAACTACTAGTATATGCACCCAGTGAGCATTTACTAAATGCCTACTGTGTGTCCATTTCTACGCTGTGCACTGAGAATCCAGAGACATGTAGGACACATTTGCCACCCTCGAGGGGCTCAGGGACACAGTGCTGCTGGGTGAGGGCCAATAGAAGTCAAGAGGTATCAAGAGAAGCAGCACTTAACATAGCTTGGTGGTGCTCACCTGTAATCCCAGTGACTCAGGAGGCTGAGGCAGGAGGATCTCAAGTTCAAAGCCAGCCTCAGCAACTTAGTGAGGCCCTAAGCAACTCAGTGAGAGCCTGTCGCTAAATAAAATATTAAAAAGGGTTTGGGGTGTGGCTCAGTGGTTAAGTGCCCCTGGGTTCAATATCTGGTACAAAAAAAGGTTTGGAAGCAGAGTCCAGGAAGGAAGGCCTCACAGGGGACAAGGCCTGAGTGCCACTGTGGAAGATAAGCAGGAGTTAGGCAGGGAGAGAAGGAAGACAAATTCCTGGTGACAGAAACGACCAGCACAGAGGGAAGAGACTGCGGTGTAGAGGGGCGGATGGCCAGAAGTAGGGAATGACGCGAGGAGCGGGAGCTGCCCCCTGTCCCCACAGTGGGATCCTCACACCAGCCAAGAGCTGCGGCTCTGTGGTGAGCGAGTGCTCGCCCAGCCGTATGGGCCCTGGTTCCGTCCCCAGCACCACAAAGCCAAGACAATAAGACTGACCCCCAGCGCTGGCCCTGGGGGAGCAGAGGCAAGAGCCTTCTCTTCTCAGCCTCAGCCTCACCTGTGCGGGGTGTGAGAGTACCAAGCACCCCCACACCTGTGCTTTAAGTGCTAGACTCCTCAGTCATTCTCTAATTGAGCATCAGCTAAGCACATGCATGTCTCAAGCCCTGAGGACACAGCACAGAACCAACATGCAGGCCTGGCCTCCCAGAACCTCCATCAAATCTGGATCTTGCAGTGTGCTGTTGAAATACAGGGAGCTCTGACAGTGTCTGATGGGGGACCTGGTCTGGCCTGGTCTGAATCTGAGGAAGCAATGGTCAGGCAGATGTTTACAGGAGTTGCAAGGTGGTGGAGAGGACTCCAGGCAGAGGAAGCAGCATGTGCAAAGGCCCTGTGCAAGGAAGAAAGTGGCTCCCTGGGAAAAGGGTAGTGCCTGGGAGCTCGGCACAGAGGGAGGCTGGACACAGGTGACAGGTGGACCCTTCAGGGACTTGAAGGCCCGGGGGCATCTTGTGGGTGCGTGTTCTTGTGCAGTAGCTAGCACTCAGTAACAACAAGAATAGTCACTGAAATTTAGTGAGCATCTAATACATACATGGCCCTGTTCTAAGCACGTGACCTCATTTCTATTGTCCAAGGAGATAGGTGTTAAAATTATTCCACTCAATAGATAAGAAAACAAAAGTTACTGGGTTTAGGAGACTTAGCCAAGGTCACATGGGTAGGAGGAGGTAGCCCTGGGATATGAACTCAGACCCTGCACTGCCTCCAGGGCACGCATTCCAGTGGCTTCTAACCCAGGGGATTTCAGTTCCAGCTTCTACTTCATTACACACACCATGCATCGCATGTGCATTGCTTTCATAATCAGACCAGGGAGTGCGGGCTCGTAACCACGCCCACCCGCCACTCTTCTGCTTCCCAGGAGATGGTCACGTGGACTTCAAAGACTTCCTGGCCGTGATGACAGACTCCAAGCGCTTCTTCTGTTCTGTGGGTGAGTAGGGATGTCACCTCAAGGCAGTCAGAGCTGGAGAAGGGGCCAAGAGGCTGACTTGGTGGGGGTGGCATCCAGGGCCACCCAGTGGTAATGGCAGCCACCCTCCCATGTCCCCAGAACAGAATGCCCTGGCGAACATGGCTCCTCCGAACCCCCACACTCTGCTCTTTGAGATCCTGTCTCTGCTGGTGGAGATGCTGGCCTTGCCGGAGGCAGCCTTAGAGGAGATCACAAAGTGAGTGGGGCTCTTTGTTGGGGTGGAGTGGTGGGACACAAAGGTGACATCTAGTGTGTTTGGCAGTTGAAGACTTGTTAAGACTCTTATTGTAAGTGAAAGAAACCCAAAGAAAATTGCCTTAAGCAAAAAGGGAATGCATTGGCTCAAATAACTGATTGGGCCTTCAGGAATGGCTGGATCCAGGAGACCAAGTGTTACGGGTAAGGCTTTAATCTCTCCATCTGCCCATTTCTATGGATCCAAGCTGAGTTAGGCTCTCTCCAAGTGGGAAGAATGGTGACTGGCAGCCCCATCCTCACACCTTCCTAGTTCAGCAACTTCAGCAGGAAGAATCCTTTTCTGCAGTATCCATTTAGCAATCTCAGCATAGGAGTGGGATGGACACTGCCTGGGTCCAGAGGACACAGCTTCTGCATGTCTCCAGGGAAGGAAGGTGGGTAGGGAGTGGTGCATCTAAGGAAGGGATGGCCACAGACAGAAGCACACCAGCATCCAGGGCTACAAGGAAAGGCTGAAGGTGGAAAGCCTCACTTGAGGCTTCTGGCCAGAGCCTTTGTTTCTCATCTTAAAAACATATTTTAATGCCTGATGCTCAATAAATGTTAGCTTTCAACAGAGGCTGTTGTGAGGATCAAATGAGATCAGAATGCAGAAAGCACCTTGCTGACTGCTCCACACAGTTTTTAAAACTGTGTTGGAGGAAACCCTGGGACAGTGGGAGGAAGAAAGCTTGGAATTCTACCTGTGCCTCCAGTTGGTTCCATAGCCCTGACAAGCCACTTGCTCTTGGGGCTCAGTTTGCTCTCTGTAAAATAGAGACCTGTTTCCTCAACTCTTCAATGCAAGTGACAACCTGAGAGCCAAGAGAACCAAGTCCAAAGACAGGAAAAGACCCTTGGCCATCTCAAAAACAGGCAGAGAGCCGGGCGCAGTGGCGCACACCTGTAATCCCAGCACTCGGGAGGCTGAGGCAGGAGGATTGCGAGTTCAAAGTCAGCCTCAGCAAGTTAGCGAGGCCCTAAGCAACTCAGTGAGACCCTGTCTCTAAGTAAAATACAAAATAGGGCTGGGGATGTGGCTCAGTGGTGGAGTGCCCGTGAGTTCAATCCCCAGTACCAAAAAAAAAAACCAAAAACATAAACAACAACAACAACAACAAAAAAACAGGCAGAGAAAGCACATTCTTTCTTCTTTTATCTTTTTATTCTATTCAGGCCTTCAGCAGATTAGACGAGGCCCATCATACTGGGGAGGGGCATCTGCTCTACTCAGCCCACCAATTCCAATACAAATCTCATCCAGAAGCTCCTTCACAAACACTCACAGAAATAATGTTGAAGCAAATAACTGCACCTCGTGGCCCAGTCACATTGATACGTAAAACTATCACTCAGTGTTCAAACACCAACAAATGCATGCAAATCTGCTTCTGTGGCCAGGTGTGGTGTAATCCCAGTGGCTTGGGAGGCTGAGGCAGGAGGTTGACAAGTTCAAGGCCAGCCTCAGCAACTTAGTGCAGCCCTAAGCAACTTAGTGAAACTCTGCCTCAAAATAAAAAATGGGCTGGAGATGTGGTTAAGAGCCAATCCCCCGTACAAAAAAAGAAAAAAAAAAAAGTCACAATTATCTGTTTCAATTAAGTACATGAAGAAAATCTGACCTCATGCAAAATGTAACTGAAAAAGGATTATAATAGCTTTTTCACTTAATAGTCATATACCATGTGGATATTTTGACACTACACCAAACTTGATGGTTGGTAGCATCTAAGGTTAGTTGCAGTGTGGAATCTGAATCATATTGGTGAACTTTTTTTTTCTTTTTTGCGGTGCTGGTGATGGAATCCAGGGCCTTATGTTTGCAAGGCAAGCACTCTACTAACTCAGCTATATCCCCAGCCCTTCTTACTCTTTTAAATCAAAATCTATTGATCTATCTTGCAGTTTGAATGGCTCTTCCCCTGAATGTTTCCTAACCTATGCATTGGTCATTTGGAAAATGGGTATCTTCCAAACGTTGACACATTTCATTATGATTATGTACTGTATCTGTAAGTATTACTATTGCCACTAAGCTCATCAGGAGACTCTTTTTAAGTATCAAAAATGTTATGTGTGGCTATAGTTTATTCTTTTTTTTTTTTTTTTTTTTTTTTTTTTAATTCTGGTACTGGGGATTGAACTCAGGGCTTTGAGCCTGCAAGGCAAGGGCTCTACCACCAAGCTGTAGCCCCATCTGGAATTCATTCATTCTTACTACTATAAATGATTTTGTGTGTGGTTGTTGTATGCTTATGATTGTGGACATATTTTCAAAAATTATTTTAATAAAAAATGCAAATGTCATTATAAGCAACAAATGCTATCAGCGGCATCAGTTGTCAGTTGTTTCACTAGACATGATGGCCTTACTTTATAAGAAAATATCAGGGGCTGGGGGTGGCTCAGTGGTAGAGCGTTCACCTAGCAAGGGGGAGGCACTGGGTTCCATCCTCAGCACCGCATAAAAATAAAAATAAATGTATTGTGTCCACCCACAACTAAAATATAAAGAAAAAAAAAATATATATATATAAAGAAATATATCTGCTAACTACTTAAGGATGAATAGCCATAGTTTTTTCTCCCATGTTGGGGGTTGAACCCAGTGCCTCACACATGCTAAGCACGTGCTTTACCACTGAGCCACAGCCCCAGCCCCGTGGTTTGTTCTTTCAAATAAAAAAAAATTTTTTTTTTCTTTTTTTGGTACCAGGGATTGAACCCAGGGGCACGCAACCACTGAGCCACATCCCCAGCCCTTTTTTATATTTTATTTAGTGAGAGGGTCTCGCTGAGTTGCTTAGGGCCTTGCTAAGTTGCTGAGGCTGGTCTCAAACTTGTGATCCTCTTGCTTCAGCCTCCCAAGCCACTGGGATTACAGGCATGCACCACCACACCGGGGAGTGGCACCTCTCTGATCTATGTCAAGACTCTACAAATGTATTTTATGGCCTTCATTGCAAACACCCACACAAAGAGATATTTCCATTCTGTTCATACATTTTTTTCCTTTTTTGGGGGACACTGGGGATTCTACCACTGAGCTACATCACCAGCCCTTTTTATTTTGAGACAGGGTCTTGCTAAATTGCTGAGGCTGGCCTTGAACTTGCCGTCCTCCTGCCTCAGCCTCTGAGACCCCGGAATTACAGGTGTGCACCACTGCGCCTGGCCATCCATTGTTTTCTTGATGTTTATAACACCTTCTGTTCCTTGAGCATCTGTAAAACTTTTGTTTTCAAGTCTTTGTCTAGTAGGTCTGCCATCAGCTCTTTTCAGAACAGTTCTGATACTTTCTTCCTTTAAAATACATTTTGTGATTTTCGTCCATGTTCCAGACATGTGGTTGATGGTCATTTGTTTGTGTAGGTTTGGTTTCTTGCTTTATGAGAACATATTTGTGAAAAATCCAGGTGTTTCCTAGACCCTCTAATGGAGAAGACTAACTTCCAAACTTTCTCCTGTGGCTCTTGCTTTTTGGCCTTGTTAGGAAGATCTGTAGTAGACCTCGTACTAGGACAGGAGGTCAGCAAACTCTGCCACTGCCCACCCCATTTTTATGAAGTTTTATCAAGATGCACCCAATCCATTTATTTGTTTATGATCTATGTATGAATTCTGTCAAGCTACAATGACAAGAGTTGAGACTGTGACCATATAACCTGTGAAACCAAACATATTTACCATCTGTCCCTTTAGAGAAGCAACCCAGTGCCGCTCTGGGGCATGGGCCTTACTCCTATGATGTGGCTCTTCGGGCATCTCAGCTGGATGCTCTGGTGTGCTATTGATGGTTAATTGCTATTGACAGGTTTACTGCTGTGACTGACTGGCATCCACCGTTACCCTCTAGTATCTCTCACCAGCTCTCCACCGTGTAAGGCTCTCTAGCAAGCCCTAGCCACCTTGCATAGCGTCCCGCACGATGGACGATTATTGATTCATGTCCATAATTCCAGGGACTAGGAAGGCTGCAGCACGAGGATCCAAGTTCCAAGACAGCCCAAACGACTTAGTGACAACTTGTATTGAAATAAAAAAAAATTTTAAAGTTCTTAGGATACAGCTCAGGGCTAAGAGTGTTGCTGGACTCAATCCCAGAACCACAAAAATAATTAATAAATTACTATAAAATCAAATTATCAATTCATTTTATTTGGTAGTTATATGATTAGGTTTTCTGTCTTCTTGAACTAGGTTTGGTCATTTATATTTTTCTAGGAATTCATCTAGTTCTTGTAGTTTTCATATGTATTGGTCCCGAGTCTTATGATGCATGATATTTTCAGTGCACCTGTGTTGTGACTGTGACCTGTTGCATGAAGTCAGGTGTAGACATTTCTACGTCTGGTGTCATACTTGCTCTCAAAAAGTTGCAGATTTTGGATATCTGGATTAGGGACGCTCCACTTGTACTATAATTTAATTTCCTTTTTTTTTTTTAACTTCTTGAATTGACAATTGCCTTGTTTTTGCTTTGTACCCATTGGCAATCTTCCAACATCTTTCCTGTAGTTTCTTTTTCTTCAAATCAAATCATGTTTTAAAGAATTCTATTCCTAACCAGGCACTGTGGTGGATGCTTGTAATTTCAGCAACTCAGGGAGGCTGGGGCAGGAGGATCACAAGTTCAAGGCCAGCCTCAACAACTTAGCAAGACCCTGTCTAAAACTAAAACATAAAAAAGACTGAGGATGTAGCTCAGTGGGAGAGCGCCTCTGAGTTCAGTTCACAGTCGAAATGAAAAAACAAAAACAAAAACAAAAACAAAACGCCATTCCTCTTGGTTTTGGAGAAACTGCATTTCAAGGCCTCTGGGGCTGGCATCCAGGACTCTGTTGCGCCCTTGGCATTTTTATTTTGTTCCTGATTTGGACATTTTCTGAATGTCTTTCTTGACATGTTCCCTCTTCCTTTTTAACATGGAACACATTTCCCCCATACTTTTCTTGGGCTAGAAAGACACTGAAGAATATTGCCCTTGAAATTCCTGTCTCTGAAGCCACAGTGACGCGGTTTGAACTGCTGTTCCTCATGGCATTTGAACTGCCATTGTGGGACTTCCCTTCACGGTCTTCCTTCCGCTTTGCTTTCTCCTGTGTCACATCTGCCTTCCAAATGTCGACTGTCTCTTTCTGTTTTGGTTTATGCTCTCATTTTGGAGGCACATGTCCTCCAGCAGCTTCGTAAGGACGCATGGGAAGCACATTTTAAAAATTTCCCATGACTATCGACTTGCTCCTGCTCTCACTCTCTGCGTAGTTCAGCTGGGTATAGAAGTCAAGGTTGGTGCGTTAGCTAAGGAGTAGGCCCCAGCATACTGGGGTCTCGATGCTCACAGGCGACAGGAAGCAGAGGCGCTTGGGCTCCCATCTTCTTGCCAAGTTACTGTTCCACCATTTGCTAAGTCAGTGCTAAACCAGCTCTCCAGCAACATCTGAACTCAGGCCCCCAGGAAGGGGAAAAGAAGCTGAGAGCAAACGGTTTCCCTTAGCATTGTGACTGAGAAAATTGCACTTTGCTGTGGTCCTGTCAGCTCCTGGGGGTGGCTATTTTGTAACCCCTCATCTTATGCAGGGTGGTCCCTTTTGGGGGTGTAGACCCACACTCCCACCACGAGAGCTTTGGGGTTAGTTTCCCATCTTCTATAAGGTTCATTGAAGTCCCAAGTCCAGGCGCCAAGGGACAGGCCGGGGCTATAGCGGAACCACCACTCCAATCATAAGGCCTTCCCAACACCGAAGCCGCAAGGGCATGCCCACCGCTCACCACTGCCCCCAAAGCCAGATGAAGTGGCCCTGCCATTTTGCTGCCCACAACTCTTCCCATCCCCACTAGTCAGGCGTCGGCCCCTCTTGCCTCCTGGCTGTCCCCAGGCTCACCAAGCTCTTTCTCATCTCCTGCCTTTCCACAGGCCATTCCTCTGCCAGGAACCCACTGGAGTTGTCCTTCCCTTATTCGGTCCAAGTGTCATCTCTGAGCCTTCACTGACCACACTGAGCATCACCCCCACCCTTTCCCATTCCCTCAGAGCCCGCCGCCCCCGCGATGCTGTTTGTGTTTGTTAGTCTGCCTCTCCCAATAGACCTGTGTCCAGGTAGTTGATTGGGGAAGTGTTTCCAGGGAAAGGGGAAGAAAAGAGGTGACTGCAGCGGAGGGAGACAGTGTGAGGACACGTGACTGGGTCAGGTGTGCTCTGGATCTCCTGGGAACTACGAACGGTGGCCCAGGGGAAGAAAGGGAGAAGCCTTATACCTTGGCCACCGACTCCTCTGGCCAAGGGTGGCCAGCAGGTGTTTACCTCCCCTGTACCTGTGGGCTGCACATGTCAGAGAAGCCCAGGCAGGACTTAGGTGGCCCTGTGGACGCTCCCTGTGCAAAGCTACAAGCTCTTGCACACACAAGTGGCTGTGGTGGGTGTGGCTGGAATAACAGATGGGGCTGAGACGAGGGCACAGGGACCCTGTGTGGTGCCTCCTCCACCACTCTGGTGGCCAGCACACAGTGAACACTCAGTGAATATCTGCTGAATGAATGGTGCTGCAGGATAGTGGGGCAGAAGCCAAAGAGAGTTAAGAAATAGGGCCAGGAGTGATGGTGCACGCCTGTTATCCCAGAGACTGGGGAGGCTGAGACAGCAGGATTGCAAGTTGGAGGCTAGCCTCAGAAATTTAGCAAGGCCCTTGGCAACTTGGTGAGACCCTGTCTCAAAATAAAAAATAAAAGACTGGGGCTGGGGGTTGTGGCTCAGTGGTAGAGCGCTTGCCTGGCACATAAGGGATGGAACTAGATCTAAAAAAATGTTTTAAATAAATAAAGGTATTTTAGCCAGGTGTGGTGGTGCACTCCTGTAATCCCAGCAGCTCAGGAGGCTGAGGCAGGAGGATCAGAAGTTCAAAGCCAGCCTCAGCAAGAGTGAGGCCCTAAGCAACTCAGTGAGACCCCGTCTCTAAATAAAATACAAAATTGGGTTGGGGATGTGGCTCAGTGGTCGAGTGTCCCTGACTTCAATCCCCAGTACCAAAGGAAAAAAAAAGAAAGGAAAGAAAGAGGGTTTGCAGTTCTGGCGGGTAAGCTACAGCAGTGAGCGGGTGGTGGAGTCAAGGATGCAGGGTTTCTGGAGGAGACGGCCCTTCAGCTGAAATCTAGAAGATGAGCAGGAGCTGGCTGCACGGCTCACTTACATGCAGTTGTATGTCTAGGTAACGTGGCTGGAACCCTGGGGAACTCAGGAGTAACACATACCAAGCTCTCTGTGCACCAGATGGTGGCAAGTGCTCCATGGGCCGTGCCATCTAGCCAGACAGCATGTGGGGTGTGCAACTGCTTACCCAGGGGAATCTGGGGCTCAGAGAATTCGAGTGACTTGTAGTGACAGGGTAGACAACCATCGCCCCCGTTGTACACAGGGCACTGAGGCCCAGAGCAGGGCAGTACTGCCCATGGACACAGGAAGTGAAGGGCAGAGCAAGGACCAGAACCCAGGTCTCCTGACTCCTGGGCTATGTGCCTGCTCCAGAGCTGGACAGATGGAACAGGGCCCAGGAGGAGTGGGGTGAATTAACCACACTGCCTCCCCAGCTACTACCAGAAGAAGCTGAAAGAAGGTACCTGCAAAGCTCGAGAGATGGAATCAGCCATCGGCCGGCTGCGGGCGCGCAGGAAGCTGTCCTACAACACCCAGCAGGCAGACAGCTTTGAACTCTCAGAGCGGAAGGTCCTCAGGATCCTGACCCGGATAAAGCAACAGAACTATGGTGAGGGCCCTGGGCCCTGCTTCCCCTGGGAGCAGGGGCTCGGCTCCCCAGCCCACTTGGCTTCCTTTGCCCATGTCCCCAGGGAGCTGGGAAGTCTGCTTTCCTACTTTGGTCTTAACTACGTGCATCAGTAAATGGGCAGGTAATCAGTCCCTCGCCCCTGGTCCTGCTCTGGACTCCGCCCCTCCTGCCGTGGCCCTGAGCACAGGATGTTCCTAAGAGCTGGGACTGAGAAGGGAGCAGCGATAGATATTGGCAATCCCAGTCCACCAACGACCGCCCTGCAGTCAGTCACAGTGAGGCCTTCTGCAGATGTGCCAAGATTTAGTCCTCGGGAACACATCTTTGCCCCATTTTACAGAAGAGAAAAAAACTGAAAACAGGAAGTTTAAGCGACCTGCCCGAGACCACCCAGATAGCATGTTGGAAAGGGAAGTTCACACCCATGCCTGATCCCCAAACCTATGCTCTTTCCACTAGGCAAGGTTGCATCCTCTGCCCAGGTATCATTTATTAGGCTCCTACAGCGTGACCAGTGATAGCTCAAGGTCTGAAGCCTTCCTAGAGCATACCCACCATCCCTGGCCAGGACCATCACCAGTGGAGCACATCTGCTCCTTTTAAAGCTGTGCGCAGTCCTACTCTTGCCCATGTCCATGCCTCCGATCTTCCTCAGCTATGGGCTGGCTGCTGCTGAGGGCGTTTCCAGCCTAGAGGCTCAGACAGCTCATGTGGCAAAGCCAGGATTTTACTTGGGTCTGCCTGCCTCCCGAGCCAGCCTCACTTTAAAGCATTCCTTCTCCTGCCCACTTCTTCACCAGCTGCCAACCTGCAGAGCCCCTATGCTCAGGTGCCCTGCATCCCACTCTGCCCCCGGCTGGACAAGAAGATGGTCCGGCGGAAGCAGGGCAACCACTATGTGCTAGACCAGTGTGCTTCCACCAGCCTAAGCCCAGACATCCGCAGCCTCCTCTTCCCGTCAGGACCTCAAGGAAGCAGGTGGGTGTCGGAAGGGCCAGGGCCTGTCAGGCCCATCTACCTCCTCCCACAAATGGCCCCTGGCCTGATGCCTGGGGAATCCAGCCTTCCAAGAGATGATGCTTGGGGGCCTGCTTGCTCCAGGGAGAAGGGAGAGGAATGGGAGGGGAAGCCACTAGCCTGTGTACCAGACAGATGAGGGCACTAAGCCTTCTTGTGCCCAGGACTCGGTGACACCCATCTTTCCCAGGCTGGCACCACCCCATTTCCACACAGGATAACCTAACTTTGAACTCTTGTCTAAGCCTTGCTCCAAACTATGAGTAGCAGGCTTAGTACCAGGCAGGGGTGCGTCTCCTGCAGCAGGACCCTTGAGGAGGAAGGACCCTGGCCTTAGTTAGACCCAAGTCCAACAGTGGGCTCCATCGCCTCCACGTCTCTCCCCTGAGCACACAGGGACAACAGAGCCTGGCAGGATTGTGCAGAGAACCAAACACCTCCCTCTCACCCTTCTGTCCACCCCTGCCCAGGGAACACGGCTCTGACAGTGGCAAGTGGCTTGGCTCTCTGCCAGCTCGAACCCACTGACCCTCTGGAGTCCTGATGGGAGCAGTTCAAGGCCTGCAGACACATGGGTCATCAGGCAGGGTGGTGCTGGAGTTGGCTTTTATGGCCTGGTAAGCCAATAAACACCAAGAACCTCAGCCTCGACGCCTGATGCAGGGAAGGTCCCCAGATTTTCCTCTCCTGCCAGGCCCTCCAAGTGCAGGGCCCAGCTGCCTTCAGACTTGAGGCCAGGCTTGGCTCAAAGCCCTGCCCAGGGCTGAGGCTCCTGCTGTAGGTGCCCTGGCACGTCAAGTCTTGGCCTTCTGTCCACGCTTGATGCAGAGTGGGGTCCTCCTCAGACTAGTGTCTCCCCTTTGGACTGAGAGCCCCACAAAGGCAGTGATGGCCTTGTGAAGAGCAGGAAGTGGCCTCAGTCACCATCTTCCCGACAGAGCCCAAGGATGCAGGATCTGTTCCCTGGAGCCCTTGTCCCCCAATCCAATACCACCAAGCCCCGTCCCCAGACTGAGCAGAGTAGCCCCCCAGGGTTCAATAAACAGCCACGTTAAGAAGGTAGGCCAGGGGTTGAAATGAGGACAAGGATCTGACAAGTTTAAAACATGTATTTAAAATACAATTTATAAAATGCTTAATCTGCCGACTCAGGAGCCCGCGGTGCGGGGGTGGGGTGGGGGTGGGCAGCTGCCCTCTACATCAGCAGAGCGAGACTGCAGGGGTGCGGCCCGCCCTCCCATTCCCTTCTGTTCAGACACCCAAGGGGCCCATGTGCACCCCTGGGATCACATGACCACAAAACAGGACCCCAGAGGTTTCTTGAGTCTCTGCTTACCAGGGAGGCTGGGTGCAGCCCTGCCGGCCCATCCCTGAGCAGAGCACCCCCAGATGGGGCAGAGCAGGGTATGGCTGGGCAGGGCAGGGCTGGGCGGGGCAGGTGGGCTCTGGAAGGGGCTGATGGTAGCAGATAGGGTGTTGCCTCCTGCCTGCAGGTGGGGAGCACCCTGATTGAGTGGGCTGAGAAGGGCTGGTCACCAGGCCGGGACCCCCAGCTCCTTTGGTTATAGGCTGACATCAGAGTAGTGGCTCATGGGAAGCGGTTAGCTGGATGGGCTGTGGCCTGGCTCTCGGGGTCTGGGAGGAGCTGGGGGAAGGGACAGTACCATGAAGGCAGATAAAGGGGCAGCAGCTTCAGGTTCCTGCCCCTCATCCCCCTGGGGATTTCCAAGCCAAAGCCTGCAACTTACTTAAAAAAAAAAGAAGGAAAAAAAAAAAAAAAAAGCACTTAATGAAAGACAACTACCAAAAAAACAAAAAACAAAAACAAAAACAAACCCAAAAAAACAGACACACACGCACACGCACACAATCCAAACCGTTTTCCCATCGTCCCTCCCACCTCCCCCCGCACAATACAGTCTCCTCTTTTCTTTCATTTTGCCTGCCACCTCTCCACCTGGGAAGCCGAGGTGTGACTGTTGGTGGTGGTGACAGGCACAGGTGGGCCACAGCCCATCTTTGGCCAGAGGGACGTGGGCGCACCAATCCCTGCCAGGTTCTTAATCTGCAGAGCCCCACCAGCCAGCCTGCCCTTGGCTCCTGCTGGAGCAGGCAGGACACGAACAGGTGGTCCTAAGGCTGAGCAATGGGCACTGCTGGCCTTCCCACCTGGACTACCTCTGTACCCTTCTCCCACTCAAAGGACAGTCTCACCGTGGGCCAGGAATCACTATTACTTGAGGATGGGCACTGGACACTTAGAAGGTGGACACTTGGTTAGGGCAGTGCACGTTTAGATAGCAGCCAGTGTGTTCTTCCTGTCCACTCCTGGGGGTGACCGCTCCCCTGGGACTGAGCTCTGCTCTAGTCCCGCTCCCAGACACTTCCTGGCTTCCCGTGGTTCTAAGGCTGTGCCATGGACTAGTCACTGACTCAATTGACAGCTGGCCCTTCCTCCTGAGGGGAAGATACTGTGGGACACACCTGGGCCTGGCCTACTAGTAAGGCCAAGGCTGAGACCATGTGCACTGAGGTGGAGTGAGCCTGAAAATCTAGCCTGCCATCAGGGCTGCCAAAAGATGCCCTAATCCAAAATCATGCCAACCATTCCAAAAACCCTAGCTGCTGGCCAAGAGTGGGGCGGCCATTTGGCTGGCTGAGGAGTAAGGCGCAGTGCGTTGGGAGAGACCAGAGGGCCTGAGAGGGGCCAGGCTATGCAGAGCTGCTCTCTGGGCAGCTGCCCTCTAGCCTGTTATGCCCTAGGAGCCAAAGCAAATTCCAGGCTCCAGGGAGAGGAGAACTCATCTTCATTCCAAGTCCTCACTTGAAGGACAGCCCAGGCCACTGGGAATTAGCCGACCATCCATCTTTGCAATGCTTCTTCTCCCAACTTTATTCAGACTGGTCTGCTCCCAAGGTACTGATTTCACATGGGAAGCACACCAGGTACAGGTGCCAAGCTGAGGCCACCAATGGAGATGGAGCACTCACAGAGCCTTAAGAGTTCTGGCCTTGCTGGAGGGGCAGGTCTATCTACCTTCTGACCACACTGAGTAGAGGCCCGAAGTCCTGGAGCCAGACTCTCTCCTGGTCTTCTTGTGCTGACAGCAAACACCTGACAAGCCTCACATCCCCTGCTCCTAAGCCAGTTCATCCTCACTCTCTGAAGCTTCCTGCTTTCCTCTAGAAGTAGCAAGCTGGCTGGTAGGAAGCCACCCTGAGGGGTAGGGGAAGGGGAAGTCTGTCACTTTCCCTATCTCCCAAAATACTAAAGGTGGGTTGGCGCCCTCCCCAGGCTCTCTGAGCCTATCGAGCTAGCCCTGTCTCCAGGCAGGGCCAAGAGGCCCGGAACCTAGCTGGGGGAGGGAGGTAAAGGCATGGGGTGCTCGTCTGTCCTGGGGCTGCAGAGCCCTGCCCCTTTTCTGGGCGGCAGTAGGAATACAGAAGCTAAGCTCACCAAACTCCTATTGGTTAATGTTTCCAGCAAATTTCCCAGAAACATTTTTAAGTAGACTACCAAACTACCCTTTCTTAATTAAAAATTCATTAAACTGCTAAAACCCCTCCCATGCACTTTCCTTGCAAATCAGATATTTGTATAAACAAACAAAAATAGGAAGGAAAAAAAAGGAAAGGATATTTTCAAATGGAACTTACTTTTTAAGTGATGAAGACATGCACTTGGGGGTGGGTGGGTGGGAGTTCTCATTTGTGTTTTGAAATCCCAAATTAATGAGCATGATAAACTGTTATTGCTGGCACTGGCTTTACCCCAAGTGGCCAAGTGGCACTGTCTGACTCTCTACTCTGAGTCCTTGGTGGGACCCCCAACCCTCCCCCAACCCCCACCCTTTCCCTTTCCATTGACTTGGAACAGCCCTTGTCGATGTGCCAATCACAGTGGGAAGGGGGGTAAGGGGGGAGGTCACAGTGCATGGGGTTCAAGGTCACAGTGGGCGGAGCAAGGGGGATCACAGTGCAAGTAAGTCAGGTCGTTCCCTCTGCTCAAGTCCAGCTGTCTGCCACGGCAGTGCGACCCGTGGCGGACGACCCAGGAGGTGGTGATGGCGGCAGCAGCGGCATCCTTTCTTGCCTGCATTTATCTGCGCTGTTTGAAGCCTTGTGACCCATCAGGACCCAAAGGCTGTCTGATCACATTATTGGGCTGCCTGCTGTCTTCGGGCTGGGAGATCCTGGTTGGCCTGAAGGGAAAATCAGAGGAAGGACTGAAGCAAAATATAAAATATGCCCCCAAATCATAAAATCAATCATGCCTGTGGCTGGGGCAGAAGTCACAGTGGCTATCAGCTAACTGGTTCCATCAGCATGCTTCTATGACAAGCAGCCTGGGGCATCTCCTAGTTGGGAGGTCTGGGTGGATGGGGGTCAGTGGTCCACGCTCAGCAGCCCATGCTGTCCAGAGACAGTGGCCACAGACAGCACACCCTCCACAGAACCACATGGCATACACTTTCCAGTGTTGGCCAGGTAAAGACCCCCAGTCACTAGCCCAGAGTGGACCAGTATTCTGCCTCATGCTTCCCCCTAAACCATGTAGTTAGTGGCTTACCAATATTACTAGAGAAGATAAAGGAAATGGGCTTTTCCACTCTAGGAAGGTGAGGACTGAGAGGAGAAAACAGATAATAGATGTTCCTTCAAAATAAGGCCAGGGCCCAGGTATAGTGGTGCATACCTATAACCCCAGTGACCTGGGAAGCTGAGGCAGGAGGACAACAAGATTTCAAGGGCAGTTTCAGCGACTTAGTACAACCCTGTCTCAAAAAACAGGGAAAAACAAACAAAACAGGCTGGGGATGGGGCTCAGTGGTAGTGTCCCTAGGTTCAATTCCCAGTACAAAAAAAAGTACAAAGGTTAGTTCTTCAAATCCCAATATACCAAATCATCAAAGAGGCTCTTTCAAGTTAGGCAGCATGTCAGCAACCCCACCCAGCCGAACCCTCCCAGGCCTCCAGAGTCAGCTGGGTCACTGCAATACAGATTGAATGGGCCCAGCCAGGCCCTGCGGCTGCTGGTGCTCCTCCTGCTCCTCCTGGGTGGACAGCCACACTCACCTATCGAGGATGGGTTTCTCCTGCTCTTCCTCGGGGCTGGCGCTGCCCAGGATCCGCTTCCGGGCTTCGGCGTACTCAGCCTCCCGTTGTGCTAGGGACTTGACCGGAAGGGCTGGCCTGCTGGTGGAGTTGGGGCTGCTGACCACACCGTTGCTGGTGGGCCTCTTGAGGATGCGGATCTGTGGAGGGGGTCCCGTGGGAAGGCTATCGTCTTGAATCACAATGGGCACTTTGGGAGGAGATTTGGATTTCCTGCTGACAAAGAGCAAACACAGCTTCACAAATCCCACCTTTGACCAGGAGGCCCCCCACGCCCACGCCTGCCCTTACCACCTTCCTCCCTCTCCCCACTAACTCTATTCATCAGTCTCTGGTTTCTGACCAGACATTCAAATTCCCCTCAAGAAGGGTCTCTCAAGAAAGCCACCTTGTCACCAGCTCCGCAGCACCCAGGAACTGCTGCTCAGCCCTAACTCCTGGCCAGGGGCCAGAACGCTTCCTCACCCTGGGACTTCCGCCCATGTCTACCACAGGTATAGCAAACACCATTCGGCCCCTGAGGCAAAACATTCCACCTTCAGAATCCAATGACTTCAGTTATTAAAGTCCCAGCCTCCCTGTGCAGGGCAGAGTGTTAGAGGCTGATGGCCAGCCTGGGTCTCCACCACATGGGCTCCAACCATACACTGCCACAGCCTGCTGCTGAGAGTGACCTGTCTCCCAGAGACCAATACACCAGACTACTGCATCGTGCCTTCCACAGAGCTGGGCAGAGACTTCCTTCATAGGGCACTGGCCTGCTGGACAGCGGCGGGGCTGGGGTGAAGAACGAGCCTGGACCAGGGCTTGGCAGTGCTCCAAGCTGGGGTGCACGTCAGGGCCACGTGTCCACAGGGAGAGGTGACACTGACACAGGAGGAGACACACCATGGGGAGGGAAGGAACGAAAGCCACAGGAGAAAGGATCCAAGGCAGGAATGACCACCCACGCCAGTCACCAGGACCCTCCCAAAGCCGTCAACTAGCTTCAGAACCAAGCAGGCCCATGGGGGTCTTTTCCAGAGCCAGGGCTATCGGGAGGGGTAGGGACCAGAGGAACTCTGCAGCAGGAACAAAAGGGACAGGGGCCTGTGACGAGGGGGGTGCACCTGCTGAGACAGACAAGGAACTGGAGGCCCCTGGGGAACACTGTGCAGCCTGTTGGGCAAATCCAAAGTCTTACCCTCCTTCCTGCTGCCTGTCCCTGGGAAAAACCAACAGGCTACCTAAGCCCAAAGTCAACTGTCATCTGCTCTGGATGACATCTGCCATTTCCTCTGCTCTGGGGTGGGGAACAAAGCTATCCTTAAAGGTCTCTCAACTTCCTAGACTCTTTCCTTTCAGGACACCCTCAACTGCCAAATCACCGCGGTCCGAGGGAAATCAACTGTCCAAACTCCCCACATCACAGAGGAAGAAACTGATGCCCACAAGGGACGACTTACCCCAAACCTCGGAGCAACTGGGCACAGCCAGGCCTAAAACTTAATGTGGCAACTTGTCACCTTCACTGTCCACCAGATGACCTCACACAAGGGGACTAATGAGGTCAGAGGCAGGCGCAACACCCCAACCTCACTCCCAAAGCCTTGAGTCACCATGCCCTGGTCTCCAATGGGAGGGAAGGGTTTGCTGCCCAGAAGCCTGGCCTGCTAACCTAGCAGCCAGCTGAGAACACCGCTGACTGCTCAGCTCTCCTCGGCAGAGAGCACAAGTCCTCAGACCAGACAGCAGCCTTACCTCTCCTTTTGTGTGATCTTCAGTTTTTTTTCCAATCGTCTGTCTATTTCCTAGAGGAAAAAAATGTATATAAAAAGTGGAAAAAATCTCTCTCAAATAAAAACTTACGTCTTTATTTTCAGAGCTAAGGGCAGTGTCTTCTCTCTAGCCAGGGACACATGACTGTGTCCTTCGAGATAAAGGATGTAGACTAGACTCGGGGGTTTGGGCTCCTGACTACCTCTGTGGGTCCATCTCCTTCTAGTCCATGGCCACAGCAATGATCTAGACATTGTCCAGATGGGCTCTTAGCACAGGCTCCAGGCTTCTGACCTATCCCTCACAGAGTCACTTAAATCAACTTTCTAAATGTGTGTGATCATGTCACTTCCCCACTCAAAACCCTTCAACTGCTTGTGGGACCACACCTAAGATTGGGAGCCGCCTCACCCATACCTCCTCCTGTCTTCTGCTCCCATGCTGCACCATGGCAGTCCAGAGCTGCTACAACCCAAGAACCCTGGTGCTGCTCCACCTGGCTGCCACTCCTCTACCCTGGCAAGCTTCCACTTATCCTGCAAAACCCAAATGTCTCCTCTCTTTTATGAAGTGTCCTCTGATCCCACCAGCACGATTAATCACCAGGTTCTGGGGGTAAACGCTCCCTGTCACTTTCCTTCATGGTCACATATATCAACTATTTTATAACCTATTTTTAACTGGTATGGACATGAACTCTCAGTTCATGTCCATACAGCACCTAGCAAAAGGCCGAGAGTAAAACAGAAACCTTGAATTTATAGAACTGAAGTTCATAAGTCTACTAGTGCATCCAGAAGGGACAACAGGATTCCTCTTGGAACTAGAGCCTGGCAGGTCCCAATTAACACAAAACCACCTCTTTAGAAAAAAGCAGAGAGAAGACAGGTTGAGAAGGAACAGAAGATGGTCTACTCTCCAAAACATCTGGCCCCAAACTCCCACCATGCTGGGCCTAACTTCCTGTCATGAGCAGGACACGGGTGCCCTTGGCAGTCTGAGCCCAGCACAGGAACTCTTGTCTGTGAATCCTCCATGTATGGGGGTTGGGGGCACTATGCACAGGGCAAAAGCCAACTTTCCCAGCTCTTGGGCTGTCCAATGCTTTTCTTTATGTCCTATTCACTGGGGGCAAACATCTATTGGAAGCACTTGCAAGCAAAATGATGGATTTCTCTGGAGAGCCAATCTCTTAACAGCAACTCTCAGCCAGGAGTGGTTCCACCCACCAGGAGATAAGTGGCAAAGTCATGAAGTTTGATTGTCACTACCAGGGGAAAATGCTATTGGGCAGAGGCCAGGGAAGCTGCTGATCATCATACAATGCGCAGAACAACCCCCATGAGGAATTACCTAGCCCCCAGTCAACAGTGCTAAGTTGGGAAACCCTGACTGGTAAGATGCATGGGATTTCCAAAGAAGTCCACCACCTACAAAAGATTCAGTAGTGTGGCAGGAAGGTCCTAAGATTTGCAGAGATCTGCCTCAGGGCCTTGCCTGTGGCCGTTTTCCTGAGTGCTCTGTAAGTCCTACAAATCACTGCATTCTACAGTTCATGGTACAGTTCAAGGTGGCTAGCTCTAGTCAACCCTCCTAAATTTTTACTGATTCATTTGAGCTACTGACTGGGAAATATCTTCTTTCTAGTAAATCAAGCAGTTCATCATTATTTTGCCTACGACCCCCTTCCGTCTTCTTATTATATCTCCTATGAACAACACCAAGTGAGATGGAATCATATGAAGCTGGAGTCAAATCCAGCTTCACCGACACCCGTCCTGATTGGTGCTGAGCTAGGTTTAAGGCCTGTCTGGGCAAGGACAACACACAAGACTCCGAGGGCATCGCAAGTTTCTGGAAGCCTGAGGAGGCGCCACAGTGACGCCTCTTTCTCCAGCTTGGAGCATGGTTCACCCAGTGAGAGACTGAGAATGACCTGGATGCTTCTGTGAATTGACTAACAGACACAGAATCTGTGCCCGCTGTATAGTTTGTGTCAGAACTGTAATTTATTAATACCAGCATTATCAGGCATGGTGGCGCATACTATTAATCCCAGCTACTTGGGAAGCTGAGACAGGAGAATTTCAAGTTTGAGGCCAGCCTGGGCAATTTACTGAGACCCTGTTTCAAAATTTTAAAAAAGTGTGTGTGGGGGAGCAGGAATGTAGCTCGTTGGCAGAGCACTTGACTGGCATGTGCGTGCTGGTTCAATCACCAGTATGGAGTGTGGGGTGAAGGAACCAGTGTTATTTCCTGAGTAAATACTATGTCTCACATTAGCCTAAAGCCTACTACCTCCTAAGGGCTCTTCAAGGATTTCCACCAATAACTTCTTGTTTTATTAAAGTTCCACTGTATCATGTCTTTCCAATCTGAAACCAAGACGGCCTATTCAAGTTTCTTCATCATAAACACAAAGTTTAACATCTGTGGGATTTAGATGCCTTCAAAGAGGGTTGAAATCAGGTGCCTGCAGAGGCCAGGCACTATGTGCAGGTGCAAACCTGGGGAGTGAACTGGCAATAGGCCACCATCAATTCCTGGCTGGCTGGGCTAGATCTGCTATTTCAAGAGACTTCAAATTCAAGATTTTTAAGGAAAAGCTCTGAACTTTTAAATTTTATAATTCTCACTTCATCACTATAAGGGTCAAAAAGCCCATGGAGGCAAATGGGTCTAACATATTAGCTAAATCTGAGAGGTCCCTCTTCTTTAGGACTCTAGGGAAGATAATCTGCCCCGCACACGGACCTGAGTGGAAAAATGACCTTCAAAAGAACATTATGGGTCATGTCTGAGTAAATGTGCTTTTGTCCCCAAACCAGAGCATGACCAGCATACTTGACATAATAGTACCAGTGGTTTTAAAAATGCCAGACATCAAGGTAAGCTACTGGTAAATGTCATTAGATATTCCTCCTGCCACTGCCCCCAATCCAAACCACTCTCTGTACTGCAATCACTGAAAGTCCCTTCCAACCCCACCACACCAGGCAGGATGGCGTTAGCAGGGTTGGAGAGGGCTTCTTCCATTAGATTACAGATTGGGATAGACAACCGAGCAGCTTTGGTGGAAAGCGGATCCTGGCCTTGGCCAGATGGCCAGTCAGATACCAGTGTGCTGAGAGCTGTCCAAGCAGGATGGGAGTGCTTTGCCAACAGTTGGAGAGGGCACTGCGTTTCACCCTGGAATCTGTCCAGTGATCATGAGTCAGTCTACTCTCTGCTTAGACAAGGCCCTGCAGTCAATCTGCTCTCAGATCCTGCTCTGAAAAGGTGAACCAAGTTAAAACTTGCCTACAGGGTACACTACAAGAACAGGAATCTCCTGCAGAGATTCAACATCCCAAGGCAACCAAACAGGCCTCACACAGACATGGGCTGAAATTAGGAATGAAATTACCGAGGGGCACCCTCCCTCTTTACAAGGATGCACAGATCCCTGCCCTTGGTCAAGGCACCTGTTTTAGAGCCCAACCTCCACGGCTAGTGCAAGAAACACGTAAGCCCTGTGCCTGTTCCAAGTGGGTACCAGGGCACATGGCCAGTGTGAAGGCAGAAGCACACTGCAGGGGTGTGGCTGAGATCTGATGTGCCATGGCTTCTCCTCCTGGAAAGGCTCTTTGGTTTTGCCAGGCAGCACTGAGCAGGCTCTGGATTACACTCTGTGCTCTGATAAGTAGGGTGATTTTCTTTCTGGGTCCCAATCCCAAGCAAAAGGTTTGTTGCTGCCAAACTTGGGCATGGCTTGCCTTGTGGGGTTACACCACTACAAAAACACAGTACATGTTTCTTGTTCTTGGAGAACAAGCAAAGCCAGAGGCAAGAGTGGAGGTGGGAAATCATACAGAACCACAGGAGGAAGGGAGGTGGTTTGGACTGGCTGGTCCTAGAGGGAAGGTAAAGGAGAAGCCACAACCATGAGGTGACTGAAATCAGATGTCAACATCTTCAATGAACTGAACTCACCTGAGCAGGAAGTGCAGTTTCACTGGCTGCAAGTGCGGCAGCTTTGCAGTGAATGTGCTCATGTGAGCTTCAGGCAGGAAGCTGGGGGGGAGGGGGCGGAGTTTGCTAAGAGTGTGCTGGGGACAAGGTCATTCCAAAAGGAGAGGGTGGGGAAAGAGCAGCCTAGGACAGCGTAATTTGTTACATAGTCACAACCTGTGAATGGAACAAAGAGGACAGAGACCGTGCTGCATGCCAGGCAGACTACAGCAGCAGGTTCACTCCTGTAATATTAAGAGGATGAGAAAGGAAAAGAGAGGAAGAGTAGGAAAGGCAGAGGGAAATACACAGGCCACTGTGGGCCTGGGCGTGAAGTGCAGCAACCACAGCAACTCAGGTAGGAATGTTCAGAAGCCCTGGGGGACTGACCCCAACTAGCCAAACTCACAAGAGACAAAGTGAACAAGCCCCATCTCCCTCTGTTACTCTGTGAGGGTGGGAGCCACTGTTCTGCCCTCACTGGTGCCTGACCTGCTGCTGCCTACTCTCAAGAGCCACCCTTCCCTGTCCCACTCCGCTACCAGGTGCCACAGAACTGAGGTAAAGGAACAAATTGCCCTGCTCCATCACATCCCCTCTCTGGTAACAGGAATCCTCTGGTCACCAACTAAGAAGTAGAGGAGTCTGACTTAAGTGGAGATCTGGAGAACCCTTGGTTCCCAGCTCCGCCTCAGGAACATACACCTCTGCATTGGCAACAAAGCGACTAAGTAGCTTTTCCTGGATAATGTCTCTCACGTTCAAGGAAAGACAACTGGTCTTAAAACTTCCTGTGGATCAGTATGTCCCACAGGGTCACCTGGTCTTGCCTGGCGTCCTTAAGTCTCCAAGTGGACAGGGAGTGGGAGTTGGAGGGGATGAAGAAGAGACAAACGGATTTCTCTTAGAATTAGGCCCCAAATTTTAGAAAAACATAAAAAGGAGATAAGACACTGCAAAGGAGAAGGCAGGATTACCATCACCACCTTCTGGCCCTGAGCTCCCACCACAGCAGAATGCATGCGGGGCCTCAACTCTTCAGTCCCAGGCAGGACTTTAGCACTCAGACCCCGAGTAGGAGATGGCTGGTATTGGGCTCCTCTGACAGGAAGATTCCTTGACAAGGTGCCTTATGTTTCTCATATCACAAATCTGGATGTGACTCTGGCTTTTCCTCTGAGGGCCCCAATTCCACTTGGGAGTAAAGCAAAGGAATTTATAAGGTAGAAGTAACCTACAGCAGCAAAGCCTAGCCTAAATCAGATTAAAAGGTCTCTGAGGCTGGGGATGTGACTCAGTGATAGAGCATTTGCCTGGCATGCATGAGGCCCTGGGCTGGATCCCCAGCAAAACCCCCCACCCCGCCACAGTCTCTGTACACTTAATGTGCAATTCAAAGAGATTTCTCCAAACAACTGCCAAGTCAATTTGTTTAGTTTTGCTTCAGCCCCTGCTCACTCGCGCTCTGTCTTTGTTGTATTGAGAACTGAATCTACTACTGAGCTATATCCCCAGCCCTTTTTATTCTGAGATAGGGTCTTGCTAAGTTGTCCAGGCTGGCCTTGATGAACTCCCTGTCCTCCTGCCTCAGCCTCCAAGTGTACCTCCTGTTTCTCTGTTAGTGCCATAATAGTGACAGGGTCCTGCCCCAGCAGGGCTGGCCATGTCCAATGCTCCTACTTATTCTACCACTCCTGGCAGTCCCAGAGGGAGAAACACCCAGAATCCTACCACCCCAGGATGATTTCACAGTGTGCTTTAGGATCACTGTCAGGTTAAAAAACTAAGTGAACTTGCTGGGTGCAGTGTACATGCCTATAACCCAGCAGCTCGAGGTGCTGAGGCAGGGGGGTTGCAGGTTTAGAGGCCAGTCTTGGCAATCTCAAAATAAAAAGGACTGGGCAGGGATTGTGGTTCAGGGGTAATGTGCTTGCCTAACATGTGTGAGGCACTGGGTTTGATCCTCAGCACCACATAAAAATAAACAAAAATATAAATAGATAGATAGATAGATAGATAGATAGATAGATAGATAGATAGGACTGAGGATGTAGTTCCATGGTAGAATGCCCCTGGGTTCAATTCCCACTACTGCAAAAGAAATAAAGAAGAAAAAAAAAAAGCATCTGACGTAACCAAGGCATCATCATGAAGGGCTTTGGCAGGGCTGCTATATAGAACACATCATTCAATTAATTCTTACTTGTTTGCCAGGGAAAAACCACCCTTTGCTTTCCTTTCCAAGTGCATTCAGCTTGCAGGGTGTCTCTGCACAGGCGAATAGGGAGTCCCTTGGGCCCTGCTTTATACCAACTCTAGCCTGTCACCCAGTGTGGGCGGCCACCACCTTCATGTGGCTAGCGAGTCCTTCTCACACAGCCAGTCCAAACCAAGATGAGCTCACTGTAAGAGCCAAATGTAAAAGCATATTCCCCAGGCCTGGTACAAAAGGAGCGTGCAATGCCTCATTCATGGGTTTAATACTGAGTACATGCTGAAATGAGGCCAAATCAGGCTCAATGAAAAATATAAAAATTTCACCTGTTTCTTTGCACTTTTAAAAGGTGGCATCTAGAACCTATAACACATGTGACTCTCACTGTGCCCTCTGCTGGACAACACCGTCTTGGAGTCTAACCTCAGGACAAGAGGTGTCCAGCACACAGGGGCATGCTGCTAGCTCATGTGAACCTACCCTAGAGGGCCCTGTCTGTCAGCCTGGCTGACGGCAACGAGCACTGACTCAGTGCCGGGGGTCAGCTCAGGCCCTTCTCTGGGTCACATTCACCACAAGGACCTCCACTGCTGCCGAATTCAGCGGTGAATTCCAAATCCTCATTCCTCTCAACCTCTCAGCAACACCAGACAAGGCTCAAGGATCCGTCCATGAAGAACCAACCTCCCAGACACTGCTCTTGGTGTCCAGTCTACCTCCCGGGTAGCTCCTTTCCACACTCTAAGGTGGACCCCTCCTTGGGTCATAGGTTCCTCTTCCTTGTCTGACCCCTTGAGATTTGGACGTCTCTTATTCTGTATCCACACTGGCTTCTTAAGTGGCCACATCTAGGTCCACAGCTTTATGAACAGTGATACTTAACCGGTGACTCAATGCTCCTACTTAAATTTCAAGAGATATCCAACTTACACACAGTCTCAACAGTCTCGGCATTCCCATCTTCCAGGGACTTCCAAAGACTTGTGAGTACTCTGATGACTCTTTCACAAGCCACCTCAACAGAACTTGTGGGTCTGACTTTCAGAACACACTCTCGACTTTCTCAACATCCCTGCTGCTGCCATCCTGGTGCAAACTGCCAACGACCAAGGTCTTCAATGGACGGCTGCAGCAGCTTCCTACTCAACCTCTGTCTTCCATTCTTTTTTTCTTTTCTTTTCTTTTTTTTTTTTTTTCATACTGGGGCCTGAACCCCAGGGGTGCTCTACCACTTAGCCACATCCCCAGACAGACAGGCAGACAGGCAGACACACACACACACACCAAGAGGGAGAGAGACAGACAGACAAACACACGTTTCTTTCTGTGGGAGAAACTTCATAAATTCCCATCTTGAGACCGATTGTCTAGCTTTGGGTGCTACTTCAAAGAGTGTCCACAGGGAAGTGAAGCCACGTCGCCCATGTACACAATGTGCTCAGGGTCTAATAGCTAAATGGGCAAAAAGGAACACAACAAGGAACACATCAGGTGAAGCAGGGGTCATGGGAAGTCACCATATTCAAAAAAGAGCTAAGGCTGAGCTGGGCACCATGTGTAGCTCTGGGTTCGATCCCCAGAACCAAGAACAAGCAAACAAACAAACACAACACTAAGGCTGCCTTAGGGATTTCTTGGTGGGGAGCAGCAGGAACCACATTCTCAAGCACCTGTGATAGGCAAAAGGCACCAATGTCACCACCTGGAATCCTTGTCACAATCCCTGGACTGAAATTTGGCCTTGCTGAATACTCAGAATTTAGGTGACTTGCCTGAGGTTACAAAACTAGTAAGGGACAGCACAGAACCCTAATCTTCAAGAAGAGAGAACATAAAAATTTGAGTGACAGGAAGGTGGCAGGAGGACCCAATGCGTGGGATAAAGGCTGACAGGTGGTACCACCCACCTGCTTCTGTACCCATGCCAGTCTGGTGCAAGGCCAAGTGTCCTGAGGGAGGACTGCAGCAGAGGAACCAACTTCCACAGTCCAGACCTTCAAGCTTTGCAGAACTCAAAAGCAAATAGTTATTCAGCAGAAATCAGACCCAGAAATTTAGATGTGTCCCAGGCCAGAGGGCCTCAGAAAATTTGCAAAATTTGCAAATTCCCATCTTGAGACAATGTCTAGCTTTGGTAGCCAGATGTGGTGGCACTTGCCTGTAATCATAGCAGCCAGGGAGGCTGAAGCAGGAGGATCACAAGTCCAAAGCCAGTCTCAGCAACTTAGTGAAGCCCTAAGCAACTCAGCAAGGCCATCTCTAAATAAAATATTTAAAAGGGCTGGGGAGGGCTGGGGTTGTGGTTCAATGGCAGAGCGCTTGCCTAGCATGTGTGAGGCACTGGGTTCGATCCTCAGCACCACATACAAATAAATGAATAAAATAAAGGTCCATCAACATCTAAAAAAAAAAAAAAATTAACAAGGGAGGCGCTGGTTATGTGGCTCAGTGGTTAAACATCCCTGGGTTCAATCCTTGGTACCAAACAATAGAAGTCTAGCTTTGGGTGCTCCTTCAAGGAGTCTGTGTGGGACAGCAAAACCATGTGGCCCTTCACTGTAAAGTAACAGGACAGACAGCGGAAACGGTGAGGAGCCCTGCCCTGCAAGTAAAATAACAGGTAAAGTCTAATGGGGTTCCCACTTTCTCCCATTTTTAAAAAGATTGCTTTTCCTTTTCAGTTTTCATATAACACATTCGACATACAACACTATGAAAAGGCACACCAACCCTGAGAGGCAGCAAGGAGGAGACCTCTCAGGCAGCCTTGGGAACTCTGGACTCCAAATTGGACAGAGGCTACAGCGCGTACTGGAGTTGGGGAGGCCTTGCACTCAGAGCACCGGGGTGCCTGCCGACACTGCTCTGCAGAACTCTCCTCCAGGGGGGCAAATTCTATTAATTCACTATCACAAATCAGGAGATGAAGCTGAGAGAAGCGTGGGAAGTGTTCACCCCCAATTTAGACCTGGCATTTAAATACCAGTCTTCTGACTTCCACTGTCACCAATGGAGGAAAAGGGGGATGTTTACTGACAGGGGGCTTATCTGTTCTTGTTTCCATCTCCAACAGAGATGTCACAGCTCTTCTTCCTAGGAAAATATCAGGTACTCTGATTTTGGAGGATGGAACAAAGTCACTAATCCCCCACCCCTGATTTTATGGTAATACCCAAGTACACACTTATCAAAGTCCAGTTAGATTCCAGGTATTCAGCAGAGGCCTGAGTACACAATGCACTCTGAGCCTAATGGCTTACTGGGCAGAAAGAAAACAGAGGAACACATTAGGTGACACAGGGAGGAAAGGAAAGCAACCACAACTTAGATAAAGGCATCCAATTCAATAATTAAAAATATCAAGCAAAAATTATTTATGTGTTATCTTCTCCCACTTGGTTAAATGTTAAAAAAAAGTCATCTCTCAATATGATCAAGATTTCAACCAGGAGTCACTTTTAGTATCTCAATCAACTACAGCATTATCCATTTGGCTCTTCAGCACCAAGTTCAAGTTTCGGAGACCTGAAATTGATTAGCTCATCCAGGCTACAGAAGCAGGTCAATGCCAAGTGAGAACAAATAAAATACTTCAAAGGGACCAGCAAAGCAGCATCTAAAGTACTTAGTTAATTATCTGGTGACAATCAAATGTAAACAAAGCACTGCAAGCCAGTCCCTGAGAGTGTGGGCTCAGGATGCAAGTTGGGCTGGGACTGACCTCATGATTTCCTTTGCAGGACCAGGGATAATAGCACCTCACACTCCACCAGGTCACTGATGATGAATGTAAAAAGGCATTCTGCCCACACTGCACACCTCTCAGAAGCAGGAGTGGTGGCTTGCAGGTTTATGGGCAGTGTCTGTTCACCAGTGAGATGGTCAAGGAAGAGTGGTGACAGGAACCAAGGTACAGTGGTGCACGCCTGTAATTCCAGAGGCTTGGGAAGCTGAGGCAGAAGGATCACCAGTTCAAAGCCAGCCTCAACAACTTAGCAAGGCCCTAAGCAACTCAGTGAGGCCCTGTCTCAAAATAAAATATAAAAACAACTAGGGATGTGGCTCAGTGGTTAAGCACCCCTGGGTTCAATACCTGGTACCAACACGGGGTGGGGTGGGGTGACAGCCAGACTCAAGTCATAAATGTCCTGTACAATCTTATTTAGGCATCACAGTCCCTGAAGAATGCCATTTTAACCTGTATTTATTATTCTGTTTGGAAAGGAATGAATGCTATTTCCTGTGTTCCTCTGTGGGTGTGGGAATGACTTACTGTGAGGGATCCTTCCTCCCCTGAACCCAGAGCTTCCAAAGTACTAGGTGTAAGTGCTCTGCCATTAAGCTACATCTCCAGACCTCTCTATTATTTTGAGAAAGGGTGTCATAAGTTGCTAAGGCTGCCTTGAACTTGCCATTCTCCTGTCTCAGACTCCTGAGTAACTGGGATTACAGGTGAGCAGCCCACACCAAGCTTGTGAGGGTTACTTTGTCTCAGCAACAGAGAATAAAAGATTTATTACATATAGACCACTGTTGAGACTTGTTCCTCATGTCTCTGCTTGGTTTTAACCTTAATCTTCCCAGCAAAAGCCTTACAGAGAGAGGTGTTAAAGAGAAAGATGAGTGGCAGAGGCTAATAGACCTAACACACTTAGTCCCTGTTTTTGGTAATAGAGATTGAATCCAAGGGTACCACTGAGTTACAACGCCAACCCTTTTTACTTTGAGACAGCATGTGTCTGGCTAACTTGCTGAGGCTGGCTTCTAACTTGTGATCCTCCTGCCTCAACCTCCTGATTGGCAGCGATTACAGGTGTGCACTGCTATCGCCCAGTTTGGCAAAGAATCTCTACCATCACTACTTAAAAAAAAAAAATCAGGTTGGGGATACAGCTCAGTGGTAGAACACTTGCATAGTATAAGGCCCTTGGTTCTACCTCCAGCCCTCCAAAATATATATCTCCACATACATATATAATTTCAATCTGTACTTCAGCCATAGATTTAAGTAGCTAAACTCAACCTTTCCCTAGGAAACCAACAAATCAGTTGTTGTCCTGATAGAAGAAAAGTTTCTATCCCCATGGGGGAGATGTCCCAGGAGTGTACACCACACCTTGTGGAGAATGGGGATGTGACCAGCCAGGAACTGACACTACCTGTGGGCAGGTCACCACAGTGCAGTGATGGGGAATAAAAAGTAATGCCTGGGCTATCAGACAACGTGACCTTCTCCTGCCGGATTCTACCAACAGCTTTAGAAAGATACACTAAATTCTCTTGCACAGTAAGAGGAAAATGAAGAAGGCCTGTGACTGCCAGAGTTTCCAGCCCACAGTGCATGGCAACCATGGTAGCTCCCTTGTATACCCAGAGCATGATGGGAACAGAACAGCCAGCCCCATGCAGCCTCAATGAAAAGGGCTGAGAAGTTTCTACTGAAAACCTCATTATCCTCCCATCTTTGAAGCACAGTGAAACAGACCTTTTTCCAAAGTCCAGGGACAGAATGCTTTACATGAGCATGCCTAAACTGGCCAAATGTTTTGTAGAAAGCTGCTTCTGAGAACATCGTAGTCCCGAGAACTCAATTTTTCAAAGAAGACCAGAATAGTTGAGAGGGAGTCACTTCATACTTGGTATACTTGGGTTTGTGCTTTGACACCATAACTTACTTCCTTGACTGTAAAGACAGAAGGAAATCCGTAGCTACTGCCCCAAACAAATCTTTTTTTTTTTTTTTGGCCTGCTACCCACTGCCAACTGTACACACATCATAATGACAGCAGCCACAGGAAGCAATTAGGACCCCAAAGAGAGGTGGCAGTGTCACTTGGGGGCATGGCCTCTTCTCTAAAGAGAAGTAAATAAAAGTTCTTATCTCCCAAATTAAAATTTAGTTATATCACACCATTGCTAAAAAGAAAAGGGGAGCAGGTATTCAAAACTCTCCACCACTCTCAGGATGAAGTCCAAGCTTCCAGAACCAAGGACAAGGAAGCCCTTCCCAATCGGGCCCCTGCGTACCTCTCTGGCCTCATCTCTTTCCACTCAGTCCTGCCAACCCTCTCCCTCCCGGCTCAGCCGGAGGGAAATGCTTATAGCTCCCAGTGCTTGCACCTCTTGCTTCAGTCTCATGGCTGCAGGCCTCGGCCCTACAGCCTACCACCTACCCTCCCAGAATGAACATGGCTTTATTTGGCTGGTCTTTCCAATTTTTCTTTTTCTTTTTTTTTTTGGGGGCGGTGGGGCTTTTCACTATTGCCCAGGCTGGCCTTAAACTTGTGATCCTCCTACCTTAGCCTCCCTAGTAGCTGGGATTAGAGGTGTACACCACCTCACCTGGTCTTTCAAATCTCATGTAGGCATCATCTCTTCTACAGGACTGTCTCTGATTCCAGTCATGGTATCCACTCAAACCTCTTCTACAGGAGTGTTGCTGTCTTACCTGTCTGACTCCACCGCTGGACAAGGCCTCAGTGACTGGTACACAATTGGTATTCGATGTTTACTAACACCTTCCTATGGCGTATGTGCCACCCAGCATCACTGAAGGGGCAATGTTTAGAAGACTGGCTCATGTGGACAGAAAGTAAACATAATTTGAATTTTTTTTTTTCTTTTTGGTACTAGAGATTGAACCCAGGGGCATTTAACCACTGACCCACATCCCCAGCCCTTATTTTATTTAGAAACAGGGTCTCGCTGAATCCCTTAGGGCCTTGCTAAGCTACTGAGGTTGGCTTTGAACTCGCAATCCTCCCGCCTTGGCCTCCCCAGCCACTGCAATTATAGGCTTGCACCACTGTGCCTGGTCATAAGTTTGAATTTTTAATGTAGAAACCAGTTATCCATTAACTTATTAAAATGTTTTTTCTTCCCAATAGCTACATAACTTAATCTCGAGAAAAAGAATACAAGGAAATTTTTGGGATACAGGGAAACCAGAAGTTGGCAATGCTTCATTATAACCACTGATCCAATTTAATTTACGTATTATCTACCTTCCCTTACTCGGGTTAGCTCATTCCCCGCAAGATGGACCAGGTCACACTTCATGAATTTTTGGTTAAACAACTGGTTAAAAAAAAAAAAGCTAGCTTTACGCCATCAGAAAGTGAACCTACTGCTGATTTTTTTTTTTAAGCACAAAGACAGACAGCCTTCCAATTACAAAATGCTCTATTTGTCCCTTGCAATTTACTTAAGGTGAGGACACAATTTAAAGTTTGAATAAGGAGATAAGGAGCCAGGGTACAACTCAGTGGTACAGTGCATGCTTACTATGTACAAGACCCTGGGTCTGATTCCCAGCCCCCCAAAATAAAGCTTGACTCAACATTAACTCAGTTTTACATTTCATTTCTCCCAAAGGCAGTGTGTGAATATGTATATGTCTGTGTGAGTATGTATTTTTTGTTTTTTTTTTTTTTTTTTTTGTACTGGGGATGGAACCCAGGATGCGCTACCACTGAGCTACAGCCCCAGACTTTTTATTTTGAGACAGGGACTCACTAAGTTGTCCAGGCTGGCCCAGAACTTGTGCTCCTTCTGCCTCAGGCTCTTGAGTAGCTGGGATTACAGGTGTGTGCCACCAAGCCATGCTAAAGGCAGCACATTGCTGAAGAAGCATTTCCTTGGTGAAATGTAAGTTATCTTCCTTGAACTGTCTTGATTTGAAAGTGGTAATGGAACAATTTTACAGTAGATAAGTGTTCACAGTACTAACTAAAAAAGCAAGAGCTGGGCACAGCAGCGCATGCCTATAATCCCAGTGGTTAGGAGACTGAGGCCCTAAGCAACTTAGTGAGACCCTGTCTCTAAATTAAAAATAGAAAGGGTTGGGGCATGGCTTGATAGCCATAGCTCCCCTATGTTCAATCCCTGGTCCCTGCTCTAGAAAAAAAAAAGAAAAGAAAAAAAAAAGTCTATTTGCAGAATATTTGAGGTGTTTCTCAAAGTCACTTTCCCTGAATGACACAACAGCACTCAAAAATTGCATATTCTGAAGATATGCAGGAAACAATGGCTTCAGACGTGTGCACTGACAGAGGGGAAAGAAGTGCTGCGATGATCAATTTTTTTTTGTAGTGTTGAAGAGCAGGAATCACCAAGGACTAGAAGAGCCTCTGGGTTATGAGGAGCCTGAACTTTCACTTTCAGAATCAACCAGACCTCATCTGCTAGTCCCTCCACCTCCACTCAGGTGTGGTGTGGTGTTGGGGGGCGGGGGAAGTGGCATTCAATGCTCATTAATAGTAGTGAGAGAGAGGAGGTGACGCGAAGCTGGCACTCATGCAAGCAACTGCCTACATCTGAAAGGCATGGACAGTCCATGGCAGACAGTGACGTGCACATGTTGCTTCATCCCCTCTTTCAAAGCTCACATTTATAAAACCCTTTGTGATGTTTGAAGAGTGAATCAAATTCAAGAAAGCTTTCAAATAGCTGGGCGCAGAGGTGCACCTCGGTAATCCCAGCAACTCAGGAGCCTGCGTCAGGAAGACCACAAACTCAAGGTCAGCCTAGCAACTCAGCAAGACCCTGTTTCAAATAAAAAGTAAGAAGAGGTGGGGGATGTACAGCCCCTCCCCTGGAGCCAACCCCAGGATTACCAACAACAACAGCAACAAAAAAATGCCCAACTCTAGGTCCTCCACAGATCTCCATGTAGGAAAGCAATGAAATGCGAGCCAAAAAAGCCAGCTCTGTAGGGCATGGTGGTGCACACCTGTAATCCCAGCTGCAGGGAAGGCTGAGGCGGGAGAATTACTAAATTCAAGACCAGACTGGGCAACTTAGTGTGGATCTGTCCCAAGGTAAAATAAAAAAGGCCTGGGGATGTAGCTCAGTGGTAGAACTGTTGCTTAGAATGTTCGAGGTCCTGGGTTCAATCGGTTGCACCACCAAAAAACACAAAACCAGAGAGAGAGAGACAGAGACAAAAGACAAAAGGGCTGAATGCGTAGTTCAGTGGTAGAGTACTTCCCCAGCATGCTCAAGATCCTAGAATCAATCCCCAAGGAGCAGAGGAGACCAACTTTGAAATCAGTCTTGGGGTCAAATCCCAGCTTCCCCACTTACTATGTGTGTGATCTTGAGCGAAAGAGGTTACTTCCTAAATCTCAGTTTCCTTGTCTATAAAAGGATGACAATGGCTCATCAGGTTGCTTCAAAATTCTATTCAATGTAAGATACATGAGGAAGCAGCGCACAGTGTGGGTACCTGCAGTCCCAGTTGCAAGATGAGGCAGGAGGGTTACTTGAGTTCTGGAGCTCTGGACCAGCCTGGGCAACACAGCAAGACTCACTCACACTCATTCTCATTCCCTCTCTCTCTCTCACACACACACACCCACACCATAGACAGATAGATAGTACCTGACACTTTAAAGATAGTGGGAAGAATACTGGACAAGCAGCAAAGCAGAAGTTACATCTTTTCTTTGCGGGGGGTGTGTGAGGGGGTACTGGGGACTGAACTCAGGGGCACTGCACCACTGAGCCACATCCCCAGCCCTATTTTGTATTGTATTTAGAGACAGGGTCTCACTGAGTTGCTTAGCACCTTGTGTTTGCTGAGGCTGGCTTTGAACTCCGTCCTCCCCCTGTCCACCACTGCCGCTGGGATTACAGGTGTGCACCACCATCTCAGGCCAAAAGTCATATTTTACATCTCTGGGTTTATTCAGCTGTAAAATGAGCGCCTGCCCTAGTTGATCTCTAAGTAATTTACATATTCTCAAAAACTTAAATAATCCCCAATTTCTGCTGAATCCTACATTCATTCTTGTTCCTTTAATTTTCTCCCCAGTTCATTAAGGTAAGAAACTCATGTTCTTATAAAACGGGTGAGGAAAGTCGGGCTTGGCAGAACAGGCCTATAATCAACAGGGCTTAGGAAGGCTGAGGCAGGAAGATCCAAGTTCCAGGCCAACCTCAGCAATTTAGTTAGACCCTGTATCAAAATTTAAAAAGCTGAGGGTGGAGTTCAGGGGTAGAGCACCCTTGGGCTAAATCCCCAGTACCTACCCGGCCAGCCCAAACACAGGGTGAGGAAAACCAAAGAAAGGCCCAGGTGCCCTAGAAGCTTATCGTTTGAGGCACTAAGTGTGGCCCAAGCTTTTCTACAGGGGGCTGCCCGAGGGGTGTGAGTGACTCACTCCTTCAGTGGTAGGCAATAAACGCCTTTACTAGAAATTCTGCATTCTCTGGCATCAAGTTATTGTTAAGCACACGGCCTAGCAACAGAGCAGACACTCAAAAATGTTGGTTGGATGAATAAATACCCTAGTGACACCTGTTACTCCCTATAAAAGCTTTAATTTACTTTCTTGACTCAAGCCAAACTCCGAGAAAGCTGGAAGACACGTAAGAACTCCACTAAATGTCCTCTGAACGAAGTACTCCTTCAAATACTCAATTATGCTAAGTGGAAAAACATAACCGTGGGAGAAACGCTGAACCAGCGGAAAAAACTTCGGAGCCCAGTTTCAACATTCCTATCGAGATACACACCCACTGCTGCGAGGGTCAGTTTCCGTCCTCTCCCAGGGCACCCTCCAAGGTGCTTGGGGAAGAACGACCCAGCGCCTGTTCCACCCTGGGACGCTCGACTCCCCACACGTAAGCCCTTTAGGAGGATGTCGCTCGAGTCAGCACTGCACAGACACGGACACGGGGGCACCAGACAGGCCTCTCCCGGCTTCGCCGGGGTCGCCGCAGAACCAACAAACTGCAAAGACCAAATTAATCCCGAGCCTGGCTGAACTGGCGGTTCCTGCGGGGGATAAACTATTCCCCTACAGCTTCTGGAGGCAAACGAAGACTCCAAAGCCGAGGGGAACGGTCGCTGTCCCCGGTCCCGGGAATGCAGCTGCTTCACCCATCGCGCCCCTCCCCCGGGGCGAGGGGCGGCCGGCCGGGCTCCGGGCAGCTCCGCTCCGGTCCCCGGAGACCGCCCGCCGCGGGCTCTCAGAGTCAGACTGAAAGAGGAAAAAACCCAGGCTCGCCCACCGTGGCGGACGGCGCAAAGCGGTGGGGGATTTTAGCAGAGCGGAGGGGCCCCAGGAGGTCTGGACGCCCCCCTGCCCTCAGCAGCCTCCTCTCGCTTCCTCCCGAGCCGGGCACGCCGCCCTGGTCCGCGCAAGCACCCCCGGTGAGTCCCTCCTCCTCCGAGCACATGAACTTTAAAATGGTGCCTCGGGCGGGGGGGGGCCCGACGGGAAAGGAAGGGTTCCAGGGGCCGGGGCGAGCGAGCGGGCGCAGGGGCCGCGGAAAGAGGCCCCGGGCGGCTGGAGGGGCGCCCCTGGTGACGCGTACACGGGGGCGCGGAGGGAGGCGCACCGGGCAAAGGTGGAGGCAGAAATGGAACGCTGCCCCTTTAAGAGGCCTTTACGGCGCTCAGGGACCGGGGGCCTCTCCTCCACCCCTGGCCCGGTGTGTGGGGCCCTTCTTTGGGGAGAACCATCCCCGGACCCGTTCCCCGGAGGCTTCCCTCACGCCAGGTCCCGCCCGGCCCTGCCCCGGGGCGGCGGCTCCTCCTTACCCCGCTGTCTGCCGCCTCCTCCCAGCTCTCAGCGACCTCCTCATCTTCCATCTTACTCGCCGCTTTCCCTCCTCCCCCAACCCCTCCCCGCGCCTGCGCCCTGAAACGCGCCTCCGTCGCGGGCGCGGGCACGCAAGGCTTTACTCAATGGACCCCGCCCCCGGCGAGCCCGGAAGAGGCTCCAGGCTGGGGCTCACGCTAACTGGGGCTGCCATCTTGGAAGAGGGCGCGGAAACCGCGTAGGGGCCATCTTTCCTCAGGGCAACGCGTTGTTTCTCGCACAGAGTGGGAATTCCCGTGAAGTCCTCGTCCGGAGTGCGGGAAGTGTGTCCTTTGGAACCAAGACAGGCAATTATTGAAAACTTTTTAAGTGTGTCGCAGTTTCCCATAATCTGTAATTATGTTTTTCCCCAGAATTCCGAAAACATTCTTCCATCTCAACACAGGATGAAAAATATCTTTTAATGCATAAAGCATTTCATTTCTGATAGGGTAAAAATTTCTGATTACAGTGTTTCTCCTGCTCTTTAAACAGTATTCCAATCATCCAACTACTTTAGATCCTCTATCGTGTGATAGAAATATTACTGTTGGTTGATAATATTGCACCTAAGGGAAGCAACCAGTGGAACTCTCAGCTACTAGAATTGTCCTGCGTCTTTAATTGTGGATGAATACATTAGCATTACCTTTAAAACTTACGTTTCTTCCTAGCTTTCTTGTATTGTTTCTTCAGAATACAAGTAGAGATCGTTGACAAGTTCAACCTCATACACTACCAATTTGAACAATCTTGTGCAAATTATGAAACAGTGCCTCAGTTTCCCCAAGTGTAAAAAATAGAAATATTAGTAGTAACTACTGCAAAGGTAGATTGTAAAGACTAAACTAGTTCAATGCTGAAAAACCTAGAACTATCTGACCCAGAGTAACAATTCTGAGTTAGCTATTATCATTATGGGGGTGGGGTGTCTTGCCTGCCTGGGGAAGACTTCTAATTCTCACTTCTCTAATCACCCTTTCTTTCCCCAAACACAAAAGGTGAGGAAAAAAAGCAAACACCATGCGTTTTTATTCTCACTGACATGTTCCTCTAGTCCTCTCAGTATTAAAAGCTTCATCATTTAGCAGTGCTTCATTTGGCTGCTATAATCAATTAATCCAAATTGTGTGTGTTTTTCCTCATGTGTTTAGCATGCCATTAATCTTTATAACGTAACAGCTTTCTGTTGTGAAAGTTTGCAGTTTATATACTTTTTCTTTCTGTGGGCACAGGACACCATGCTGGGCTGCAGTTTGTGTCCTTAGGGATTACTACTGTTACTGGCCGCCCAGTCAGAGAACTTGCCTGGATCCCGGCTGGGGAAATTTGGCCACCTGCCTGCATAAGAGGGTTTTATGCAGTTTGATCTAACTGGGGAGAAGCCCCTAGATTGTTTCTCTGCTGGTCCTACAGAAGCGATTAGGATTTATAGAAACAAAAAACCAAGTGATTTAATATGTAGATTTAGCTAGGTGGTGCTAGCCAAAGAACTGGTAGGCTTCCATGATGCCCAGCCTGGCCGTGGTGGGTAGTGTTTTCAGTTTTCATTCTCAGCATGGGGAAATTCAGGATTCAGAAAAGCAGTTACCAGGAAGTTGCTTTGAATTTTAAAGGGACTCTGTTTCATTATTAATTACAATCATGTGTTGTTACTGGTCTTTACTTAGAAGTTAAAGTGTCATGTTTACTCATTCCGTTTCCCAACTTCCTGTCTCTAAAATTTTGTTCATCTTCAGATCTGTCCTCAGTACATTGTTCTTACCTAGATGCTCATGCTCATGGTAAGATGCTCAGCATAATGCCACCCTGAGGCTGAAGACTCCCAAAGTTGGTTTCTAGATGTGAACGACCTGGTGTTTCTAATTTTGACTCATGTAGCTAGATTTCTTATTGTCCTCTCTGCATGATATTCCACTAGCAGCTCAAATTCTCTGTTTGAAACAACTAATTCTGCTAATTGCTTCACCATCTTCATGGACAAAGGATGTTGTCTTGTTCATTCTCTGGGGTTATGTTTTTTTGTAATACATTCTCCTGAAAACACTTTTTTGTTGTTGTTATTTTGTTACCCGGGATTGAACTCAGGGGTGCTTTACCACTGAACTACATCCCCAGCCCTTATAATTTTTTTTCATTTTGAGACCAGGGTCTCACCAAGTTGCTCAAGACATCGCTAAATTTCTAAGGCTGCCCACAAACTTGTGATCCTCCGACCTCAACCTCCTGAGTCACTGGGATTACAGAGGTGCGCCATTGTGCTCTGCTGGAACCCATTCTTTGAAGTGAATTATTCCGTCTTGGTGACAGCAAGGTGGATGAAACCATCAAACATAAACCAAGTCTTGTTCTTCGGGTGTGGTTTTCTTTCTCCCAAATGCAACCAACTCCCAGTAGTTTCAGGCTTTGTAGTATAGCCTGCTACCACCAGAGGGGGATAGTTCCTTGCTGTTTTGCTCTATGGCCTTGTGCCTTAAGGATAGGGTTAGTTAGTAGGACTTTCCTGGAGCAGAGTTTACAAGGAGACCAGAAAGATCTAACCCTTGGAAATCATTTGAGTTTGCTACAAAGGAAAAAGGATTTGTTCCACCAGATGGGCAATGAGGAAGCCATCCCTGGTGAATCATAGAGACCCTGGTAACCTTGGACAAGTTCTTGACTCTCTTGGTCTGTCTCATCATCTGTTAAATGAGGGCGTGAGAACAAATAAACTCTAAAATTGAGAATGTGGTGGCAGTTTCATCCTCTCAGAAAGTTAAGCCGGTGGCGTACACGTGTAAGGGCAGAGACCCTAAGCCATCCGCTGCTGCTTCCTGTGCAGTGTGTCTGAGACACGGTTCAGGTTTGCCTTATATGTTGGAAACACGCAGGCACCTCTGAAACGCCACATAAAACACTGACATGTGATGGGGATGAGCACGGCGCCATCGGGAGAGACCTGTTATGACAGCCAAGCTGAGGCCAGGTGGACAGTTAGGAAATTAGTGTGGAGCAGGTGGGGTGGGGGTGGGCAATATACTTATTTATTTAGAACACTTGGCCTAGCATACAAGATGCCCTGGATGTGATCCTCCTCCAACAACAACAACAACAACAACACACACACACACACACACACACACACACACAAGTGGCAGTTTACTAATATCTCAAATGTACATGCCTTTGAACCCCAGTGTTAAAGACTGGGAAAAATGAAATGTCCAGCCGGGCGGGGTGGCGCACCCCTGTAATCCCAGCACTTGGGAGGCTGAGGCAGGAGGATCAGGAGTTCAAAACCAACCTCAGCAACTTAGCGAGGCCTAAGCAACTCAGTGAGACCCTGTATCTAAGTAAAATACAAAATATGGCTGGGGATGTGGCTCAGTGGTGGAGTGCCTCTGGGTTCAATCCCGGTACCAAAAAAAAAGAAAAGAAATGTCCATCACTATATTTGTTTAAACAATTCCGGTATATTCATACAAAGGAGTAGAATACAACTGTGAATAAAGTTGAGATGGTCTTAGAGGTACTGATATTGACTGATTTCAAACAACTCCTTAAGTTGTGTTTTCTTTTTTTTTTTTTTAAGCAAGGCACAGAGTAGTGTGTCTAGCATGCTACTTATTGCTTGTAGGTTATTGTGTGTGTGTGTGTGTGTGTGTGTGTGTGTCCATGAATCTCTGGAAGGATAAAAAGAGCTGTAACTGAAGCTGTGTTGTTGGAGGGGATTGCCTAGGTAACTTGGGGACTGGTAAGATAAACTGAATTAGCTAATTATTATTATTTTTGTGTGTGGTGCTGGGGTTGGAACCCAGGGCCTTGCACCTGCTCAGTAAGTGCTTTAAAACTGAGCTATGCCCCCAACCCTGACTTCATTTTTTTTTTTTTTTTTTTTGTTGGGGGGTGTGAACACAGATATTTTTTACCACTGAGCCACATCCCCTGCCCCCTTTTTATTTTAAAACAGCGTCTAAGTTGCTTAGGGCCTTGCTAAGTTGCTGAGGTTGGCTTTGAACTTGTGATCCTCCTGCCTCAGCTTCCCTAGCTACTAGGATTACAGACATATACTACCACATCCAGCAACTGTGATTATTTTCATTTTTTTAGCTTATTTTTTAATCATACATATGCATAGGGTAAATCTTTCCTTCCCTCACCCCCTTCCACCCCACTTTCCTCTATACCATCCAAAGTTCCTCCATTCCTCTCTTGTTCCCCCGACCACCACCACTTCACTCCCCTGTTATATATCATCATTCGCTTATCAGAGAAAACATTCAGCCTTTGTTTTGGGGGGGCTTGGCTTATTTCACTTAGCATGATATTCTCCAACTCCATCCATTTACCAGCAAATACCATAATTTTATTCTTCTTTATGGCTGAGTAATATTCCATTGTGTGTATATACCAGTTTCATTATCCATTCATCAATTGAAGGGCATCTGGGTTGGTTCCACAATCTAGCTATTGTGAATTGAGCAGCTTGTGATTATTTTTAAATAATTTGCTTTAGCCAGGTGTGGTGGTGCATGCCAATAATTACAGCAGCTTGGGTGGCTAAGATAGGAGGATTGCAAGTTCAAAGCCAGCCTTGTCAACTTAGCCAGGCCCTGAATGAGAGCCTGCATCAAAATAAAAAATAAAAAAAGGTCTGGGGATGTGGCTCAGTGGTTGAGTGCCCCGAGTTTAATCTCCAGTACAAAAAAATAAAAAATTTAAAAAAAAATTTGCTTTAATAACAATGTGTTCGTTCTTAACACAATTTGTAGTTTTAGTTTTGACTTATTTACTTGTTCATTGTCTAACTTTCCCAGTAGATTGCAGGAGCCTTTCATGAGGCAGAGACCTTGTCCGTTTTATTTAAAAATACATGCCACATTGTCTGGCACATTGTAGGTCCTTAATAAATTTTGTGTACTTCATGCCTTCTTAGTTGTCAAATTCCCAGTTCATCCTTTCATTCAACAAATACCTAGTGAGTCCCTGCTGTATGCTAGTCTATCAGATGCAGGTGATAAAGCAGTGTGCAAAACAGACAAAAACCCCTGCCATCTTTGAGTTAGGAGATTCAGGGTGAAGTGGTAACTTCATTTGAACCTGTTCTATAGGCTCTAGCTGTTCCAACCCTGACTGGGCATCAGTATTCCTGGGAAGCTTTAAAAAGTCTAAGGCAGTGTGCTCTGAGATAGGTTGTGGAACCCGAGTTTTAAAAAGGAAGCACTTAATAGCAGTTCCAGGGCTATTGGGGGAAAAAGGTTCACAAGTTCTATGACTTTTTAAAAAATCTTTGTGTGTGCGTGTGTGTGTGGTACTGGGGTTTGAACGGAGGGGCCCCACATTCCGGGTACCCTACTCCCCACTTAAAAAAAATTGAGAGAGGGTCTCTCTAAATGACTGAGACTGGCCCATAACTTGTGATCCTTTGGCCTCACCTCCAGAGTGTCTGAGATTACAGGCACTGTCCACCATCCTTGGCTCTATGACTTTATTTATTATTATATTTTTTGGTACCAGAGATTGAACCCAGGGGTGCTTGACCACTGAACCATATCCCTAGCCCTTTTCTTTTCTTTCTTTCTTTCTTTTTTTTTTTTTTTTGGTACTGGGGATTGAACTCAGGGGCACTCCACCACTGAGCCACATCCCCAGCCCTATTTTGTATTTTATTTAGAGACAGGGTCTCACTGAGTTGCTTAGGGCCTCGCTAAGTTGCTGAGGCCGGCTTTGAACTTGAGATCCTCCTGCCTCAGCCTCTGCAGCGGCTGGAATTACAGGCCCGCGCCACCAGGCCCAACTATCTATGACTTTATTTTAAAACTATGACTCTACTTTAAAATAGTGCTGGAGATGGAATCCCAGGGCTTACCCTGCTCGGCATGCTCTACTACTGAGCTTATTTGGGCTTCCATAAATTGCTCAGGTTGGTCCTGAACTTGTGATCCTCCTACCTCAGCCTCGGGGAGTTGATTGTATTATACACGTGTGCCATCGCGCCCAGTTTAGCCTTGGAGTTTTAAATACATGATTTAAATATATTATTTTTACCAGTTATAATGAACAATTTTCCCTTTTGTAGTGACATTTCCTAATTAAAAAGCAGAGTTTTTTGTTTATGGTTCAGGGTCTCACTATGTTGCTCAGGCTGGTCTTGAACTCCTGGGCTCAAGCAATCTTCTTGCTGCAGCCTCTGGAGTAGCTGGAACCACAGAAGTGTACCAACAGAACCTGCAGAACTTGGCTTCTGACCCAGACCTATGTCCCAAAGAATAGCTCAGGTCTGCTCTTATCCCAGGGCAGCCCGCTGGCAGCCCAAGGTTGCTCCTGTGCTAGGCACTAAGGGGTGAAGACTGAAGACTTTGAGCTCAGTGTCTCAAAGTGGAGGGGCACTTTGGTGGACCGCATCTCCCGGTGATAGTAATAGAAGTACTGGGGTCTGGGAACCAGACAGGCCTAAGTGGTTATCTTGTCTCTTCCCTGTCTTCCCTCTATTGATAGGTGGCTGGCTCTGCGCCTTCTTTTTCATCCGATAAGTGTAGGTAGTAACAACTCACACAGTAGGGCTCAAGCAACTGTTAACAGTTTCGAAAAGCTCTTCTTGCACAACCAAAGGCAGTGTGTTTCCCTCCCCCGGTGAAATCCAAGGGCACGTCCATGGGTCACAGCCCTCCGCGGTTCTCACTGGGACCTCGGGTGCACGAGTGAATCAATTTCCTGGTTAAACGTCTTAGTCTCAAACCATTGGGAAAACCTCCTTGCTGCCCCAGACAAGCGCAGCGGACGGTAGACACAGGTCTGAGGCTTCGCTACCCCAGGTTGCCTTCAAAGCCCCGGGAGATACCACGGCCCTTCTCAACATGGCGCCGCCCAGTGGCCGCGCCGCGCCTTTTCGCCGCGCTGACGTGAGTGCGCGCGCGTCCTCCGCGCTGAGTCTTGACGCATGCGCGCTCAGTGCTGTCTTCTTTCGGCCAGAGCAGCAGCAGCGGCGGCGGCGTTTGAGTGGAGGAAGATGGCGGCTCCGGGCGGCTCGGGGACCCGCCAGCTGTGAGGATCCCCGAGCACGGCCAGCGCGGCCTGGGGCAGAGCGCCTCTGCTCTGGCCCTGTCCCCGGCTCCCTCCCCACAGTCGCCAGCGGAGCGAACCCGAGAGCGTGGAGCGGGCTGGGCCAGGTGAGGCCTCTCCCCCTCCCGGGCCGCGGCTGGCAGCCGGCGCCTCCTGCCCTTTATGCCCCGGGGGCAGTGGGCGCGGGGTCCGGCGCAGGCCGGGCATCCTGCGGAGGGGTCGGTCCTGGCCAGTCTGGGCCTTGCTGTCGTCATCTTCGGTTCCCCTGGGTGAGGCGGGGAAAAGGAGAGCCCCTTTCCAGCCAGCCCTTGGGAGCGGAGCGAGCCGGTCCCTTCTCAGCAGGGCGGTTCTCGTCCCCTGACTCGGTCCTGGAAGGGGTGTGTGACCAGGGCAAGGATGGCTTTAGGGGTGTCAAATAGGCTTTAACCCCGCCCCCCGAACCCTTAACTCCCTGCGAGAGGAGCTAGGAACCGGTGCCCTCCAAAATTGGGTCCGCGGCGAGGAGCCCGCATCTCTGAAGCTGCAGCTGCAAAAGGTTGATTTTGGAATTGGCTTGCAAAATAAAGCACGAGCAGCCTTTCCTAACCCGTAGGTATTTGAGTATTCTCTTAGAGAAGTGGGCACTGCAGATCTTTGCCTGAGACTGCAATCCACGTTGTGACTGAAGACGGCTTTTCTTGGTGAGAATTGTTTGTGCAAAGGGAACGGTTGAGGGTAGGAACGATTTGTAAATGAAGAGAATTGTGAGATCTCGGTAGTCTGCAGAATAACTTCAGCGCTAATGGAGTTCTTTTGAAACCTTTGGATTGTTAAGCTTTGGAATAACCATTGCTTTGTCTTTTGGATCTCCCGACTCTTATTAGGAAAATAAAAGCTTCATTTCTTAATTGCCACAGTCTTTGCACTTTTCTGTGGTGGGCTTCCGACGGAGGTAGATGAAGATTCAGACACATTACCAGTTCTCACTTGCTGGCAGCTATATTGTACTGTGCTGGTTAATTTCTTTTTGAGAATAACTTTTTGTTGTTCAAATGCTAATTGGGAGCCTTTGACTTTCAGGTAGGGAAGCTGATTTGAAGCCTTGAGGAATAATGACTTCACTGGAAATTGTGTTGAGGGGAATGATTGTGGCCATTGCTTTTGCTTGGACTCACCAAATACCTTTTGTAACATACACCTTTGGTTTTGCTTGTGCTTAAGAAAGATGACATCATGGATTTAAAGAGACAAGGAAAATTTGAGAAGAAATACCATCATTTAGAATTCAGTCTGTACCTCTTACATTGAATAGTGATGCTGTGTGTCAAATTGCTAACTTTGAGTTTATTCATGTGTATAATCTGGTTGGGTGTCTTTTCTATTGTATGTAGTCATTTTATACCCTGTATCTCTTTGCTTTTGACAAACCCAATATAAGCTTATTATTCAATCTACATTGACCCACGGGTGTGTTTTGCACTTCAAAAAGCTTTTAATTGTTAAAATGGCAGCTGTTAGTTTAATATTGGCTAGTACTTGGAGTATTTTTTTCCTTTTTGATTCTTAAATCCAGGTGCTTTTCATAGAAATTTGTTGATATTTTTTAGTGTCTTTGCCAAAGAAGTAAACTTGCACTAACAGTAGAAAATTGGAAAACCACTCTACATATTAATTTGTTAATAGTCTTGAAATTAATGCAGTAAAGCATCCTGGTGGTTTGAGAATATGCTTCTTGGCATAATATGTTGCATTGTTGTGCTAAATCATCATTAGATATTGATGCAACTTCATGACATCCATGACATCATTCTCTCCCCACCATTTCTACTTTTGTAATTCCTTACCATTCTCAGTTACAAAAAGAAAAAGATCAGGAAAAATAACTTAGGATGCTTCAAATTCTAGGAGGGCCTTTAATGTCTCTTTATGTAGTTTAAACCCTCAGTAAGATTCACAGCTGTGTGACTGGTACTTATTATGAAAAGCAAGCAAAGAAAATGCTAGCAAAGCCCGAGATTCATGAAAATATTGAGGTCCCAAGGAGAGGCTGTCTCAAAGAAGAACAAATATGTGCTTGCTTTGTGATTTCACGGTTGTTTTAGTGAATCAACAACTCTTATAAGACACCAGAAGCTTATTTGGTTAAATAATGCCATTCCCACTTCTTAAGATAGTTATGAGAGTCATCAGAGGTAAGGTTTGTGAAAGTGCTTTGTAGATGTAAAATAAATGTAAGATTATTTCCATTCTATGAAATCCTTATCGAAGGGCACTGTCTGCACTAGGTATTTTGGGAAAAGAGGTACTAATGATGCTAAGGTCAGGCAGCTTTTGGTGTGAAGTTGCCCGAAGAAGTCTGGCTGGGAAGCTGGACAAGGAAAACACTTTATTGTAGTGTAAGAAGTGCATTGTAAGCCGGGCGTGCTGGCGCACGCCTGTAATCCAAGTGACTTGGGAGGCTGAGTCAGGAGGATCGAGAGTTCAAAGCCAGCCTCAGCAACTTAGTCCCTAAGTTGCTGTCTCTAAATAAAATACAAAATAGGGCTGGGGATGTGACACAGTGGCCGAATGTCCCTGAGTTCAATCCCTGATTTCAAAAAAAAAAAAAAGAAGTGCATTGCAGTGAGGCAGGAGGACCTTGAGTTCAAAGTCAGCCTCAGCAATAGTGAGGTGCTAAGCAACTCAGACCCTGTCTCTAAACAAAATACAAAAATAGGGCTTGGGATGTGACTCAGTGGTTTAGTGCCCCAGAGTTCAATCCCCAGTACCAAAAAAACCAAAGCAAACCAAGAAGTACCTTGAAGGGCATTGATTGTCCCTCATTGGTGGAGCACTTGCCTAGCATGTGTGAGGCATTGAGTTTGATGCTCAGCCCCACAAATATGAATAAAATAAAGGTCCATTGACAACAACAACAAAAAGAAATGTTTTAAAAGTGCATTGAATCCAACCAGGGGAGTCAAGGAAGGCTTCTCAGAGTTGGTAGCACTTTCCCCAGTCTATCTGCAGGAAAGCCTGCCTTTTGTGAGTGACTTGCTTTTTATAAAAACTTTAAAAAATTCTGTCATCAGTTCTTTGCCCGTTTTATTCATTCACTGTCATGACACTTCCCACACAATATGCCCTAGTTATGGTTTCTGCATTCTCAAAAATTCAGCAGTCTTGGGAGAACCTTTCTGAGTGAGTCAAAAGCCCAGGCAGCAAACACAAACACTGCAGCTGCAATTAAAATATCTCAGATTGCTAAGTGGTGAGAACTTCAGAGTGAGGCTTTTTGTTTTTGTTTTGCCAACGAGCACAAGAGGTACTGTATGTTTTGATCATATTTAATTAATGTTGAGTTGTTGTCCCTTAATATGTCAACTATAGATGGTTATTAGTACTGTTACCTTTTTCCCAATAATTTATAAAATGAGACAGTCTTATTGCTCTTCGGGTGAAACTGGCAGCTTAAGCCAGAATTAACACTAAACTACTTTACAGAATCTATGTGAATCGAGGTTGCTTAGCATCTCTGAAAATGAACTTCTGTATCTCAATAAAAGTTATGTACCTTAGTGCTATACTGGCTTTATAATTAATTTAGCATGTTGTCCTCTGTATTGCAAGAATTTTATATATTTTGGAATGGAATAGAATCTTTATGTGGCATTGTTATTTGAATACTTGCCATCTTTATCTTCACTGAGAATGAGTGTTTTAAGGTTATGGTTGACAGGAAAGTAGTGTGTTCATTTTTCTGTATTGTAACAATTACATGTAGGAGAATATACCTCATATACAAGTCATTTTAAAATCACCCTGTATTAAGCTCATAATGTGGTTGGTTGGTTGGTTGGTTTGTTTTATTTTTTGCCGTGCTGGGGATTGAACCCAAGGCCTTGTGCATGCAAGGCAAGCATTCTACCAACTGAGCTATATTCCCAGCCCTGCAGTCAGTTAGTTAGTTAGTTAGTTAGTTAGTTAGTTAGTTTATTTATTTATTTATTTTTTGGAACTGGGGATTGAACCCAGGGGCACTCCACCACTGAGCCACATCCCCCGCCCTATTTTGTATTTTATTTAGAGACAGGGTCTCACTGAGTTGCTTAGGGCCTCTCTATGTTGCTGAGGCTGGTTTTGAACTCGCAATCCTCCTGCCTCAGCCTCCCGAGTCACTGGGATTACAGGCATGCGCCACCACCCTGCAGTTTATTTTTTAAAAAAGTTTCCTGTGACATTCTTCTAAAAGTTTTGTAAAATTATGATTTAGTGGCCCGCCTATGCCTAATTTTGCTTCCTTATTCATGCATGTATTAGAAAGCAAATTTGCTTTGATTTCTGATTGTTCTTATGTTAATTTTATGCTTTTAAAGTTTTCTTCTAAATTTTTTGTTGAATTTTTTTCCAGTATTGTTCTATGCTTTGCTTCAGATGTAGAAGTATCTTGGGTTTTTGTTGTTGTTGTTGTTTTTTGTCTGAGCCACATCCCCAGCCCATTTTTTTATTTTGAGACAGGGCCTCCCTAAGTTGATGATGCTAGCCTTGAACCTACAGTCCTCCTGCCTCAGCCTGCCTCCCAAGCCACTGGGATTACAAGTATGCGCCACCCCATCTGGCTCAGTATGTTGTACCTTAAGAGACACACACATACTTGTGTGTGTAATTATACATTGTAAATATATAAAAATACAGGCTGGGGTTGTGGCTCAGTGGTAGAGTGCTTGCCTAGCATGTGTGGCGCACTGGGTTCGATTCTCAGCACCACATATAAGTAAATGAATAAAAAAGGTCTATCTACATCTAAAAATTTTTTTAAAAAATATGTAAATATATAAACATATGACAACATACATAAATATATAGAAATATTATAAATACGTAGGTATCATATAAAGCAGTAGTCACTAGCAAATTTTTCTGTTCTGGATTATAGATTAGTTTGGATTAACTTCTCTGTTGCTGACGATTGGACTCAGGACATGGCACATGCTGAGCCCCCAGCCCTCACTCTACCACTGAACCACATCCCCTGCCCCTGATAGTAACTTATTTTCACTTCTAGTAATAGGTAGATTTGAGGTAGTTCATTTGCTTTCTATAAAGGCAAACAAATTTTAATTTTAGCTGGTAATGTTTCCTTAGAATATTTAATATTTAGGATAATTTCATTTGTTTAGAGGAATTCATTAGTATAGAAAGCTCTTTCAAATTTATGTTTCTTTATTTTCTTAAGACAAAATAATTCTGTGCTTTTCATTATAAAGTTTCTTAGTAAAGAATTGGTGCAGTTGTCACCTCAGTTGTGGTCAATAAATTTTGCCACTTTTTGTTTTACTGTAGGCACACGAATTTTAATTTATTTCATTATTTTATAGTTAGTTATAGCCAGTAGTCTTTTTGATGCAGAAATTTGGCCAATATGTGCCTATTTAAGATGATATATCCTTTTGACATGCCTCTTAAACTCAAGAACTTGGTTTTAATAGTGTTAACAATTGTTTGCTTTATCCTATGTATATATAAGAATTTAAAACATACTGTCCATATTGCTACTAACAGAATTTCTGAGACAAAAAGATTTCTTTGTAGTTCTTTTTTATCCTTAGAATTTTCTTTCCATCAGGATCTAGCCCCAAACTGGAAACCATGCTAGATATTTCAAACAGAAAGGATTTAATATAGGGAATGGTTACATATGTGTTACTAGACTAGAAGGGCAAAAAAAGAGTAGGTGGAGATAATTTAGAGATTAGTAAGTGTAGGGTGAAACAGTTACCTCAAGGGATGGGGGAACAAAAGGGAGTAGACAGTATTACTGGAACTTCTAAAAATACAGAGGAGAGGTTACCACAAACACTACTGCCGCTTTCAGAGGTGGACCATGAGGAGGAGTTATGAGGGGTTGTTACATAGCTGGTTCTTGGACCATCATCCTCCTGTTTTTTAGTAGCTTTTGCCTTATCCTTTAAGTGTTTATTTTTGCAGAATTCTCTACATACCTTCCCTTTTCTCTTTTCTTGCATCCAAGTGAACCCTCCTGCACAACCTCTTCAGCACCTTGCTCTTTTCACTTAATATATCATGGAATATATTAAGTATATATTATATACTTGATCCAGTCAGTATTCAGACAGGAAGTCCTTATTCATTTTCACAACTTATTGGTACTGTAGGATTTGTTCAACTGATATTTTGATGGATGTGGTATATAATGCTTTATTACTTAGCTTTTAAGAATAGATCGTGGTATAATTTCAGTTTTAGCAGTATGATTGGGGGTTTTCAGAACTTGCATCTGCAGTGCTTGTTGGTAAAATTAAGGTTCCTAGATCCGTCCCTATATTCTGAAACAATCCCCAGGAATTCTACCTGCTAGGTGATTTTTATGACCAGGCAATCTTGTGAACCAAAGATTTACTTTATGTGCAAATGCCACTATCCTTTAGGTTTCCGGCGAATAAGGAGTAGTCAAAACATTATCTGCCTTTCATGAATTTATATTCTGGTTATGGAGAAAAGTCACACATAAAAAAAAATCTGGTGATGAAGCAGGTACTCTCCTGGTCTCGAAAGGTAAGGAAGGGTTTTAGGCAGGAGCAGGAGAGCATTGCTTTGCTGTAAGCATCATTGGAAAAAAGACAAGTGGAAATGAAATTTTCTACCCTCTCATAGCATCATGTTAAAATTTCTTTTTCTTTCTTTTTTTGCAGAATATTGGGGTGTGCCAGTGGGGAAGCTGTCTTTATATGCAAACTAAGAGATTTAATAAGAGCATTGTAGGACTGTAGTTTTGAATTCTTCCCCCTGCTTCTAGACCACATTTAGTGAATTCCTAGAAACAACAGAGCACTTTCTGGAACAGATACTGGGTAAGAGGCCGGAGTTGAGGAAGTTAGTTAGGTGTGTGCTACTGTAGTGTAAGTGTAGATGACAGTGACTGACTTAGCATAGGGATAAGAGTAAGTGGAAGGACATTTAAAAAAAATTATTTATATATATATTTTTTTTAGTTTTTGATGGACCTTTATTTTATTCATTTATTTATATGCGGTGCTGAGAATTGAACCCAGTGCCTCACTAAGCAAGCGCTCTGCCACTGAGCCACAACCCCAGCCCGTGGAAAGACATTTTAAAGAAAGATAATGGGAGAAATTGAAAGTGTATATGCAACATAGAGTATAATAGAATATGTTAGGTTTTTTTTGTTTTTTTTCTTTTCCTCCGGGTTTACTAGACAAATGTTCTATCACTGAGTTACATCTTCAGCCCTTTTTTATTTCGAGATAGGGTCTTGCTAAATAGCCCTGGTTGACTTTGAATTTGGTGATCCTCCAGCCTCAGCCTCCCAAGTAGCTAGAATTACACATGCATATCCACACCTGGCCACCAGCAGTATTTTAATGGTTACTTAAGATCTTGCTACTCAAAATGCACAGACATTGGCATCATCAAAGTTAGAATCCAGAATGAAGTTGTACCCCAGGCTTACTGTATCCAAATTTATAGTATGAACTAGATTCACATTAACATTTGAGAAATATTGGACTTGTAAAAGATTTCCACTGAAATTCCTCCTTTTTATCTCAATTTCTAATGATTTTCTTCTATGTTTAACAGGTTGGTTTCGCTGTGCACTCTTAGTAGAAATTGTGTTAGGAAATATGTGAGCATGTGTTCAGAAGGAAAGGTCAATTGCAGAAGTGTTTACAAATTATTCAATATTATTAAAAGTCAAATTTAGATTTCTTTGTATTGTAAGAAATACAAGAGCTGGGGGTATAGCTCAGTTGGTAGAGTGCTTGCCTTGCAAGCCCAAAGCCCTGGGTTCAATCCCCAGCACCGCAAAAAAAAAAAAGGAAATACAGATTAGTGCATAAAACATGAAGTCTAAAGGATAATAGGCAGACACCTGTGTTACCACCATCCAAGTCAAGAAGGAGAACATTGCTGGTGTCCAGGGTACTGCTCTGATTATAGCCATTTGCCTCTCAGAAGAAATCACTATTCTGACTTCTGTGATAATTTTCTTGCTTTTTGTAATGATTTTACCAGCTATTTCATAGTATCCTTAAACCCTAGCTTCATTTCGCCTGTTATCAACTTTACATTAATAGAGCCACGTTTCATCCATGTTTTATGTGTCCTTTTTTATTGTCCTCTCTGCTTAATGTTAAAGATATGTTTGTTGTGTAGACTTTCTTTGTTCCTTCCCTTTTTTTTCTGCCATGCTGGGGATTGAACCTGGGGCTTTACACATGCTAGGCAAGTACTTTACCACTGAGCTCTGGATAGCCCCAGCCCTACATTTTCTTTTTAAAATTATTTTTATTAGTGCATTATAATTATACACAATAATGTGATCATTAGGTCATATTTGTACATGCACATAATTTGATCAGTCTCATTCCTTAGTACCTTTTCTTTCCTTCTCATCCCTCCCCCTAGATTTTCTTTTTGAAGTAATGAATCTTAAAAAAAAAATGACAAAATTTGAACAATCTTGAGCTATTATGTTAAACCTTGGTGTTTAGTTTTCTTTAGAAAACGCCCATGTGTATAGGGTTTGTTTGCTTTTTCCCTGTACTTAAAGATACACAGGTGTAATAACTCAGCACTTTGATTCTAAATATTACAAATTGCTGTTTTTTTTTTTATTTTTGTTAGGAATACTGTTAAGTGTCCTGGTATCTTGTTTTAAAATTTGACTATAGGCTGAGGATGTAGCTCAGTGATAGAACAGACACTTAGCATGCTTAAGGTCCTGGGATCAATGCCCTGTGCCGTAAATAAGTAATTAAGTAAATAAATAAATGTTTGGACTATATTATTTTCTGCATAGATATATTTTTATATAAACTCAAATCAGAACAAGCCAGGTGCAGTGGCACATACCTGCCATTTGAGAGGCAGAGACTGAGATAGGAGAATCACAAGTTTGAAGCCAGCCTGGACAATTTATCAGGACCCTGTCTCAGAATAAAAAGACTAGGGCTATAGCTCAGAGGTAGAATGCTCCTGGATTCAACCCCCAGCACTGAAATAAAAAAGAAAAGATTGAAAGAAGAAAGGGAGTGCTGGGGATATAGCTCACTTGGTAGAGTGCTTGCCTCGCAAACTCAAGGCCCTGGGTTCAAGCCCCAGCACCACAAAAAACAAGAGCAACAACAACAACAAAAAACCAAGATTGGACTTGAGACATTTGAAAATTACATAATAGATGTTTGCTGTAACCAATTTACATGATACAATAAAGTACAAAATGCAAATTGCCTTAGGTAACAAAGTCCTTTATAGAAAGTCCTTTATACAAACTATCAGAGATAACTACTTTTAGCTGTTGGAAATGTATATTTTTCTGAGGTTACAAAGTAATTTACACTCACTTTTTTTTTTAAAGGCAAAATGGCTTTTTTACTTCACAGTATGTTGTAGAGTACCTTCCGAAGTCAATAGGTATAGATCCACAGATACATCTCCTAATGCTGCTTAGATTTATGGTTGTATCAGAATTTGTTTATTCATTCTCCTACTAGTGGATATTTCCTTTCTTGTTTTTCTGTTAGAGTAACTGCATTGAGCATCCTTTTTATGATTGTACCCAGGTTTATATCAGGCACATTTCTGGAAGTAGAATGTCTAGGTCTTTGTTCAAACATTGAGAGATAATGCTCTTTTGAGATTTTGCAGTTGTGGATAAACCTGGAAATGTTACACCATGTGAAATAAGCCAGGCATAAAAGGAGGAATGTTGTTTGATTACACTTCCATGAGGTGGGCACATTGGTAGAGACACGTCGCATGGCGGTTGCCAGAGGTGTGGGGCAGGGAGAGGGGGTATTGAAGGTCTGGAGCGTCAGTGTGGGTGGGGATGATGGAAGTCTGTAGACGGACGGTGGTGATAGCTGCGCTGGCCGGAATGCGCTTCAAGCTCCTGAACTCTGCACTTAAAAATGCTTTATGTGGGAAGTTTTATATTTTCTACAATAAAAATATGCAAAAACAATCTAGAAGATACAAGTGAAAGACCTTTAATTTTAAACAATTTCATCAAGAATCAACTAAAGTTTTTGTTTTTGTTTTTTGCTCACAGTAAGGATTTTGGTCCATGTTTCCGTCTTGAGAGTGGAGGGTTGTGACTTAGTCATGGAGGGAGCACTTATTTCGTATGAGCAAGGCCCTGGGCTCCATTCCCAGCATCACAAAAACAAAAACAACCAAACGGCTTTGCATCATGAAATTAATCCTGCAACAATTTAAGGATAGATTGGAGAGGGTAGGAGAAAGGAGGCGGGAAACAGGGTCATCCTCTCAGTTGCAGTAGTGAAGAGAAGCTGTGGGCCTGACAGGGGCAGCAGTGGAAAGCATTGGAAAGAAGGGTGACTGTGAGAAAACTGTAATAACTGATCAATTGTGGGAGGAAAGAAAAGAGGAAAAGCAAAGGTGACACCTTAGGTTTTATGTCAGAAAAACAGGAAGATAGATAAGCAGGTGACTTGGAAAATGCCCAACATGAATGTGGTATCAGGTGTCCAGAGGTAACTGAAAGTACAAAAAGGAAGAGCTGGAGTTTAGGACAATCAGGCCTAGAGATAAGTTTTGGAACTATCCATCCATCTAGCCTTTTGAACAAATGTTTAATTGAATCTATACCATTTGCCAGATGAACAGATCAGTTTCTAAACTCAAGGATCTCACAATCTAGTTTAGTTGTTTTCTTCGAGGTTATAATTGAAACTGTGCAATTGCCTGAGGATAAAATGTAGCAAGGCAAGAGAAGACAAAAAATGGAATCTTAGGGACAATCACCATATTTTGAGTATGAAAGGAGAAAAGAAGGGGTCAGGGATATAGTAGAGACCAAGGGGAATGTTTAATTATCAAGAATTAACTTGAATTCGAGGAATCCAATGGTGATACCAGATGAAGGTGGGAATTTTCAGAAATTAGGTCTTTAAAAATTAAAAGTTTGCCAGGCATGGTGGTGTAGTTCTGTGATCCCAGCAATTCTGGAGGCTAAGATAGGAGGATTGCAAGTTTGAGGCCAGTCTCAGCAATGTAGCACAGCCTTAAGCAATTTAGCAATACTAAAAAAGTGCTCTTAGCATTTTTTATCTCATCTTTTCCCACATGTAATGTTTGGTTTATTTAACTTCATCATAGTATTAACATATTTAATTTGAAGTCCTTTATACAAACTCATAGGTGACTTAACAGTTTAAAATGTATTTTGGGGGGGCTGCAATCCTCAGCACCACATAAAAATAAGGGTATTTTTTTTTAAATGTATTTTTTTCCCTGTGGTTGCCAAGGCTGACCTTGAACTTTCAATCCTCCTTGCCTCAACCTCCCAAGTCTCTGGGGTTATTTAGCTCACCATGCTGGGCTAAATAGTTTTATAAATATGTTATTCTTATAATTTTGCAAAACATTGCTTACCCATCTAAAACTCCATTTAATGGGTGTTTGCTTGCTTTTGTTCCTAGGGATTGAATCTAGGGTTGCTTTACCACTGAGCTACATCCCTAGTACTTTTAATTTTTTTGATGGGGCTTGGGAATTGAACCCAGGGCTTTGTGTTTGCACGGCAAGCACTCTACCAACTGAGCTATATCCTCAACCCCTTTGTTTTATTTTTGAGACAGGATCATGCCAAGTTGCTGAAGCTGACCTCTAATTTGTGATTCTCTTGCCTCAGCCTCCTGAGCCACTGGGATGGATGTTTTTTTGGTACTCAAATTGAACCCAGGGGCGCTTTAGCACTGAGCTTCATCTCAGCCATTTTTATTTTTTTATTTCGAGACTGGGTCACACTACGTTATTTAGGGCCTTGCTAAACTGCTGTGGCTGACCTGAAACTTGTGATCTTCCTGCCTCAACCTCCCCACTCACTGGGATTATAGGCATGTGCCATAGTGCCTGGTAGTGCTGGGTTCTATTAAAGAATATCTGTAAATGAACTGTTTAGAGCATCAAGGAGGTGTTTCCAGGGCATATTAGTCTTTTGTGTTTTGTTTTGTTTTGTTTTGTTTTAGATGGACACAATACCTTTTATTTTATTTATTCATTTTTTAAAATGTGGGCTGAAAATTGAACCCAGTGCATCACACATGCTAGGCAAGCACTCCACCACTGAGTTACAACCCCAGACCCCAAATTGGTCTTAACTAGAGAATTTTTTTTTTCATTGCTGGGAATTGAACTCAGGACCTCATGCATCCTAGGCAAGCGCTCTACCACTGAGCCACATCCTCAATCTAAGAATCATCTTAAACTGAAGTAAAAATTTTCTTTCTACATATCTTTCTGAATTTAATATTATATACTACCTGAATTTAATATTATATATTTTCTTTGAAAACATTTGTATTCTGCACAAACTTTGCTTATTTTTATAGAAATGGCACAAAATACCACCTTTTGAAATCTCTGGCAGATTATTATTTTTACCAGATAGTTGATACAATACACAAAATCAATGTCCCTGAGATCATAGCAACTTTAAGGATCAACGATGGAAATTAGCTTTTCTGATTTCATCCTCTTATATGCTGACCCTTAAGTTTGGGTCAAGTCCTGACAGCACTACCTGTTGGAAGTACATTGCAATGTCACACACATAACAGGATAGCTGGCTTTGCATGTTACATATTGATTGTCTTGTGCTGTTGCCTTTGTCTCTACTTCATTGGAAACCATAGCAATGGTAGTTAAATGTTGGTTTTAATTAGGCAAGTGGCTCAGGAGCAGAATTATAATTTGTGAAGTGGTGAAAAGCAGACTCTATCTGTATTATTTGTCTAATGTTGGCTTAGGTCTTGTAGGCCACATCACTTGACAAGTATATGCACAACTCTAAGATAATGAAGATATTATGTAAAACATAGAAGGCCAGAAGGAGGGCTTAATTGTCTGGAGGAAACAGAAGAACTTCCCAGAAGAGGTAACTCTTAAGTAAGGAGTAGGAATTCTCCATACTAGCAAACGAAGAGTATTTCGTAGAGAGGGGTGGCCAGCAAGAGCAAAGACCGGAGACAGGAGAAGATTTGGGGATATTTCAGGAACAAGTAGCTCAAGCAGCTGGATTGAAATCTGTTGGAAAAAGCCATTGATCTTCTCATTGTTAAGACCTTGGTATGTTGTAGTAACTATTGCCTGATAGTTTAGGTTTTTTTTTTTTTTTTTTTTTTTTTTGATACCAGGGATTGAACTCGGGCACTGGACCACTGAGCCGCATCCCCAGCCCTTTTTTGTATTTATTTAGAGACAGGGTTTCACTGAGTTGCTTAGCGCCTTGCTTTTGTTGAGGCTGGCTTTGAACTCGCAGTCCTCCTGCCTCAGCCTCCCAAGCTGCAGTGATTACAGGTGTGCGCCACTGCGTTTGCCCGGCCTCTTGCCTGATACTTTTATTCACTTTATCAAAAGTATTCATATTGTTGATAGGAAGACTTAAACCAATTAAGATTTATTTTTCAGGGTGCAGGAGGATAATTTTATTTGCTTACTGTCCAGGTAATGTCATAGCAAGGTTTTGTCTATTAAATTTTTTCATATATTTCATAAGTGTACTTTCTTTGGAGAGAAATAGATATATTTGATCTTCCTGGATTCCATAATAATAGTATTAATACTAATGATAGCTGTGTTGGAGAAAGATTTAAATTTTAACCTATCGCTGGTAGTGTGTGATGCATGCCTGTAATCACAGCTACTCTGGAGGAGGCTAAGGCAAAAGGATTGCAAGTTCAAAGCCATCAATTTAGCAAGGCCCTGTCTCAAAAGATGAAAAAAAAAACAAAACTGGAGGTATCTCAGTGATTAAGCCCCTCTGGGTCCAATCCCCAAAAACAAAAAAGCAAACCAACGCAGTGGGGGATTCCTAAATCATTGGGCCTTTTCAAAGTAAAAATATGCTTTATCAGGAGTGACTAAATAGTAAAGATGATGAGATATAACCAGTACCTGGCACTATGTATTTTCTCTAAATTCTTTAATATGTAGTTGTTTTACTGTAAATCCACTGTCAATTACTTCCTATGTACTTACATTGACATTATCTTTTTTTTTCATGTTAATATTACCATTTTCTTTTTTTATTTTTTATTTTTAATTTAATTTTTTTATTTGCTTATTGATTCATTGAGCACAAA